>CM070634.1:79749526-80194148 GCA_036346255.1 Ampelocalamus luodianensis | reverse complement strand
AATGATAATTGCTTGCATGCTATTTTGATTATGTCAATATTTTTGTGATGTGTAGTATAGTTATGTCCTATGCTTGAGGTTAATCTTGAATTATGCCAACTCCTATATGCTTAAGATAGGATGTGTGAATTATGGGTTGTAGAATTGCTTAGCCATGCAAGTCTAGATACGGTAGTTCGATCGTCGGGAATAACCCGGCGGTTTTGGGATACACACAACTCTTACGTTATGTTTTTACTTCAGATCTTTGTAGCTGTTTTATGAGTTTAAACTTTGTCATTTTTAAATGAGATTTGGTCCGGACAAGTGTTGGTTAGTGATGGTGCTTTGTGCCGATGTAATCCTTTATAGTGTGCAAGGGAGCACCAATTCTTTTGTTTTGATTGCATCGGTATTTCCAATATAACTTGTGAGCCCCCTAGCAAGTGCTATTCGACGCTTGTACTAGGCAAGGAACCATCTCACAAGGGGGACTTAGCTCAATAAGGCTTTCTTGCTGAAAATGATCAGATCTTGATTTACGTACCGGCATACCATAGGAAGTATGCTATTTCAGAGGCCTCTGGAGGCTTACGGGCTAATCAAGTCGTGTGGGTAAAGTAGTACACCCCTGCAGGGTATAAGCTATTCGAATAGCCGTGTCCACGGTTATGGACGACCGCTTGAAATTTGTGGCTGCTTATTGTTAGACTTATAATTAAAATTGTGGTTGAACTTGGTATTCGTCATGAACGGGATGTTCATGTGTTTAGTACATCAAAGTGGGCTGCCACTTTGGTCTTTGTATGATTCAATTGTTTATTACTGAAATGCTTTACTACATGCTTTACTTCTACTTCAAATCTGATTTTAAAATGGGCACATGAAAACTAGTATGTGTAGGATGTTAATTGTTGCGTCTCTTTCGCAAAACTAAACCAATATGAGCCATCCTTTGAATGACCCTTATGCATAACTATTTTTATTTGTGTAAGACTTGCGAGTACACTTGTACTCAGCCAGATGTTTGCTGGCCTTTTTCAGGTGAGGAAGGTTATGATTATGATGATCTCGCTAGTGTTGACTTGGGTGACACTAATGAGTAGTGTGCTACCATTTAACCCCCAGTCGGTTGCCGATGGGTGATGGGCATACCGCGCTGGTCTTTTGCTTTATCTATATACTTCATTGCTACTTGATACTTGACTTGAATTTGGCGATCGGTCGTTTGCAATAAAGCGTAGACTTCAACTATTATGCAAGATGTCTTTTAATCTCTGGTTGTATGTGTTGTATGGATGTAACCAACGTTGAATGAGGGTATGAGTATATTGGTCGTTGATCTTGGGAGCCAATATATGTCATACTCGTTGTTTATGGATTCCCATTTAATTCGCTAAGTGTAGCGCTTTGAATCAAAAGAGAATCGAAAATCATGTAGTGCTCGCAAAGGAGCAGTGCGCATGATCGTCGAGGCTCTAGTATTCGGAAAATCCTATCACTTGGATAGGATTAAATTGGAATTCATTCACCGGAGACCCGTATTTATGTCCCTAAGACCTTGTCTAATCTCGGTCTTATGGAGATAATTACCGGGGTCACCACAATTTCGATTATGGAAATAGATCTAAAGCTGGTCAAAATTATACACTAGTTCCGACCAAATTGATTTTCTAGTGCTCGACTAGATCAGTTTACAACATAATCAGCACACACTTTGTACGTTGGTCACAACTTGTGCTCTTTTTTCTTAGTCTACTGCTTCCTTAGTAAGTTCTTCTACTATACAAGCAGTCGGGGGCTAGAAAATATAACAACAAATTATCAAGGTTGAATAGATAAACACAGACTTCATTGATGATAAAAGGTAAGTCTTTACATTTTTTTATATTACAACCATCTACTCCTTGGGGCCATTAGATTGGTCCCTACGAGGCGGAGATCCGACCATCATTTTCTCAACAACCTTGTTTCTGAGAGTCTTTACTTCCTCGAATAACTTAGTTGCTTTATCTTTCCGAGCAGTTGAAGTCCGCTTGAATAGCTTGGAGATGAACGGAGGGGTCAGAAGCTTTGAGCTTTGCCAAAGCAAAACTGACTCCATTAGCAACAGCTTCTTTCATGGTCTGCGCATGGTTTTTCTATGTAGTTTTGAGCAGACTTTTGAGATCTTCAAGTTGTTGGCCAATGAAGTTTATCTTCTCTGCGGGATCTCCTAAGATGGGTAGTTGCGCCCCCAATCCCATGTCGAAGAGCATCTTGCTGAGGGCCTTGAATTTATCTTCAAGACTCCGCTCAAGTTCTGCTCCCTAGCTGCACTCGGACTCAAGAGCTTTCTCTGCTCTTTTTAATTTTTGAAGAATTCAGGCATCTGATAAAAAAAATTGTAGTCATAGGTAGAATTGTACAATCTACGCTCTCCAAAAAGGCCCAATTGCACAAAATCCTAAAGTAGAATTGTTAGCAGTGGAGCAGCCGACGGTTGTGAATCGGACTCCTACCGTGTGTGTTGCAAATTTTAAGCTCTTCTACGGCACCACCATTTAGTATGAAATGTGCATTCTTTTTTTTATCCGATTAGATTAGTTAGCTAGGATTTAGTTATACTTCTCCCACCATAATGAGAAGTAGAATCCCGTGAGGGGTAAAATTAGAATTTCTGCTAGCACTTGCTGACAACCTTTGTTTGGAAAAAGAAATTCGATCTACATGGAAAAGTCTAGAATACACTTAAGAAATCAACGACGATATTTGATTTATACTACTCCCTTCCTTGTAGTAGTAAGGTACCGTAAATATTCTCTATTTTGTTTTTTGTGAACCTCCATGGAAACTGGTGGATTTAACTTACTATTTCTCATGCATGTCACGGCGCGAGATATGATGCGGCTTTTTGCAAAGAGTAAATTACATAGTTGTTCCGTAAAATTGTAATGAAGTACTCTCTCCGTTCTTTTTTACTTGACACAATTGATTTTTCACGGTCAAACTTTCTAAAGTTTGACCGCCAATAAATTTAAAACTATTTAGATTGGCTATATGAAAATTATATCATTAGAATTGTCGTTGAAAATACTTTCATGATATTATAACTTTATTAGTACATCTTAATGTAAAAGTTATAAAAAATTGTGGTCGAAGTCACATCTCAAATAATAGTGAAGTTCTAATTTTAGCCAAAAAAAAATGTTACAATCTAATAATGAAATTTCAAGGGAAATATTGCAATATTTATGGTGAAAATTCATAAGTGGTTAACCATAATTCCATTCAACTTTTGTTCGCAACTCTTTTTTTATGCTGAAACTTTTGTTTGCAACTTATTCTCGGCTTTGTGATATTTAGCGTACTTCAACTCAAAACCGAGTGCGCTGGGGTTCACGCGCGCTGACGAAGAGACGATGGCTGTGCGGGTGGGCGGGCGTGTGTGTGTGATTTTACTAGCTTGTTTGTCAGATCGAGCAAACTGAGCTGGTGTGGTGCATCGAGAGCTGAAGGATGTGGTGGCCACTTATAGATGAAGGTTTGCGTGCGTGCCATGCGCCCTGTCGTTCGACCGAGCTGACGTCTGCATCGTGGATGAAGAAGACGTCCTTGACGGATTAAACCGGCCGTCGGTGCTACTTATTTCGTGCATGCATGCATCACATTGGATGTCTCGTACGTAGTACTGAAGAATCTAAACTGAGTTTCAATTAAGATTCAAGCATAAAGTGAAGATTATTAATTAGTTCTTCAAACCTCGAGCAAAGCATCGAAAAAAAATTAAAATTCTAGGATGTACTACTACATGACTAAAGATGCAGCTGGTATGCTTAACCCGTTTGACGGCCAAGTTTGTTAGAACTAAGAATATGCATGCATGGCAAGCCAAGTCATCGATCGATCAGTACGTACAGACTTGCAGGGGGCGAGATCTATAGTCAGAATACTCATAAGAAAGTAGCCTGGATTGACAGCTTAATTAATTGGATGTTAACTGTTGAGTTTGGGAATGACCTGATGATGTATACATGCATGGCCGCAGATTGCTGTAATGTAAATAACCCTGAAGCTTCCTAACAAGCTATAACATCAGTCTTACACACCGAAAACCCCACAGATTAACTAGCTTTTGACTTGAGCTGATCTCTGCTCCATCAGTTAGTTGTTTAAGGTCAAACTGGTCTGGAGACTTCACATTCTTGTTTATCATCAGCGTACGTGTGACACCCCTTTTTTTCCTTCTTTTCCCCGGTCAAAAGCCGCCCGAGGCACTTCCTCCCCCCCCCGCGTGCTCTGCCCCGCCGCCCTCACTACACGCATGTCGCCCTCGCCCGACCAGCGCCCGCCCCCGTCACTCCCGCCGGCGCCCTGCCCTGCCCCGTGCACACCCGCGCCGCACGCCCGTCGCCTCCCACCCCAGTTCCCCCGCCTCCGCTCCCGTGTCATGTTGTCCCCGCGCCGCACGCCCGTCGCGTCCCGTCCCGCGTACCCGCCGACGCCGCCCCCTGTGCCACCCGCATGCCCCCTTGCCGCACGCTTGCCCGGACCACCCCCCCCCCCTCTTCCCCGAGCCTCTCCTCCCCTCGGCCTATAAAACCCAGCGCCTCCCCTTCCTCACCCCCTTCTTCCCCAAGCAAGAACCACAGAGGAAGAAGAGCAAGAAAAGAAGAAGAAGAAGAAGAGAGGCCGAAGCCTTACCTCCACCGCCGATTCGGTGAGCCTCGCCGCGCCCGAGCCTCCCACTCCTCCGTCGCCGTTGTCGCGCCGCCCCGAGCCTCCCCTCCCCGATGAACCCGAAGGTCCGATTATTGGCCCGATCTTTCGATGAGAACGATAACTTCGGTAGGCGTCGCTCAACTCTCACGATCTTGGCTACGAACACTCAAGGCTCGAAACCACGCAATCGCTAAACTACTAGATAAGTCGTTATCAACCGTGCATGAATACCTGGTTGACCTGATCACGAAGATTGATTCCTGCATACACCGAAGAAGCACACAATAACAAGGTAAATAAGCAATCTGAAATTGCAAATAGGAAGTGAATGTATTGATAGGTAGGGTTCTGAAAAACAATATCGTTGTTGATTCGCCGACCAAGAGAACAAAGTATAAAGTAGCAAAGCTAAACTTTAATCAACAAAACCTGCGGAACAAAAGGGGCAGCAGCCATTATCTATAGGAGGAAGAGGGAGGAGGTGGCGGTACTGTTCATGTGTGAATAGTGCTATATGAACAGTATCCTAAAACCCTAGGGGGTAGCTATATGGGCCAATGTGGCCAAATCAGCCCATTCGTTACATAACCTATGGACCAACAATTGGTAATGCAGCACCATGACATGTAAACGTAGCCCGAAATGTATGAGTAGAAGTAGTAGATGTAGCCCGGCATATATGTGTAGAGGTAGCTCGGTCCAACTGGAAAATATGGCTATGCAGTCGCCGAAAGTCTGATCGAAGATGTAGATGTAGCGCAGCGAGTCGAAGCAGGGGATGCATCCTTAGGGTTGATGTCCTCATCACCCTCCCTTTCTTGAATTTGAGTCGTCCTCGACTCAATCGGATTCTTGAAATTATTAGTTTCTTGCAAAAGGTTAGTAGCGACAGGAGGCAAAGAAACACGCAGTTCTTCTAATTGACATAAAGATTCTTTGCAAATTATAGTATAGCATTTAGATTCATGTTTTTCTATGTCAATACAATCAGATTTTGTTGCTAACATAATAGGAGCTTTCAATTTAATTTCACTTGGAGTTTTAATCTGATGATCATCTTTTATCTTCTCCTTACTTGTTCTCTCGGTTCTTTCTAATTCATCTTTTAATATAGCAGAAGGAGACATCGGAAGCAAAGTGATTTTCTTTTCTTTATATGTGAAAGTATAATGATTAGATCTACCATGATGTTTAGTATATCTATCATATTGTCAAGGTGTACCTAACAATAATGAGCATGCTTGCATAGGTACGACATCGCAATCAACATAATCATAATATGATCCAATAGAAAAATGTACGCGCACAAGTTTAGTCACCTTCAACTTACCACAAAAATTCAACCATTGAATGTAGTAAGGATGAGGGTGTTGAGTTGTGGTCAAGCTAAGCTTCTCGACCATGTCTGTGCTAGCAAGATTGTTGCAACTTTCGCCATCGATGATGACTTTACAGGATCGTTCCTTGATGACGAACTTTGATTGGAACAAGGTGTGACATTGATTTTGTTCAGCAAGCTCCATTTGAGCACTTAGCACACGCTGGACAACTAAGCTTTGGTACATGTCAGATGCCTCATAGCTTATATATTCTTCCTCAGTTTCATCACATGCATTGTTAGTTGCAACCAAAACATGTTCTTCCTCAATGTCACTAGCTGAAGTATACTCACCATTGTCCTTTATCAAAAGAGCTCGCCGACTTGGGCAATCACGCATCAGGTGCCCAAATCCTTTGCAACGGTGACATTGTACATCTCTAGATCGCCCTGTAGAAGCAATGGAAGAAGCACTTTTTGTAGGAACTTGTACCTTTGCTAATTTGCTTGCATTTGGGACATGCGAAGGAGTGAAAGGAGCAGCAAGGAGCACACGGCTTGAGGAGGGTTCCACGTGTTGCTGCTGACTTGTCCGACCTACAAAAGATCCTCCAAAATTGCCCTTAGAGCGAGATTGTCGACCTTGCACTTCTCTTTCAGCTTTGTAAGCAAGATGGAACAAACGAGTGATAGAATTGTATTGTTTATAATTAAGTATGTCATGAATTTCTCGGTTTAAACCACCTAAAATCTAGCCATCTTAGCATCTTCTGTTTCATCTAGACAACAACGTAATAAACTAGTTTGCAATTCTTGATAATAATCCTCTACAGAACTACTACCTTGTCTTAAGCGTTGCAATTTATTAAGCAAATCACGAGAATAATATGAAGGTACAAATCTATGTCTCATTGCTCTTTTCAAAGCATTCCATGTTCTAGGTATGTCTTGATGATTACGACCATATTCACTCCACCAAATAGATGCAAAATCAGAAAACTCACTAGTAATAGCCCTAACTTTCTTATCTTCAGGGAATTCATGACAAGCAAGTTTTTGTTCTACAGTTAACTCCCATGTGAGATAAGCATCAGGATCATATTTTCCAGCAAAATGAGGCATAGTGAATTTAATTTTACCAAATGCATCATTATGGTCACGTACCTCATGTTAATTTATTCCCATACCTTGACGATTGTGATGAAGCTGACGATAGTTGCGATCATTGTGAACATTGAATCCATCGGTTTCTGTATCAGCAGTGTAGTTGTTCATTTCTTCTTCTTCCACCTCATCCGCCCAAGAGCGAGCAGCAGGTGGTGTACGGTGAGCAGGAGGTGGTGTGCGACGAGCAGGAGGGTCGTGCACCCTTGGCTCATCCAACGAGTGGTTGACGTTCGAGGAGCGCAACGCGTGTGTGGAAAGCCACGAGGCTGTCATTGATCTTATCCAAGGCATTGCGAACGCTCTCTCCGAGCGAGTGCTCCATGTGCCGCACGAGCTCTCGCGTGCGAGGTGTGAAAGATCCCTCACCAGCATGCTCCAAAGAGTGGCCGTTGTTGTTCTCACCATGTGTAGATCCGTGTGAACCTACCATTATTAGTAGAAAACAAAGAACAAATCACAGTATATATGTTCCTATCAACTACTAGGATCTGGAGTTTCACAAGTCACTCTCACTCAAGCCTTTTACCAAGTTCTTACAAGTTCTTATCAATGCAGCAAAGAAACTGGTACAATCGGTGGCTGGTTCGTGATACTCTCACTTGCGATTAGTCCAACGATTGCGAGGAACAACACCTGCTGAGTTAGTAGGAAGTGGAGCTCGGAAGGCTAGTATGTAGCAAAGGAGTAGCAATTGTTCAATTCAGTATGCAAAGTTGAAAAGCAGTTCAAAGTACTAGTCACAAGTGCTGGTCCTAGTTTAAACTAAGTTTGACTAGAGCAACTCGCAAGAACGACTAGTAGTAACAATGGAAGGCTAGCACAAGAACTATCAAGGCCAACGAGCAATGGATGACTATGCCAAATGAACAAGAAAATAAGTCAAGAAAAGAGGCAGCTCTGAATTTTTTTTCTTCTCTTTCTTTCCTTTTTTTTCTTCTTCTCTTTCTTTCTTTCTTTCTTCTTCTCTTTCTTTTTTTTCCTCTCTCTTTTTCTTATACCTCAGGAAGCTAATTTGGATCCTCCACACGTGAGACCTTTGCTCGGGTGGAAGTAGCAAAAATCAAAGCAATTTGATGAGTCACGCAACAACCGAAAAGCTAGCTTGGTGATTGAATAAACAAATAAAAGAAAGAATCTTCTCTGTGCTTGCTGGTCGGCTATTGATTTTGGACTGCTGGACTTCAATCCGATCCACGTGAGACCTTGCTGTTCAGACCGAGGACGTTGGACCGGGGCGATGCAAGCGCGCAGTTGACTATTTGCGCGACGTACGCGCCCTTGGACCGAGGACGGGCGCTGGCAATGCTGGCGCGTTGACGCGATGAGAGGGCGCCGATCCAGTGAAGGCGCGCGTGACCGAGACGGCGGCGGCGGATTGGATCTGCTATTTTTTTATCTCTTCAAGCCTTAAAGCCCTAGCGACAGCACATCCAGAACTAGACGATTTGCAAGAGAAGCTAAACTAGATCAATCTAGATTGAAAACCAGCACAAGGACTCGACGATGCAACGACAATTCAACAACACAAACCAAAAAGAAAAATTACAAAGACACAAGTTGGTTTGTACGATGAACTAAACCTATATATTTTGTTGATTTTTGGCTATGTGGATTGTAGAAAAAATTCTCACCGATGAACTGTAGCTCTGATACCACTTGATGAACCCGTAGGTCCGATTGTTGGCCCGATCTTTCGATGAGAACGATAAGTTCGGTAGGCGTCGCTCAACTCTCACGATCTTGGCTACGAACACACAAGGCTCGAAACCACGCAATCGCTGAACTGCTCGACAAGTCGTTATCAACTGTGCACAAATACACGATTGACCTGATCACGAAGATCGATTCCTGCATACACCGAAGAAGCACGCAAGAACAAGGTAAATAAGCAATCTGAAATTGCAAATAGGAAGTTAATGTATTGATAGGTGGGGTTCCGAAGAACAATGTCGTTGTTGATCTCGCCGACCAAGAGAACAAAGTATAAAGTAGCAAAGCTAAACTTTAATCAACAAAACCCGCGGAACAAAAGGGGTGGCGGCCATTATCTATAGGAGGAAGAGGGAGGGGGTGATGGTACTGTTCACACATGAATAGTATCATGTGAGCAGTACCCCAAAACCCTAGGGGGTAGCTATATGCGCCAATGTGGACAAATCAGCCCATTCGTTACATAACCTATGGGCCAACAATTGGTGACGCAGCACCATGGCATGTAAACGTAGCCCGAAACGTATGAGTAGAAGTAGTAGATGTAGCCCGGTATATATGTGTAGAGTTAGCTCGGTCCAACTAGAAAACATGGCAATGCAGTCGCCGAAAGCCCGATCGAAAATGCGGATGTAGCGCAACGAGTCGGCGATGGGTGCGATCGGCGGGGATGCGATCGGCGAGTGGATGCATCCTTAGGGTTGATGTCCTCATCACCCCGTCTTGCAGCCGCCCTTTCTTCCCCCCCCATCGCGTCACCCTCACGGCCCCTCCCCTCTGCCTCGCCCCCCACTGCGTGGCTGTAGGGTAGCCAGCCCTCCTGTGGGTCGCGCCTACGCGCCGCGCGCCATGGGCCAGGCCGTTTCTTGTCCTTGGGCCGCCATCGTTTTTCTTTTCTGTTGGATTTTTCTTTTTCCTTTTCTGTTTTAAATTCAAAAGAAAGGCTTCAAAAATTCTTTTCTCCTCCGTTCTAGCTCCAAAAATTATGAAATCTATTTCTAAAAATTTGTAAATTCAAGATCTTGCTAATGGCATAGGTCTTATTTAAATTGAAGTCCATTTTCTATTTCATTTGTATTTATTTGCTCTTGTTACTTATTGTTTATTTTTCCGGTACTTCGCCGGCGTAGAGTTCGAAGACGCCGGAGACCACC
Organism: Ampelocalamus luodianensis; assembly: GCA_036346255.1. Classification (NCBI taxonomy): domain Eukaryota; kingdom Viridiplantae; phylum Streptophyta; class Magnoliopsida; order Poales; family Poaceae; genus Ampelocalamus; species Ampelocalamus luodianensis. The sequence goes on along the minus strand of CM070634.1, from coordinate 80,184,119 downwards.
AAGTTGATCAAGAACAAGACTACCTGGACCCTTTTACCTACAATCAAGGCGAGTCAATACTTTGATCATATTGAGCCTACATTTTATGCAAATTATATTATTTTAAAATAGCAAATTGCATACTTTAATTCTTTAAACAAATGTATGTTAAAGCTTAAGGTAGTTAAAATACCCATTTGATGATTAATAGATTATTATGCCATCCTTGACAACTTGAATCCCTTAATCTTTGTCACCCTAGTGACTATATGGTAATACTAGCTATAGGTTGTACTTAGGCGACATGCTAGTCTTGCTTAAGTACCGGGACATTAAAATGCCCTAATCATCATCTCTTCAAACATAAAAAAAAGGTTTGGACAGTCATTGGTGGTCCATAACTAAGATAAATGTGGTAATTTGGTTTTACTCCTCAAAACCCTAATAACTGCTGTTACTATCTAGGTGGATGGAGAGGTGGATGGTATAACATTGGGTGCTAATGTAGCCCAAGGAATATTATTTTGTGGTTGGTATGTAGAAGAACCGCCAAGATAACCCCTAAGGACTTAATTTTGTCACGACCTCTCTTGTAAAACAAGTACAACCACAAGTCTACGAAAAACCGTGACTTAGCTTAGTAAATTTATCAAATCCTGAAAGTCATCTCACTGGTGGAGTAATATCACGTGCAAGCTTGCGGTACATCCAGCTTGACGGGGACACCGATACAAGGTGAAGTTGCCAACGTTGTGGGTAGTTCAACTATGCCAGGCTCTGTAGGTACAACATCCCTCGCGAACATATAGGCATAACCCCATATGGGTGAGACAATGGAAAGGACGAGATATTTAGAAAGGTTATTATGACAACCTCTCGACTACACAACTAAGGAATCGTGTAGGGCAACGAGTTAATTGTCTCTTGTGGGTAAAGTGTACAATCTCTGCAGAGTTATAAACTGTTTAAACAGCCGTGCTTATGGTCAAAGGCGGACATGGGAACTTAACTTGAGTTAGTTCTATTTCAAATATTTTGTGGGTGGTATGAAAAATATGGTGGACTCTCCTAGCCCTGAGATTGGATTTTCCCTGAGTTTTCAGACTCAGTGCGGGTAATAATGGGGCTAGCCCCAATCAAAATAAGCATCAGGTGGAGTTTCCGATGGAGGGAACCTCTGCTGATACAGTTATTGCACAATTACCCTCTTTAATAAAATACAATTTGTCAAAACTGCTAAGTGATAGGAATTTGTAATTATGATATTTAAAAATATTGCTTTCACAAATAAAAGAACCGAACCATCCTTGTAAGCCTTGCATGTATATTATTGCATTGTGTATTGGCTCGTGAGCACGGTAGTAGTGCTCATTCTCGTTCTCCCCAAAACCCTTCAGATGACGCTGATGAAGGAGACTATGCATACTACGAGGATCCAGGAGTCAATGGGCAAGAAAATGATGAAGAGTAGTCTAGCTCTATAGTCTAGGCCTCGTCCCAGTCTAGCGGACTCATTGGTACTTGCGTACAACCGATATTGTCCTGGCCCTCGGTTAATATCAGTCATACACAGGTTGCCTCAGTCGCTTGCCTATGGAGAGATGAACTCTACCCCCTTTTGCTTCCGCTGTAGTTTACGTTGCTTTTATGTAATGTAATCAATTTGGCCTGATCGGCCCCTTTTGTAAAACTCGGCCCGACGTGGTCTATGTCACTCTGTTGGTTGTAATAAATTTGAATGTTTTAGTCCACACTATGTATGAATGATTTAGCAATGTGTCTGTGAATGCTATCTACTGATCCAGAAAATAGCACAGTATTTTTTCACAGAGGATTTGGATTTGCAAAATCTGGGTCCGACAGTACGTGCTCTTTTCTTTTCAAATGTCTCACCCTATAAGGAGAGACTTGCCGATATGAAAAAAGTCATTGATCAACCTACACATAACTAAGCATATGATTGCTTCACGACGATTGGACTCGGTCTTCGAAGAAGGATCGATAAGGGGTATTTTGGTATCTTCGCCAAAATACCCGGTTGGTGACTTTTAGAGAAACCGCGCGCAAGACGGCGTAAGGAGAGGTGGTTTAGATCAAGAGAATATCAATATCACAAATATACGGATTCAGGAGACCGGTTCGTCATCCGTTTTAAGAAACGTGTATGAGTGTAGACCCAATTGTATATGGCCTTAACATACGCCCGATAAGGTTTTCTCTCTAGATCTAGCATCTACTATAAAAGGAGGAGGTCCTCTTGAGGGTTTTTGGCTTGATTCTTGCTGTGATTGAGTGTGCTAAGGCGTGTGAGAAACCATCCTTAGTCATCTTGAATTGATACCTCCCACGAGCTCCTCTCAATCATCGTTTTCGTATTTAGCCTAATTTTGGTGCAACATTCACTCCAATAGACCATGACTGAAGCCCTAGGAGACCCCATGTTGACGAGAGGTCGTGGTTCCAACGGAATATTACATGGAAGATGATCCGCAACGCTTCAATAGACGTCGGCTGGTCGCGTGGAGAAGACAGTCGTTGGGCAGCGGCCTTCTTCCTCGGCGAGGGCACCGTTGGTGTAACCACAGACAGCGAAGTCGACGATGTGGAAGTCAGTAGTGAAATCAGAGACACCTCCGGTTGCGCAGATCGCGCAGGAGCTGCAGCCTGTGCATTCTTCTTCTCCTTTTCCATCAGCTTGACCACCATAGCCACCATGTCTGCCAAGATAGCTTTCATGTGTTCTACATCAGCACTCATCTCATTGAGGGTGGCCCTCATGACCTTGAAATTCTCGGCAGCAGAAATCATATTGTTGGCTCTGATACCAAGTTGTTATGATCCTTAGATCATAGGGTAAACATCACCGGGAGGATAGCCGGGTGGCGTCGGCTGTTAGGGAAAAATGAAGACTATAGATTGGGGAAACGATGGGGATTGAGACTTAGACTATTGTATTCTCATTGCTTAATGCCAACGATTACAATAGACCTCATTATATACAGAGATCTTATAAAAGTATGGATAAAATCAATCTAAACGATGATCTTCCTAACTAATAGATAACCTTCCTAACTAATATATAATCTTTTCAATTACTTAATCCGTATACAAGAAAACTAATCAACTATTTAAGGAAATAGATATTCTTATTGGAGAAGGTAATCCCTTCCTAATCCTGGTGCTATAGTAACCATGGCACTGTTCATATGCGTGAACAGTCACCGGCCCATACCGTTACTCCTCTCCTTTCGTGACAGCTCGTTCTCAAGCTATGGTGGTGGCTATGGCTAAAGCCCTAGGAGATCTCATGTTGACGAGAGATCGTAGCGCCAACAGAACATTGCATGAAAGATGATCCGCAACAGTCTAATTGACGTCGACTGGTCGTATAGATAAGACAATCGTTAGGCAGCGGCCTTCTTACTCGACGAATTGGTTTACAGTCTTCACAAAATCACGTCATATTCTTTATGTTTCGGAGTATTCTTTCAAGGCTTCACAAACGGTGAGCTAGCCAAGCACAAGCAGCTTGATTATATGTATCAACCGTACGTTGTCCCGATCGATCTGCAGGAATAAATGAATCAGTCAAAAGCTACTTCATTTACAGCCTTACATCTACAGGCCAGTACTAGTCCTAGGTCCTAGCTAGCTATGCTTGGTAATCGAAATTTCATCGGTAACCGATGTTATCACTAGGGTCGATAAAATTTTATATCAGACAATAAATTTTAGATTTATTGTATTTTCATTTAATTTTAAATTTTAATTCAAAATTTAGATAAATTTCATTTTTAAATCTAAAAAAAATCAAATTTTAATTAAAAATTACGTCCGAAATTTCAGATAACCTGCAATAACCGATCCTATCGGTAGGCTCCGATAAAATTTCATAATCGTGTATGCGTGCATCACATGTGAACTGCATGCATGAGTCGCATCAAACAAATTAAATTAAGAATCAATTAATGCTCCAACATTCCGCACACAAACGAATATACATGTCACTTGCATTTCCGCCTGTACTATGTTAACTGCCTGGCCCGTGCTCAAGCCTGGCTTCACATGCACGCAGATATGATTTGTGTTTTTAATACACCCGGTCGTCCTGGATGAAGAAATTGTTCTTGACGGATTAAACCGGCCGGTCCGTGCTCGGTGGCTCGGTGCTACTTATTTCGTTCACGCGTGCATCAAATTGGATGTCGTGTACTTCCTAAGTTCATCTAGTGATATTTTAGCTGTATCTAAGGTTGCTATATAGGTTTTCTGGTGACGTGGAGAAGAGTGAAAGATGAGAGAGAATGATGGTGTCCTCTCACGAAGCAACAGGCGCATCATAGGAAATAAGGCACTAGTGACGAAGCTTTTTTGCTGTTGGAGCATAGTCGTCGTTTGTTCATGCGAAACAAGGCACTAGTGACGAAGCTTTTTGTTGTTGGAGCGCAGTCATCGTTTATTCACGCAAAAAAAGGCATTTGATTTATGTAAAGCTTAAATGCTTATAAGGCTTTAAAGAGATAGCTCAAGAGACCATGTATTGGAATAGTTATCGCTCAAATTGTTTCAAGATAACATAAAAAGTGATAGAAACAACCTAAAAGATAAACTGTTGAACATACCCTACGGGTACTCCCAATAGTCCTACAATAACACTGTCCATAGCATGCCAACTAGGATGAAAGCGAAGGTGGAGGAGAAATTAAAGAAGACAGAGAGAAGCATTGTCTCATGCAAAACATAGCTAGAGCACGTAGACAAACAAACAAACAAGAAACAGCAAAAACTAATTGCATTGGGGGAGGAGAGTTGTATCTAAATGTGGGCCTAGGCGCCTAGCATTAACGCACTCACAGCCGTGACATTGCGCGTCGTGCTGCTCGCTCTCCGCACCGTCGCAGCGCTCACCGCCGCCGAGTCGCCTGCCCGCGTGCCGCCCGCTCTCCGCGCCATCGGCTCGCACGCCTCGTCGCCGCATCGGGCTCCCGCCCGCACTCTCCCGTCATGGTGCTCACAGCTGGTGAGCCGTTCGCGGGTCTCGCCACTGGTCCACGCACCTCGCCACCCATCCGCCTACGTCGCCACATCGTGAGAAAGAACATATGGACAGGGGATCAGGGGAGGGTAGGCTAGAGAGAGCGTGGCGAGGAGAGGGCCCAGAGAAATAAATAGAAAATTACAGTTTTGATTAGGTGGGTCAAATGATAGACACTATGCATTGAGTTCATAGTTTCTAGTCTTATATCTATATGACGTCAAAATCTATAGACACAAGTTCATGTTTTCTGCACCGGGAATGCCAACCTAAGCTAAATTCCAGGTTTCAAGCGTAGATCGAAGATTATTCTCAATTTAAACCTGGTGCACAGCAGAGTGTAAAAATTCTAATATACTCCCTCTGTTCTGAAATAGATGTTGTTTTAGAATGCGTACAGTCAACATTTTAAAATTTTGACCATTAATTTCAAGAAAAATATTTACATTTATCATAAGAAAATTATATGAGTAGATTTATCATCGAAAGCACTTTGATGTCATTAAAAAATTTTATATATTTTTTGTAACATAGAGTTGAAAACAGTAATGGTGGAAGGCGTATATTGGAGACCGTATCGATGTCCAAAATGACAAGTAAGAAAAGAATGGAGGTAGTATGTACTTACATCACATGCATGACTAAAGACTAATCTGATTTTTTTGCATTTATAGCCCTGTAGCTCGTTTTAATTTCAAAATTAGCCATCTTCCGTCATAATTTGCGAAAGTAGCCTCTGCACAGTGCTCCTACCGCGGGTACCAAGCGCGACAGGCACCTGCCCCCGGCCCCGGGTGCGGCTGGCACCTGCCCACAGCCCCGGGCGCAGCAGGCTTCCTCCGTGCTACGGCGCGGGCTGGCGTGCGCCCAGCTACAGTGCACAATTTTTTTTTTTTAAAAAAATCATTTATGCCTATTTTTTGTAACAATTTTTGAATATAGTAAATAAGGTTCAAAAATTATGAAATTTTTTATGGAGCCTTATGACACACTGTACTTGTTTGTATAATTTTTTCAACATTTTATCCATTATTATTTTTCTCAAAATTCATTTAAGTATATTGTTGGTTGGAATTTTATAATATAGAAAATGAGGTCTTAAAAAAATCATAATGTTTGCACCTCATTTTCTATATTACAAAATTCCAACCAACAATATACTTAAATGATTTTTTTAAGACCTCATTTTCTATATTACAAAATTTCAACCAACAATATACTTAAATGAATTTTCGAGAAAAATTCATAACGGATAAAATGTTGAACAAATTATACAAACAAGTACACTATGTCATAAGGCTCCATAAAAAATTTCATAATTTTTTAACCTTATTTACTATATTCAAAAATTATTTCAAAAAATAGGCATAAATGATTTTTTTATAAAAAAAATTGCGCACTGTAGCTGGGCGCACGGTCAGCCCGCGCCGTAGTACGGAGGAAGGCGGAGGAAGGCTGCGCGGGGCGGGGCGAGTGCTTGCCGCGCTTGGGCGGAGGCAGTGCTGCGTGTGCTGTACCACAGTAGGAGCACTGTGCAAAGGCTATTTTCGCAAATTATGGTGAAAGAGGGCTAATTTTAAAATAAAACGAGCTACAGGGTCATAAATGCAAAAAATTCGACTAATCTTCTTTTGGTTGTAAAGCTTCCAGACACTTTTTACCATATCTGGTCATTGTGATACTTTACTTCTTAATAAAATAGGTTGTGTACATCCTCGATGCAGAGGTCAGAAGAGATTTTTCTCTTTCGTTATCTAAAAAATGCATGACTAAAGATGCAGCTGCCGGGTATGCGTAACTGGCCCGTTTGACGGCCAAGTATGTTGCAACTTAGATGCGTGCATGGCGTGGCAAGCCAAGTCATGGATCGATCACATGTACATATTACTGCTTTGCAGTACGTATATAAGAATGTGGTCCGGTGTTGAATGAATTGGCAGCTTAATTGAATGTTGACTTCAGTTTGCGAATTGATCTGATCGACGTATACATACATGACGTGAAGCTTCCTAGCTAGACTTTACTGACCAAAAGCCCCACGGAGGTTGACTCAAAAGATACGAAAGGAGATTGAATTCTCTCTCTCTCTTGACTTGTGTTGATCTGTTCCCTCAGGCGTTCAAGTTAAGTCAACAGCTGGTTTGCATACTTCACATTCTGTTTGATCAGAATATTCCTTGTTTACACAAAATGGCGAGCCTGAGGAGCAGAGCAAGTCATGTCGACCTGGGGATGATCTGAAAGTGTGTACGAACGTTGTTGCATGTACTATTACGGTCGTGCCCTGAAACTAAGCACTTACTAGGAAGCTTACTGTGTTGCCGACCAAATTAGCCCCCTTCAAATCGAATGACATCAAGGCATTTGGGTGATCGATCGGTTTCTTTCATGAATATGCATTAGGTCATTGGTTTCGCATAGGGATGGCAATTTGCCCGATGAGAACGCCTCCGGTAGGCTAGTGGGTGGCGGTGGTCACATACTTATCAATTTTATTTCGGTATCGGTTGAAATAGCCGAAATATGTCATATATATATATATAATTCGTATATATATATTATTAAAATTCGGAAAGGTCCGCCGGAATAGAGCGAAGATTATTAATTAGTTCTCCAAACCTGGAGCAAAGCATCGTAAAAATTTAAAATTCTAGGATGTACTACTACATGACTAGAGATGCAGCTGGTATGCATAACCCGTTTGACGGCCTAGTCTGTTAGAGAACTAAGAATGCATGCATGGCAAGCCTAGTCATCGATCGATCAATACGTACAGACTTGCAGGGGCCGAGATCTATAGTCAGAATACTCATAAGAAAGTGGTCTGGATTGACAGCTTAATTGGATGTTAACTGTTGAGTTTGGGAATGACTTGATGATGTATACATGCATGGCCGCAGATTGCTGTAATGTAAATTACCCTGAAGCTTTCCTAGCAAGCTATAACATTATAGTCTTACACACCGAAAACCCCACAGATTGACTACAAAGATAGCTTTTGACTTGTGCTGATCTGTGCTCCATCAGTTAGTCGTTCAAGGTCAAACTGGTCTGGAGACTTCACATTCTGTTCGATCATTAGTGCACGCGCTCTTTTCTTTTCAAATGTCTCACCCTACAAGGAGAGACTTACCGATATGAAGAAAGTCATTAACCGGTCTACACATGGCCAATCATATAATTGCTTCACGACGATTGGATTTGGTCTTCGGAAAAAGATCGATAAGGAATATTTTGGTATCTTCGTCAAAATACCGGGTTTGTGATCTTTAGATAAACCGCGGCGCAAGACGGCACAAGGAGAGACGGTTTATATCAAAAGAATATCAAGGTTACGAAGATACAGATTCACATGCACGCCAGATATTATTTGTGTTTTTAATACACCCGGTCGTCGTGGATGAAGAAACCGTTCTGGACTGCTTTGCAGTACGGACGAGATCTACAGAGCATTCATATGTATAAGAATGTGGTCCGGTGTTGAATGAATTGGCAGCTTAATTGAATGTTGACTTCAGTTTGCGAATTGAGATTCTGACCTATACATACATGACGTGAAGCTTCCTAGCCCCACGGAGATTGACTCAAAAGATACGAAAGGAGATTGAGCTCTCTCTCTCTTTTTGCCTTGTGTTGATCTGTTCCCTCAGTTAGGCGTTCAAGTTAAGTCAACGGCTGGTTTGCATACTTCACATTCTGTTTGATCATAATATTATCTGTTTACACAAAATGGCGAGCCCAAGGAGCAGAGAAAGTCCTGTCGACCCGGGGATGATCTAAAAGTGCGTGCGAACGTGGTTGCATGTACTGTTACGGTCGTGCTCTGAAACTAGGCACTTACTAGGAAGCTTACTGTGTTGCCGACCAAATTAGCCCCCCTCAAATCGATTGACATCAAGGCATTTGGGTGGTCTATCGGTTTCTTTCATGAATATGCATTAGGTCATTGGTTTCGCATAGGGATGGCAATCTGCCCGATGAGAACGACCCCGGTAGGCTAGCAGGGTGGGGGCTGGTCCTCCCACAGGGGTGTGAGGGTCCGGTAAAATTTATAAATATATTATTTTGTTTATAGATTATTATTTTCTAATACGCATCCAGCCGCCCGAGAGAACCGAACCACGCAGAATCCAATGGCCTAGGCAACGCCTCGGTGTGGGACTCCAACGCGAGGCGATCGGGCGGACCACGCAGCGTGGCGTGGGATCGTGCGGCCGAATAGGCACCGTCGGCCGTCGAGGCGAGCTGGCGAGCCGATCAGACGACGCGTGCAGCGCGTCGCGCGAAATCGTGCGGCGACGAAGGCAGCGGCGACGTGGCCTGCCTGGTTACGCGTCCTCCGGCCACCTTTTTAGATGTACTGCACCCATATGTAGTACGTACACCTGCCATAATTGAAGCTTGATGTTATGTATCACTGTTTCATTCTTATTCAGCCGTCGATGTAGTAGTAGACTTGGCATATGTCTGGGTCAGAAGGACTAGATCCCACCTTTCCTCCCTCACCATACATACATATGACTGCTATGATCTTGTTCCTTTGAGCTGCACTAACTCCCAATATATGGGTTGTGTTGCTCCGAGGGCAAGACAACTCAATCTCATATCATACATAGCATGGTCCAATTGAAATGAGTGAAACAACCACCGTATCACAGCGGCCCGTTGACACTGCTCTGCTCTTGGCAGGGGCACGGTCGTCAATTGGAAATAATACAAATCAATTCCCTCGGGACCATCAAGAATAGTCCCCTGACCGTAGTAAATTTTGAAATTAATGATGTTCGACATATTTGACGTACTGCACCGTAAACAAGATTTCGACGATTAACCACATATCTAAAACTAGACTAGCCATGGAAAGGTATTATGTACAACATACTGCACTACGAAACCGTACATCCAAAACTATGTAATCCATTCGGTTAAAAAAATTACCTAACAGGTGGACGACCGGACGGGTAGCGCTTCGCTAGCCACAGTCCTCTCTCCTCCTCTCTGCTCCTCTCCCTTCCCTCCCCTCGTTCTCTTTTTTCTGAATAAAAATGAGTTTTACCTAAATTTTAGGGTTTCAATGGTCTTTTATAGGGAAGATTGTGTCGCTATTTGGAATGACGACAGGGGCTTGCGGGATCCCTATCACCATTTGAAATAGCGGTTTTTCAAATTTTAAAATAAAAAAGGATCCCTATCGCCATTTCAGCTAGCGATAGGGACCTCTGAGGACTATTAAGCCTCTGACACCAATTGAAATGGCGACAGGTCCCTGTCGCCACTCCCATTGGCGATAGGAGCCTAGTAACTCATATGGTAACAGAAAAACAGCACCACAATGTCCAAAAGCAACAACATGCAAATGTCAGGGTAATCCCACACGTTAGGACGACGTGACCCGACGAGGTAACTTTGCACAGCGACGTGACCCCAACGAGTCTGCTTCCCGCTAAGACGTGACACAACGTTGCAAGTTGCAACACGATTCCTTCTCAGGGCCGCTGCCTCGCGGACGCAAATTCCCTTAACCGAATTACAATTTAGTCGCGTACGCAGGACGAGGGCGGCATATAAGTACTACCCTTTCCATGGCGGGTTCTCTTGTATCAAGACTTCAACACAATCTTGCTTAGATGGAGAACCAATGGGACGAGATCCGCAAATTCGCAAGGGGTGCTGCGGCCCAAGACGAACAAAGAGAGCGTGCTAGGAGGGTGTGGGGACCCCGGTAATTATCTCCATAAGACCGAGATTAGACAAGGTCTTAGGGACATAAATACGGGTCTCCGGTGAATGAATTCCAATTTAATCCTATCCAAGTGATAGGCTTTTCCGAATACTAGAGCCTCGACGATCATGCGCGCTGCTCCTTTGCGAGCACTACATGATTGTCGATTCTCTTTTGATTCAAAGCGCTACACTTAGCGAATTAAATGGGAATCCATAAACAACGAGTATGACATATATTGGCTCCCAAGATCAACGACCAATATACTCATACCCTCATTCAACGTTGGTTACCTCCATACAACACATACAACCAGAGATTAAAAGACATACTGCATAATAGTTAAAGTCTACAGTTTATTACAAGCGGCCGACCGGCCAAATTCAAGTCAAGTATCAAGTAGCAGCGGAAGCATATAGATAAAGCAAAAGACCAGCAGTGGTATGCCCATCACCCATCGGCAACCGACTTGGGGTTAAATGGTAGCACACTACTCATTAGTGTCGCCCAAGTCAACACTAGCGAGATCATCATAATCATAACCTTCCTCACCTGAAAAGGCCAGCAAACATCTGGCTGAGTACAAGTGTACTCGCAAGTCTTACACAAATAAAAATAGTTATGCATAAGGGTCATTCAAAGGATGGCTCACATTGGTTTAGTTTTGCGAAAGAGACGCAACAATTAACATCCTACACATACTAGTTTTCATGTGCCCATTTTTAAGATCAGTTTGAAGTAGAAGTAAACATGTAGTAAAGCATTTCAGTAATAAACAATTGAATCATACCAAGACCAAAGTGGCAGCCCACTTTGATGTACTAAACACATGAACATCCCGTTCATGACGAATACCAAGTTCAACCACAATTTTTAATTAAAAGTCTAACAATAAGCAGCCACAAATTTCAAGCGGTCGTCCATAACCGTGGACACGGCTATTCGAATAGATTTAACCCTGCAGGGGTGTACTACTTTACCCACACGACTTGATTAGCCCGTAAGCCTCCAGAGGCCTCTGAAATAGCACACTTCCTATGGTATGCCGGCCGGGTAAATCAAGATACAGTCATTTTCAGCAAGAAAGCCTTATTGAGCTAAGTCCCCCTTGTGAGATGGTTCCTTGCCTAGTACAAGCGTCGGATAGCACTTGCTAGGGGGCTCACAAGTTATATTGGAAATACCGATGCAATCAAAACAAAAGAATTGGTGCTCCCTTGCACACTATAAGGGATTACATCGGCTCCTCAAAGAACATAGGATTTCACTGGCCGCTATGCCCTTACACCACCAAGGACTTAACACAATAAAACTCTCCCCCTACTTAACCATACGGCACCCATACACGGGTGTGGCCAGCACGAGTGTTGCTTGAACAGTAGGTACCCAAAGTTCGGTCCTCAATTGTCCAGACAAGTCCTTCCACTTACCCAATGCTCGTGCACAAAGCACCATCACTAACCAACACTTGTCCGGACCAAATCTCATTTAAAAATGACAAAGTTTAACTCATAAAACAACTACAAAGATCTGAAGTAAAAGCATAACGTAAGAGTTGTGTGTATCCCAAAACCGCCGGGTTATTCCCGACGATCGAACTACCGTATCTAGACTTGCATGGCTAAGCAATTCTACAACCCATAATTCACACATCCTATCTTAAGCATATAGGAGTTGGCATAATTCAAGATTAACCTCAAGCATAGGACATAACTATACTACACATCACAAAAATATTGACATAATCAAAATAGCATGCAAGCAATTATCATTGCACTATCTTAACCAAAATCGGGATCAAATATGATGCAAAAGAAAGTTCAAATGATGCTTGCCTTGCTGGTACAGTAGCTGCTCGCTCTCGATCGCGTAAGTGTCGATATCAATATGCTCGGATCTATATAATTATAACATCAAATAAATACAGAAAACAACTCAAAACTAAAATGCTCAAAAATGCATGATTTTTCTACAGTAGTTAGATCATGATTTTAAATGATTTTTGGTGAAAGAATTATTTCATTTTGATTTAGTATATGAAAGTTATAATGGTTTGAATTTCAGATTTCAATATGCCGTCATTTATATAATTTAATTATGAAGTGAAATTTTGTAGAACAGTGGTGGGGTGAAGGATTACATAGGTAAATAGGTAATATTATTAAAAGTTCAGAATAGTTGAATTTGTCTCATTTGGAGTTTTCATGATTTAGTTATTGATTTTTCAAGTTATCAGCCTTTTATAGTATATAAATAATGGAGTTAAGGAGTATATTCTCCCAAAAATAGTTTCTGTGACAGAGGTAATGTGGAGACCATTTTTAGCATCAAGTTTACTAAAAATGAAGATTACCAAAAGTGGTCTCACTGTTTTTGGAGCTTCCAATAATTACTTATGCATTTTTGAAGTTATCAGTCCTTTTCCTATTGTAAAAATAATGGCTTTAATGGATTAATCTCCAAATAAAGCTCTCTGCTACACAGACAGGTTTGAAACTAATTTGAATATAAAGTTTATTAAAATTGAAAATTTTCAGAAGTGATTTCATGTAATTTGGAGTTAATATGAAATAGTTATGCATTTTCAAAGTTATACCTATTTAAAGTGTGCAAATAAACCGATTTCGAATTTCATAAAGCATTTACTATTTTCCTTACGAGGCATACGCCAGTCAGACATCGACTTGGAGCGGGCCCCGGAGTCAAGGTTGACTCGGTCAGCCGCGACCCCCGCCCAGCCGACGCCTGCCGAAAACGTATTCGAATAGAGACGTATTCCTATCATGAAAGCGTAAAATCGTTCTAACGTTACCGGGAATACGTTGTTCGTAAGAGAAAACGCTTCAATGGGTTACGCAATCATTTAACCGCATAAGGACCCACACGCCAGTACTAAGCCGACCGCTTAATTAATTAAACTCGGTTTTCCGACAAAGATCGTGTCATTAAAGCTAATCATCACGATTAAAACCTAATGATGTTGTTACGTGGTTTGTCGGGCGTTCGACAAAATGACTCGGCGCTGGCGGAGCCTCGTCGGCGATCCCGTCCACTACGCGCTCGAGCCAAGGGCACGATGTGATCACAATAAGCTCACGCGCACCTAACGGAAGTGTTCTCGTGGCGAAGTGACTGGACCCGGCCAGCCGGAGTGGAGCGGCGGTGAGCTATACGCAAAAGCAACTACGGATTTGAAAATGCTTCTAACAAACGAGCGCATGCTTAAGCTCCTAGGGGCAAGAGGAAACTACTGCGTTGACAAGAGGACCAGGAGGGGCATGGAACCGCGCCCGGCGTGCGGTAAGCGGCAATGAGAGACCCACGATGACACGGCAACTTCGAGCAAAGAAGCCAGCAAGTGGGTGGTGAATGGGTTACTTAGGCACATAAGATGCTAATATAGGCATGAATCGAGAAATGGCTCACCAAGGCGACAATTTGACAAGAAATAGTCTTTGGCGGCGAAAGGAACAAACCGAGGTCTAAGAACTCCTGGAACAATTCGACAATTAAAGTGAGGGAAGACTAACTTGTACTCATAAGCATGTATCGACGCACAAGAAAGAGCAAGAAACTCACCCGCGGAGAAATGCCCAATTTGGGTGTCGCGTGGTGCACATGACCGAGCGCCCGAGAGCACGATGGTGGTTCGAAACTACAAGCCAACGCATGAGCGAGATTAGCCAAAATGGGCACGGTGATGAACGGAGAGAGATGGGGATCACCGGCCGGCTTACCGGAGAGACGAGCGGAGGAGAGCTCCTCTTCCTCGCACCGAGAGGAAAGATAGGGAGGAATGAGGCGCTCTGAGGGTAATAAGCTCGTGCATTGACGGCATCGGAGGCGGCGTGAAGAGAAGGTGGCTCCGGAGTGGTCCGAGGTGGCGGTGGATTCACGGCGTGCCTGGCGCCGTTCTGAGCACGCCGGGAGGACTCGGCGCGTGGCACAGAGTGTCTGCGTCGCCAACGGCTGGGGAAGACGAAGCTGACAGCTCGGTCCCGCATCGTCAGTCACACGGCGAGGTGGAGTTTAAGTGGCTTTCAATCGGCCGTTGGATTGTGGATGGACGGATCAGATTAGAAATGCGTTCGGACTGGTCAACAGATGCGAGATCCGACCGTTGGATGAGGATCTAACGGTTGCATGTCTTGGTGCAACTAGGCGGTTGGGTGAGCCACTCGCCATTCGGACTCGAGTCCGATGAATAGTACTTAAGCCAGGTTTAGGTTTAGGGTTTGACTGAGTTTTAAAATCTGTCTAGCAACTTTGACCGGGGTTTATAATTAGAAATAAATTCCCAAAAATCATGAAATAATTTGTGGGGGTTCCTGGGATAGTATAGTTCCCATAAAAATTTTAAAACCCTACTGTTCATAATATAGTTTGTGATATTTAAATTCAAACATGTTGTATGTCTATAAAGTTGGTTTGAATTTTCATTTGGTTCAACCTAGTCCCAAAAATTTGGGAAAAATTATATTAATTCATGGTAATTAAATTAGTATTTAATTAAATTGGGTTCAGATGATGATCACAACTTTTTATCACTGATTTGAAGTGAAATCCGAATTTTGATGTGTATGTTCACCTCAAATTAGATTTTCCAAGTACAATATATTATGAAATGATCTCGATTTTGATAATGCATATTAGTGAAATACAAATTAATCCAATTTAATTAGTTGGGGTGTGACAAACCTCCCCCTTACAAAAGATCTCGACCGAGATCCGGGTGGAGAAGAATTAGAAAGTTTTCATTAGAAGTTCTAATTTATGTTGTTTTGATTTCCTTCAAAGATAGTGTTGTCGAGTTATAATTCACATTAATATGTTTTACCTTTCCTTTCTTGATAATGAAGGCACTTCATGCAGAAAAGTTCGATATGTCGCTCGCATCCGGTCTTCACGCTCCCAAGTCGCTTCATCTTCCGTGTGGTTGCTCCATTGACCTTGACGAACTTGATGTCACGATTCCTAGTCTTGCGCTCGGTTTCCTCAAGGATACGAATCGGGCTCTCGATAAGATAGATCGGGTTGCAAGTCGAGTTTATCCAACTCGGTTGCTTCCGCTGGGACTCAAGACATTTCTTGAGTTGGGAGACATGGAAGACGCCATGCACGTCGAAAGTGATGGTGGCAACCCAACCGTATGCCACCGATCCCACCTTAGCTAGAATACGGAAAGGTCCAATATAGCGAGGTGCTAATTTACCTTTGATTTGGAAACGCGAACTCCTTTCATGGGAGAGACTTTAAGGTATACATGATCGCCCACGCCGAAACTCAACTCGCGACGACGACGGTCGGCGTATGACTTCTGACGTGCTTGAGCCGTCCTAAGTCGTTCGCGAATGACACGAACTTGTTCTTCAGCATCTTCCACCAAGGTTGGGCCATAAAATGGCCTCTCCCCGGCTTCGGACCAGTTCAAAGGTGTTCTACAAGCTCTCCCATACAATGCTTCGAAGGGTGACATTTGAATACTCGATTGGAAGCTGTTGTTGTATGAGAACTCGGCAAACGGTAAACATTTTTCCCAACTATCGCGGTAGGACAACACGCAAGCCCGAAGAAGATCTTCCAAAACTTGGTTCACCCTTTCAGTTTGTCCATCCGTTTGCGGGTGATAAGCGGAGCTAAAAGATAGACTGGTCCCCATCGCTTTATGTAAGCATTCCCAGAAATAGGACGTGAATTGAGGGCCTCTATCGGAAACTATCACCTTTGGAACACCGTGGAGACAAACAATCCTTGCAATGTAAAGCTCCGCTAACTTGTCCCCACGGTAGATGGTCTTGACAGAATGAAGTGAGCAACTTTCACAAACGGTCTACAATTACCCATATAGAATCGAATCCAGCTTTAGTTCTAGGAAGGCCGGTGATAAAATCCATGCCAACTTCTTCCCATTTCCACTGGGGAATGGGCAGGGGATCTAGAGTACCAGCTGGTTTCAAGTGCTCAGCCTTAACTCTTTGACATAGATCGTGACTCGCCACATATCGCGCAACGTTTTGCTTCATCTGGCCCACCACGCTCTTTTCAAATCTTGATACATTTTTGTACTCCCGGGGTGGATAGAGAATTTTGAGTTATGAGCCTCCTTGAGAATCAATTCTCTCAAGTGGTGATCAAACGGTACCACCATACGATTTCCAAACCATAGAGTACCTTGTGCATCTTGCTTAAAACATTTAGCCTTGCCTTGTTTCAATAGTTCTAAAATTTTAGCCACTTCCGCATCAGTTTTCTGGGCTTCCCTAATCTGGTCCTCAAGTGTGCAAGTCACACTGAGGGCTGCAAGCGAACCTTCTTCAACTATCTCCAGGTGTAGGCTTTGCAATGCAGCACATAAGCCTGCAGAAAAAGGAGTTACCGACAAACAGTTGCATTGAGATTTTTCGCTCAATGCGCCGGCCACTACATTAGCCTTCCTGGATGGTAATGGAGTCCCATATCATAATCTTTAATCAACTCAAGCCATCTTCTTTGTCTCAAGTTCAGGTCGGCTTGGGTGAAAATATATTTAAGGCTCTTATGGTCGGTGTAGATCTCGCAACGATTACCGATGAGGTAATGTCGCCAAATCTTCAAGGCATGAACTACAGCCGCGAGCTCGAGTCGTGTGTGGGATAATTGGCCTCATGGGGCCTCAATTGCTCGATGCGTAGGCCACCACTCGGCCGCCTTGCATAAGCACACAACCGAGCTCGTGGCGAGATGCATCACAATAGATATCAAAGCTCTTGTGAATGTCCGCGTAACAAGCACGGAGCTTCCACGGGCATTCTTCGGGGTTTGGAAACTTTGTTCGCATTCCGCTGTCCACTCAAATTTCTTTTCTTTCTTTAGAAGTTGGGTCATAGGCTTCGCGATTTTGAGAAATTCTTGATGAACCTACTGGTAGTATCCGCAAGTCCAAGAAAACTACGAATGTCGGTGACGCTCTTAGGTTGCTTCCATTCAAGGACATCTCGTACCTTACTAGGATCAACAATGACACCGCCTTAGATAGGATATGTCCCAAGAAACTAACCTCTCAAGCCAAAACTCACATTTGCTGAATTTGGCGTCACGGTGATGGTGGCGGCTTCTCTAACACAAGTCTCAAGTGCTTTCGTGCTCAAGATCGCACTTAGAGTAGACAAGGATATCATCAATGAAAACCACTACAAACCGATCCAAGTATTCCATGAACACCGAATTCATGAGGTTCATGAAATAAGCAGGGCATTGGTCAAACCAAAGGACATGACCGTGTACTGCATGCACTGCAGAACGAGTAGAGAAGGCGGTCTTGAATATCCTCGGTTCTAACTTTAATTTGATGGTAGCCTAACCTCAAGTCAATTTTGGAGAACACCGAGCTCCACTAAGCTGGTCAAATAGGTCATCGATCCGCGGAGCGATACTTGTTCTTGATGGTGACCTCATTCAACTGACGGTAGTCAACACACATCCGTAGACTCTTGTCTTTCTTCTTGACAAAGAGAGCCGGGCATCCCCAAGGCGAGGAGCTAGGCCTGATGAAACCCTTGTCTTGCAACTCCTTGTTGTTCTTTTAATTCAACTAGCTCATTGGGCGCATCCGACACGGCCTTTTGAGATGGGCGCGATGACGGTGCAAGCTCAATGACAAACTCTACCTCTCGGTCGGGGCATGCGTGGAAGTTCTTCAGTGGAACACATCAGATACTCACTCACTATGGGTACCTCCTCTAGCGAGAGAGGTACTCGCCTAAAGCGTATAGGTGAGAACTACCCACAACAGCAAGAGACGACTGGTGCCGTCCTCACTAGTCATCGAGATAGACGCTGGGCACAATCAATCTTCCCGATTCTTGGATAACCAATCCATCCCTAAGATAATATCGATGCCCACGTAACTTATCACTATTAAGTTTCTTTGAAAAGCTAACATTTTGTATTTCAATTTACGTCCCCCAGCACTTGATCGGCGTGAAAACCGACCCTGGGACCGAATATGATAAGGTGGGTGCGTGTATGTATCTTGAATTGGTTAATTTCAGCATACTCGTTTTTAATAAATGAATGAGACGCCCAGTAATCAAATAGAACGGATGCAGGACATGAATTAACAAGTAGTGTACCTAGCACGACGTCCGTGCGCGGTGGCCGCCTCTCGCCGAGACGTGGTTGACGCGACCACGTGCATCTTGGGATGGAGGTGCTGCTGCTCTGTGGTGGTGGCGGTGGCCTCACCGAGCTAGGGTGGTGCCGAGCAGAGTACGTCAGGGCATCCTCGCCGCTTGGCGAGGCACGCAAAGCATAGTGGCCCCGAGCGGCCACGGAGGAAACAGATGACGCAGGGCTTGTATGCCCCGCCGATCTGTGGTCTCTCGCCCCGCCGGCCGCCGAGCTGCCGGTGGAGAAGGTCGTGGAGGTGCCACAGAGACCTCGAAGGTCTTGGGCCGGCACGAGGTGCTCGAGGTAGTCCCAGGCGTGGCTGGGAAATCGCCACTCGCCACCGCTGTGCGGAAAGCCTTCCTCCTCTTCCTCGACTCATCCACCGTCATGCTCTCATGCTCCACCACGACGCTTTGTTGACCAGATGCCGAAACTCCACGAAATCATGTGCAGCTAGAACAAGCCGCAACTCCTCCGATAGCCCATGGAAGAACTCGCTCGACGGCGAAAGCGTCTGTCGAGACGCCGTCCGAGCATACCGCCAAGTAGTTGAAGTCATGCAAGTACTCGTGATCGTCCGCCGCCCTCGCTTCAAGGCAGGAACTGCGCCGCTGATAAGCAGCACTCTCCGATATATGGGCCTCCCGAACGCGTCCCTCGACTCCGCCCCAAGTCGGGACGTGACCGTGGCTGCATGGCGGAATAACTATCCCACCACACGCCGCGCGACCGCCAACCGATAGCCGCAAACAAGACTCTCTCAACCCCGTACACCGCGCTATGTTCGGCTTCTTCTCAATGTTGTGCGGCCGGTCCTCTTCCTCCATCGGGTCCTGCCGCCGCAAAGTCGGAGGGTTGGTCCGCCGAACTCGCCGAGACCTCCGACGCCGCGGTGCGGCGCTCCTCCCGCCGAACGGGAGCCGGGCGGTGTTGCGCACGATCGCCTCGAGCATCCGGTCCGTCCATCCGGTTGCGCTCAATCATCATCATGAACTCGACCATGGATGGCGGCGGAGGAGCACCTCCTCAGCGGTCCACCCGGCGGGACGGCGGCCGAGAGGGCTCGCCATGCTCAAAGCGTTGCCGGGATGATTGTCCCCGATCGTAGAAGTCGCTCAAGGGTGCTAAGCGGGTGCCCTAGCGGGGATGGGGAGCCTCGCGCGCAGGCTCCCGATCACAGAGTCGGTCTGTCATCCTGTATGGGACAAGGATGGTTAGTAATAAGATAAAAGCCACTACTTGGCCATACATGCATAATCAATATCAAAAGCAAGAAAATTGTAACATCGAATAGAACACCAAACAATAAGCAACATAAACCAAATTGACACAATTCCGTACATAAGCGCCGCAGTTTAAGGTTACATCAAAATAGGAGTGTTTGCAAATAAAACATAACATTCGACATCTACTACAAACTACCCTATTACATAAACATAAGGATACAAGCTCAAACATAGAGCTCTGCGCTCTAACAAATTTAGATATTATTCCGGTCAAAGTTCACCGAATTCGCCCGTAAGATGTGCCCTGGGGATCCAAAGATCATCGTGGTCCCTAGATTAGGAAGGCACAAGGGTGATCCTATGGCGTTAATATGACCTTCTACCACGGTAGGCGACATCACGCGCGCAGAAGAAAGATGGAGATCATATTAGTGCCATATAGCACACTAGGATGAATGAGCCTCATGTCATGCATGAGCCTTAAGTGCTCTCGAGCTTCAATGAGACGCCGTCGCTTGCCACAACTCATGCACCATACAAGATGCATTTGGTCCATTACGTGGACCAATCGCCAATCGCCTCGACTTGGGGTCCTCCCAAATTGGATCCTAGCAAATGAGTTCACGTCCCCAGCGCGGCGCGCGCATCGGAAAGTGATCATACGGGGTGGGCTAACTCCGTCAGTCATAGCGAAGACGACTCATGGCCACCAAAGCTACTTCTTGTAACGCCATGGCCTCGTATACCGCTACCGAAGCGGTAAGGTATGCTCCCGTGACTTGTCTAGCAATGATATCTATCAACGCCATAAACTCCTCCATTCCCGGTCCTCGATCACGCGGTAGATGGAATAAGTGGGCTGATATGTGAAGTTCGCCTCCACATCATGTCTCGTAGTAACGCTGGTATCCATCCACCTTCACTTGAGTTTCGGACAAGATGCTGAGGGTTCATCTAAAGGCAAGAAGGCAAGGTAAGTTAGTTTCATAAACCAAAACAGGATCGGAGAGGAAAGATACTAAGATGGATAAGGAATAAAAGATATTCTTAACTTAAACTTTCTGAAAGTAATTTGATAATTCCAAAATATTTTGACTCGTAAGGCTCACTAACTCTAACGCGATGCTACCTCTAACCTACATCAAGATGGCTCGACATAACGCTTGTGGGGACCCGGAATTATCTCCATAAGACCGAGATTAGACAAGGTCTTAGGGACATAAATACGGTCTCGGTGAATGAATTCCAATTTAATCCTATCCAAGTGATAGGCTTTTCCGAATACTAGAGCCTCGACGATCATGCGCGCTGCTCCTTTGCGAGCACTACATGATTGTCGATTCTCTTTTGATTCAAAGCGCTACACTTAGCGAATTAAATGGGAATCCATAAACAACGAGTATGACATATATTGGCTCCCAAGATCAACGACCAATATACTCATACCCTCATTCAACGTTGGTTACCTCCATACAACACATACAACCAGAGATTAAAAGACATACTGCATAATAGTTAAAGTCTACAGTTTATTACAAGCTACGACCGCCAAATTCAAGTCAAGTATCAAGTAGCAGCGGAAGCATATAGATAAAGCAAAAGACCAGCAGTGGTATGCCCATCACCCATCGGCAACCGACTGGGGGTTAAATGGTAGCACACTACTCATTAGTGTCGCCCAAGTCAACACTAGCGAGATCATCATAATCATAACCTTCCTCACCGAAAAGGCCGGCAAACATCCGGTGAGTACAAGTGTACTGCAAGTCTTACACAAATAAAAATAGTTATGCATAAGGGTCATTCAAAGGATGGCTCACATTGGTTTAGTTTTGCGAAAGAGACGCAACAATTAACATCCTACACATACTAGTTTTCATGTGCCCATTTTTAAGATCAGGTTTGAAGTAAAAGTAAACATGTAGTAAAGCATTTCAGTAATAAACAATTGAATCATACCAAGACCAAAGTGGCAGCCCACTTTGATGTACTAAACACATGAACATCCTGCTCATGACGAATACCAAATTCAACCACAATTTTTAATTAAAAGTCTAACAATAAGCGCCACAAATTTCAAGTTGTCGTCCATAACCGTGGACACGGCTATTCGAATAGATTTAACCTGCGCGGTGTACTACTTTACCCACACGACTTGATTAGCCCGTAAGCCTCCGTGAGGCCTCTCAAATAGCACACTTCTATGGTATGCCGTGGGTAAATCAAGATACATCATTTTCAGAAGAAAGCCTTATTGAGCTAAGTCCCCTTGTGAGATGGTTCCTTGCCTAGTACAAGCGCCGGATAGCACTTGCTAGGGGCTCACAAGTTATATTGGAAATACCGATGCAATCAAAACAAAAGAATTGGTGCTCCCTTGCACACTATAAGGGATTACATCGGCTCCTCAAAGAACATAGGATTTCACGGTCGCTATGCCCCTTACACCACCAAGGACTTAACACAATAAAACTCTCCCCTACTTAACCATACGGCACCCATACACGCGTGTGGCAGACGAGTGTTGCTTGAACGAAGAGGTACCCAAAGTTCGGTCCTCAATTGTCGGACAAGTCCTTCCACTTACCCAATACTCGTGCACAAAGCACCATCACTAACCAACACTTGTCCGGACCAAATCTCATTTAAAAATGACAAAGTTTAACTCATAAAACAGCTACAAAGATCTGAAGTAAAAGCATAACGTAAGAGTTGTGTGTATCCCAAAACCGCCGGGTTATTCCCGACGATCGAACTACCGTATCTAGACTTGCATGGCTAAGCAATTCTACAACCCATAATTCACACATCCTATCTTAAGCATATAGGAGTTGGCATAATTCAAGATTAACCTCAAGCATAGGACATAACTATACTACACATCACAAAAATATTGACATAATCAAAATAGCATGCAAGCAATTATCATTGCACTATCTTAACCAAAACTGGGATCAAATATGATGCAAAAGAAAGTTCAAATGATGCTTGCCTTGCTGGTACAGTAGCTGCTCGCTCTCAGTCGCGTAAGTGTCGATATCAATATGCTCGGGATCTATATAATTATAACATCAAATAAATCCGAGAAAACAACTCAAAACTAAAATGCTCAAAAATGCATGATTTTTCTACAGTAGTTAGATCATGATTTTAAATGATTTTTGGTGAAAGAATTATTTCATTTTGATTTAGTATATGAAAGTTATAATGGTTTGAATTTCAGATTTCAATATGTCGTCATTTATATAATTTAATTATGAAGTGAAATTTTGTAGAACAGTGGTGGGGTGAAGGATTACATAGGTAAATAGGTAATATTATTACAAGTTCAGAATAGTTGAGTTTGTCTCATTTGGAGTTTTCATGATTTAGTTATTGATTTTTCAAGTTATCAGCCTTTTATAGTATACAAATAATGGAGTTAAGGAGTATATTCTCCCAAAAATAGTTTCTGTGACAGAGGTAATGTGGAGACCAATTTTAGCATTAAGTTTACTAAAAATGAAGATTACCAAAAGTGGTCTCACTGTTTTTGGAGCTTCCAATAATTACTTATGCATTTTTGAAGTTATCAGTCCTTTTCCTATTGTAAAAATAATGGCTTTAATGGATTAATCTCCAAATAAAGCTCTCTCTACAGAGACAGGTTTGAAACTAATTTTAATATAAAGTTTATTAAAATTGAAAATTTTGAAGTGATTTCATGTAATTTGGAGTTAATATGAAATAGTTATGCATTTTCAAAGTTATACCTATTTTACGATGTGCAAATAAACCGATTTCGAATTTCATAAAGCATTTACTATTTTCCTTACGAGGCATACGCTAGTCAGCAGACAACGACGGGCGGGCCCCGAGTCAAGGTTGACTCGGTCACCGCGACTTCCCACCAGTAAGCGCTGCAAAAGCGTATTCGAATAGAGACGTATTCCTATCATGAAAGCGTAAAATCGTTCTAACGTTACCGGGAATACGTTGTTCGTAAGAGAAAACATACTTCAATGGGTTACGCAATCATTTAACCGGCATAAGGACCCACACGTCAGGTACTAAGCCGACCGTTTAATTAATTAAACTCGGTTTTTCCGACAAAGATCGTGTCATTAAAGCTAATCATCACGATTAAAACCTAATGATGTTGCTACGGTGGTTTGTCGGCGTTCGACAAAATGACTCGGCGCTGGCCGGAGCCTCGCCGGCGATCCCGTCCACGGCGGCTCGAGCCAAGGGCACAGATGTGATCACAATAAGCCTGCGCACCTAACGGAAGTGTTCTCGGCGGCGGAAGTGACCTGGACCGCCGGCTAGCCGGAGTGGAGCGGCGGTGAGCTATACGGCAAAAGCAGCTACACGGATTTGAAAATGCTTCTAACAAACGAGCGCATGCTTAAGCTCCTAGGGGGCAAGAGGAAACTACCTGCGTTGACAAGAGGACCGGAGGGGCACTGGAACTCGCCGGCGGCGTGCGACCAAAAGCGGCAATGAGAGACCCACGATGACACGGCAACCTGAGCAAAGAAGCCAACAGTGGGTGGTCGGAATGGGTTACTTAGGCACATAAGATGCTAATATAGGCATGAATCGAGAAATGGCTCACCAAGGCGACAATTTGACAAGAAATAGTGCTGGCGGCCGAAAGGAACAACTTCGAGGTCTAAGAACTCCTGGGGAACAATTCGACAATTAAAGTGAGGGGAAGACTAACTTGTACTCATAAGCATGTACTGACGCACAAGAAAGAGCAAGAAACTCACCCGCGGAGAAATGCCCAATTTGGGTGTCGCGCGGTGCACGCACTGGAGCGCCCGAGAGCACGATGGTGGTTCGGAAACTACAAGCCAACGCATGAGCCGAGATTAGCCAAAATGGGCACGGTGATGAACGGAGAGGAGATGGGGATCACCCGGTCGAAGCTTACCGGAGAGACGAGCGGAGGAGAGCTCCTCTTTCCTCAGACCCGAGAGGAAAGATAGGGAGGAATGAGGCGCTCTGAGGGTAATAAGCTCGTGCATTGACGACATCGGAGGCGGCGTGAAGAGAAGGTGGCTCCGGAGTGGTCCGAGGTGGCGGTGGATTCACGGCGTGCACGGCGCCGCTCGAGCACGCCGGGAGGACTCGCCGCGTGGCACGAGTGTCTGCGCGCCAACGGCCGGGAAGACGAAGGCGACAACTCGGTCCCGCATCGTCATCACACAAATGAGGTGGAGTTAAGTGGCTTTCAATCGGCCGTTGGATTGTGGATGGACGGATCGATTAGAAATGCGTTCGGACCGGTCAACAGATGCGAGATCCGACCGTTGGATGAGGATCTAACGGTTGCATGTCTTGGTGCAACTAGGCGGTTGGTGAGCCACTTACCGATTCGGACTCGAGTCCGATGAATAGTACTTAAGCCGAGTTTAGGTTTAGGTTTGACCGAGTTTTAAAATCTGTCTAGCAACTTTGACCGGGTTTATAATTAGAAATAAATTCCCAAAAATCATGAAATAATTTGTGGGGTTCCTGGGATAGTATAGTTCCATAAAAATTTTAAAACCCTACTGTTCATAATATAGTTTGTGATATTTAAATTCAAACATGTTGTATGTCTATAAAGTTGGTTTGAATTTTCATTTGGTTCAACCTAGTCCCAAAAATTTGGGAAAAATTATATTAATTCATGGTAATTAAATTAGTATTTAATTAAATTGGGTTCAGATGATGATCACAACTTTTTATCACTGATTTGAAGTGAAATCCGAATTTTGATGTGTATGTTCACCTCAAATTAGATTTTCCAAGTACAATATATTATGAAATGATCTGATTTTGATAATGCATATTAGTGAAATACAAATTAATCCAATTTAATTAGTTGGGGCTGTGACAAACCTCCCCCCCCTTACAAAAGATCTCGACCCGAGATCTGGGTGGAGAAGAATTAGAAAGTTTTCATTAGAAGTTCTAATTTATGTTGTTTTGATTTCCTTCAAAGATAGTGTTGTCAGGTTATAATTCACATTAATATGTTTTACCTTTCCTTTCTTGATAACGAAGCACTTTCATGCGAGAAAAGTTCTGGATATGCTGCTCGCATCCGGTCTTCACGTTCCCAAGTCGCTTCATCTTCCGTGTGGTTGCTCCATTGGACCTTGACGAACTTGATGTCACGATTCCTAGTCTTGCGCTCGGTTTCCTCAAGGATACGAATCGGGCTCTCTCGATAAGATAGATCGGGTTGCAAGTCGAGTTTATCCAACTCGGTTGCTTCCGTTGGGACTCGAAGACATTTCTTGAGTTGGGAGACATGGAAGACGTCATGCACGTCTGAAAGTGATGGTGGCAACTCCAACTGGTATGCCACCGATCCCACCTTAGCTAGAATACGGAAAGGTCCAATATAGCGAGGTGCTAATTTACCTTTGATTTGGAAACGGCGAACTCCTTTCATGGGAGAGACTTTAAGGTATACATGATCGTCCACGTCGAAACTCAACTCGCGACGACGACGGTCGGCGTATGACTTCTGACGTGCTTGAGCCGTCCTAAGTCGTTCGCGAATGACACGAACTTGTTCTTCAGCATCTTCCACCAAGGTTGGGCCATAAAATGGCCTCTCCCCGGCTTCGGACCAGTTCAAAGGTGTTCTACAAGCTCTCCCATACAATGCTTCGAAGGGTGACATTTGAATACTCGATTGGAAGCTGTTGTTGTATGAGAACTCGGCAAACGGTAAACATTTTTCCCAACTATCGCGGTAGGACAACACGCAAGCCCAAGAAGATCTTCCAAAACTTGGTTCACCCGCTTTCGCTTGTCCATCCGTTTGCGGGTGATAAGCTGAGCTAAAGATAGACGGTCCCCATCGCTTTATGTAAGCATTCCCGGAAATAGGACGTGAATTGAGGGCCTCTATCGAAACTATCACCTTTGGAACACCGGAGACAAACAATCCTTGCAATGTAAAGCTCCGCTAACTTGTCCCCACGGTAGATGGTCTTGACAGGAATGAAGTGAGCAACTTTCGTCAAACGGTCTACAATTACCCATATAGAATCGAATCCAGCTTTAGTTCTAGGAAGGCGGTGATAAAATCCATGCCAACTTCTTCCCATTTCCATCGGGAATGGGCAGGGATCTAGAGTACCGGTGGTTTCAAGTGCTCACCTTAACTCTTTGACATAGATCGCACTTTCGATACACATCTTGCGCAACGTTTTGCTTCATTCGCTCCACCACGCTTTCTTTTTCAAATCTTGATACATTTTTGTACTCCCGGGGTGGATAGAGAATTTTGAGTTATGAGCCTCTTGAGAATCAATTCTCTCAAGTGGTGATCAACGGTACCACCATACGATTTCCAAACCATAGAGTACCTTGTGCATCTTGCTTAAAACATTTAGCCTTGCCTTGTTTCAATAGTTCTAAAATTTTAGCCACTTCCGCATCAGTTTTCTGGCTTCCCTAATCTGGTCCTCAAGTGTACAAGTCACCAGGGCTGCAAGCTTAACCTTCTTCAACTATCTCCGGGTGTAGGCTTTGCAATGCAGCACATAAGCCTGCAGAAAAAGGAGTTACCGACAAACAGTTGCATTGAGATTTTCTGCTCAATGCGTCGGCCACTACATTAGCCTTCCCTGGATGGTAATGGAGTCCCATATCATAATCTTTAATCAACTCAAGCCATCTTCTTTGTCTCAAGTTCAGGTCGGCTTGGGTGAAAATATATTTAAGGCTCTTATGGTGGTGTAGATCTACTTAGCGACACCGATGAGGTAATGTCGCCAAATCTTCAAGGCATGAACTACTGACGCGAGCTCGAGGTCGTGTGTGGGATAATTGGCCTCATGGGGCCTCAATTGCCTCGATGCGTAGGCCACCACCCGGCCGTCTTGCATAAGCACACAACCGAGCCCGTGGCGAGATGCATCACAATAGATATCAAAGCTCTTGTGAATGTCTGGCAGAACAAGTACGGGAGCTTCCGTCAGGCATTCTTTCAGGGTTTGGAAACTTTGTTCGCATTCGCCCACTCAAATTTCTTTTCTTTCTTTAGAAGTTGGGTCATAGGCCGCGATTTTGAGAAATTCTTGATGAACCTACGGTAGTATCCGCGAAGTCCAAGAAAACTACGAATGTCGGTGGCGCTCTTAGGTTGCTTCCATTCAAGGACATCTCGTACCTTACTAGGATCAACAATGACACCGCCCTTAGATAGGATATGTCCCAAGAAACTAACCTCTCGAAGCCAAAACTCACATTTCTTTGAATTTGGCGTACACGGTGATGGTGGCGAAGCTTCTCTAACACAAGTCTCAAGTGTTGCTCGTGCTCAAGATCGGACTTAGAGTAGACAAGGATATCATCAATGAAAACCACTACAACCGATCCAAGTATTCCATGAACACCGAATTCATGAGGTTCATGAAATAAGTCGGGCATTGGTCAAACCAAAGGACATGACCGTGTACTCGTCATGCACCAGTAACGAGTAGAAAGCGGTCTTGAATATCCTCGGTTCTAACTTTAATTTGATGGTAGCCTAACCTCAAGTCAATTTTGGAGAACACCGAGCTCCACTAAGCTGGTCAAATAGGTCATCGATCCGCGGGAGCGGATACTTGTTCTTGATGGTGACGAGGAGCGCCACAATGAAGAACACAGCGAGCGTATTCGACGGGAGATGCAAGCTCATATCAAGGCATACCGGCGTAGGGAGCGCGAGGCACGCGAGAGGGAGCGCGAGAGAAAGGTGGAAATGGTGGCCAAGACCGTGGCGGCCGAGGAGTACAACGCCGAGCTGCAAGGAAGGGCAAATGGCCCGGTCCATGCGATGAGGTCATCCATTCGTAGTAGTTCCCGTCCTACCCGCCATGTTAATCCTATCTCCTGAAGGCATTTATACTTACATGGTCTGGATGCTTATGTCATAGTGTACCATAGTAGTAGCGAGGATGACTAAAGAAATTAGTCGAACCATCATGCCATGTGACCACGTGTAACGTTCTTCTGTCTGTGGGCTCTAATGTATTTCTAGTTCCGTGCCTCGCACTTTACCTTTGGTTGAAAGATTTCATCAGCAAGAGTACATTTGTAATCTCCAAGGCTCGTACAAAAAATGGACTTCGTGATGATGTGAAAGTGAATGATCCAAACGTAATGATGTGAAAATGAATGAGACAAAAATATTTATCCACATATGCATGTATGTTACCTTACCTCAAAAGTTCGACGCTCGACATCAGCCTTCACGCCTTTCACAACTACACATATGAATAGAAGAATGTTGTCTAAAAAGTCGTAGCAGAGTCTGGTCTTTTCGGTCTGAAAAGCTGTCGATGTAGAGTGTTGTCACGTCCCTCTAAAATGTTTGTGTGTAACAACCCAAAACTAGGGTTTGTGTTTTAAATGTATAAAAGTATGAGAGTTTACAAACTTTTATTGTATCTCATGAGCATGCTTTTGGTTTTCTAAAACTTATGCACAATTTTAAACTTTTGATGTTTGTATTAAAATTTACTTTGAAAATTCAAAATTTTAACTTGAATTCAATGTTCTCTTTGATTCTAGAAAAATGTATGTCTAGAATAATTATCATATTTTATTATATTTTTTCCAAATTTTTAGAAAGCAAATTGACTTCACCAAACATTCAACTCAAATTATGTTGTATGCTTTGGTGTTATACTCAAATTAGTGCCAAGTTATGTTGTATGCTTTTTGTCATGCAGAGATAAATTTGTGCCATGATTGTACTTTTATACGATGGAATCATTTGTCTATCTTTGTTCAATTATAGGGGTTGATGACTGATTAAATGGTACTGAAGGTGTCTTGTCTTACTGCTAAGCATGTCATTCCATTGTGAAATGTGTTATGTTTCTAGGTGAAATTATTCTAATGGTTCTTGAGGTATACCAAAGCCATACCTAAGTAAATGGTAGCGCATAAGTGATTTGCAAAAGACTTAAATAAAACAACTTGTTTTCTTCATTCATAAGTGATTTTTCTAGAAAACATCACTTCAATGGTACATGCAGTGAGACATGGACAGTGCATATGAATATTGCTTGTATTAGGGGATTATAACTTTCGCACAATTGGGAACTTAATGTTTCTGAAGTAACACCTTTTGAGATGTTATTAAGCAATACTATTACAATACTACAATGTAAAATACTCTATGTGCCTACCCACCTTTAGTTCTATTGCTATTGTTTCTAATCTCACACAATGCGTGGCAAAGTTTATGATTCTAACACTTATTACCATGCTAGTACTATTTGTTAAGAATACATGTAATTAACCATGTGAAATTTCTAGAATAAGTAAGCCGGATGGCGTCATGCAAATCTTCGCCCGTCATCGACATCGCCGAATGCGTCTAGATCTTCGAGGAAAGTGGTATGTAAGCTAGATGGCAGAGGAATATCAAAATTGCCTGTGGGCCAAATGACCATCATGGAGGTCAGTTGTGGGCGCCCCGGATTATTGGAAATGTACTTAATTAAATTCATACTGTAGCACGATTATTAATGAAGGAACAGTGCTGTCCCTTAATTAAAGATCATGCTAAAGATATAAATTTAACAAGTATCAATTCCAATAAACAGGATCCCCGGATATATATATATATATCTCACAATGGTTCCCAGGATCAACGACCATTGCATATATATATCCTTCAACAACATTGCATCATACACATACAAGTCATACATTTGCATAATTAAACATAAGCTTACATCATTCGGTTTAGTACTACAATATAGAGTGACTTGGTCACTTCAAAAGTTTAACAGCGGAAGTAAAGACAAAATATTAAAGTCCACCAATGGCCTCATCCACCCGCAGGCAATTGCGTGGAGGAAAGAAGTAGCTCTACTCGTTAGCGTCACCCTGATCGGCGCTAACGGGTACCTCATAAAGAAAACCGTCCCCACCTGCAACAATAGGTGATAACACCTTGAGTACGGAAGGTACTCAGCAAGTCTTACACAAACTAATAAAAGAAAGTGTTGATTAAGGCCTATACAAGGGAGTAGAATTTATATATGCATAAGGTTGCAACAGGAAGGTATAAAGGTTCAAATTTGCATAAAGCGATACCTCTTAAACTACAACTACTAAATTTTGACAAAGCAATTTAGTAAATCAAAGTTTAGCTAGAACGATAAGTAAATGACATAATTGTGAGCGATGCAGAGTGCATGAATCCCTCATGCACCTAAAACGAAACCAGATTTTGAAAATCAAAACTTCTATCTGGTGACATCAATTCAAGTTATCGTCCATGACCGTGGACACGGCTATTCGAGCAGTTTATACCTTGCGGGGGTGTACATCTTTACCCACATGACTTAGCTGTTGCCTTCGGATGCCTCCGAATGATGACATACTTCCTTTGGTATGCCGGACGGGAAACTAAGATTTGGTATTTTTCAACAAGCTAACACTATTGAGTTGGACCCCATGTGTGAACTGATCCCGCTTAAACAACGATCGCATAGCATCCGCTATGGGCACACATGTTGCGTCGATGTCTGCCGATCCAAACAATTAAATGCGAACTGGGCTCACTACCCATATTAGGATGCAATCGGCACCATTAAGGTATCGTATATGCTACGGAGCACATATACACCCTCACCCTTATAAGAACATCTGATACTGACATACAAGCTCACATGGCATACAACGCAGTCATCAGACCAAAGCATCTATGCCATACAAGGTCAATACACATATTCTTACTCTCCTGTTTCCAACCCAATAGTCTTAACATTTTACTTAACCAAGCAGCGCCCATACTTGCATGTGGAAGTACGTGGGGACTTGAATTGAATAATCGAGTTCGGTCCTTAATTGCCCGGACAAGTCCACCACAAAACCCAATCTCATGCACAAAAGCACCATCACTAGCTTCCTCTTGTCCAGATCAATTTAAATATAAAACTCATTTCTGAAATAAGTAAACTGGACAAAGAGTTTCAAATAACAGAAGGTCTTTTGTGATTCCCATGTTTGACAAGATATGCTTGTCAAACTCTAAAATCTTTAGACTGCATGTCTAAGCCAAAACTGAAAATATATGTTATAATATACAGTACTATGCTAAGGTTGAGTGTATGGTGACAATTGAGGTAATCCTTCATGTTAGGTCATAACTAACTACTAACAGATCACACTTTTGTATTTTCAGAAACATAGCATGCACAGTTGTCACTGGATTTAGAAAATCTAATGTATAAAATTTGGGATCAATATGGTGCAGAGAGGATGCTTGCCTTGATAATACTAAACCTCATTGCGAGTTCAGTTGCTCGAGAAATATATTCAATTGCTTCAGTGAGAACAGATTCTAAAAGAAGCAAATAAATCCAATAAATGCCAAAATCGACAATAAGTACAAAATGGAAGAAATATGCATGATCAACTGAAATGCATGATTAATGATATGCTTAAGCCATAACTACCCATAATAGTGATAATAACCCATTTTATAACCTACTGTTTTTAAAAGACAGAAACTAGGGTTTAGTGCAAAGTTCCAGTTTTCAGATTTTAAAAGAGCTGAAAATAGGACAGACTGCAGTTTTCGGAAAAAGGAAAATAGAACATGCAAAAGTTCATAAATAAAACTTAGCATGATCTTTTAGGGCAATTAATATCCCAAGCTAACCTTAAGCTAACCCTAATCGATTAGATTTCAAAAGCTAAATTAAAACCTATTTTGTCGGTTGAGCCGACAAAAGAAAACAGAGATGAATTGCTGTTATCATCCTAAATAGATGATAACAAGGATTAAAAGAATAACTTGTTATGCTACTAGGGTTTGGTCTAAACCTAATTAGGATAACAAGTTGACAGGAGAAACCCTAGGTCTTGAAAATGACATGGAAAACCGAAAAGTTATAATATCAACTTTTCAGTTTAGAGCAAGTTAAAGCTGCGATGCTCAAAGAATGATTCACATGGCAGCTTCTAAGGTCCTTAAGATGTTCAAGATATCGAAAATTAGGGTTTTAGCTTACCAGTAAAGGAAATACACCACAGTTTTTGAAAACCGAAGTGGATTGACAGAGAAATAAACTCTGGATTTAACCTACAAAAGATAGCCAATCTTTATTGCAAGGTAAAACCAGTGCTTAAGGTGGATAAGCAATGGACAAGAGCAAGAAACTCCACTGGACAACAATGGAGGGTGAGCTTCAGTGGTCAACAATGGTAACAGCAAAGAAAAGCTAGGGTTTATATATAGATGTTGAGCTACAGGACAAGAGGAAAGATCTAGAGTTGATGAGGTGTCCACTTAGCTAAATATCCAAAATTTGTGGCATAATCTTTGGATAACCACCTCCTCTCGCTCGTAAATGGTCATGCAGAGATAAGGAAGAAGGGAGGCAAAATATGACATGTGGGTCCCTTTGTCATTCTCAGCCGCGCGTGCTTCATAAAGGCTCAAAAGAATATCAGCCGTCCGATTGGAAATGGGCGGCTGTGATAAATAGAGAGGTTAAAAGATTTGAATCGGTACCTTAAAATATGGGCCGTGCGATCTCAAATGGACGATTGAGATTTAAACGGGGCCCAAAGGAATCTTGAGATCTACTTTCAAATCTGGACGTTGGATTAGAATCCAACGATCAAATAAAAGGATACACGTCACCCCTTTTAGATGCGATGACACAGCACCGTTAGATTGAATTTCCACGGTCGAGATGGGGCAAAGAACCGGATGGTCCGATTGCATACACTCATATGGACCTTACGATTGAAATCCAACAATCCACCGAATTTGGGCTTTAAAGGCCCACGGTCAAAAAGGCGCACCGTAGGATCTAGATCTAAGGGCTCAAGATAGCGCGCTTTTAATTTCAAAAGAAAAGGCGGCGCGGTTAGATCAAGAATGGACGTTTGAGATCGTGAGGGGATCGGAGTCGTCCGAATGCATACACCAATCGGACCACACGATGAAGATCTAACGGCCGGAGGAGCGGGCCTTAATAACACGTGGTAAAAGGAAAAGCGGTAGGATTTGAATCGACGGCTCGAGATAAAAGTGCGCCTTTAAGTTTAAAGCGAAAGGGATGCGTTTGTTGGATCGAGAATGAGCGGTGGAGATTGAGAAGGGCTCCGAGTTGTCCGATTGCACACATCGATCTTGGTCGTTAGATCAAGATCCAACGCGAGATTAAAATGCACACGTGGACTGACTCGCGGGCGTTATAGCCTCGCGGCTCGATTAATCGACGGTTCACATCAGCGTGGAGTTCGGGCTCGCGCCCGAGCGTGGTGAGCCGGACCAGGTTTAAAGGGTTGGACCCAACCGCAAAGGTGTGAGTCGCTACAGATGCCGGTTTGGATTCAAACCGGTTTAGTTGACGAGAACCTATTCAAAAGCTTAAAAGGTTTATTGGGCTTTTAAAAGCGACAAATAAATTTGTAAAATCATGAAATTTTTATGAAGGCTACCGGGAAGATATATTTCCCAGATAAATTTTAAAATCACAAGATCACTTTGTAAAATACATAAATATTTATTTTAGCAGAAAATATTCATTTAAAGATAATTATTTTGCTTTAAGTCAAAATAATTTCTAGAAATGCAACTAAAATATTTTCACCAAGATAATTTATCTAGGCTTTAATAAAAATACTTCAGTCATAATACAAGTTTTATCTTGTATCCCTTTAAGACTTTAAATGGTCCTTTTGGGATTTTTGGCAAAAAGGACGGTTTTTAATTTGTAACATGCTGCCCAAATTGTAGAAATGAATAGTAATGCTATGAACAGCACCTCATTACTGTTCATAAAGCATTTTATCACTGTTTATAAACTTAGGGCTGTTACATCAGTGCCATTGGGGTCCCTCTAAGTCCAAAGAAAGCAGCGGCGAGATTCTGGACCATCCGCGGGATACTTGGAAGGGAACGGGTCCCCATCACCACACCAAGTTGGAAGTTTCTAATGGACATAGAAAGAGGCCACCTGTGGACTGAAATTTCAGGCTCGTTCACTATCCCGGAAGCAGACCAGGCACGTGTAGAACGGCAGGCGTTGCTCACGATGGGACACGAGTGGAGGACCTTCAAGAGCACGTTTGTCACGAAGTACATGAACACAGGTCGGATGCCCTTCTCGAAGTATACATTCTTGTTGCAGGATATATGAGACGTCTTTATGCGGATGAAGACGATGGCCGAATTTTAGGAGCAAAGTGCAGCGCACAAGGCTCTCCAAGCACAAAACACTCGCCTCCACAAACTCGGCACCGCTGGGTATGTAGGTAAAACCACGCAATGGACGGCGGAGGACAAGAACGCAACCCTGCCATTTGCTGACATCACAGACGAGAGTGCTCGAAGCTAGTTAAGAGCGAGGGCATCAACCACGTCTTCGGGCGGCATCTTTTTCTCAAACCCGGCAGACGAGGAAGTGTCCCAACGTCTGGTAAATATGTCGAACTACCTAGTTGTTAGTAAGTCCATAACTTCATAGTGTCTATAATAACATGATGACCTCTTGCAGCAAGCATTGACTTCCGTATCTTCCCAAGGCTCCTTCAAAGCAGACAGGGAGAAGGATATACTATCTATGGCCCTGGGAAACAACGAGCACTCAGGTCGCACGTGAGGCCTTGGGGTTTATGTACCTTGGAGGGATAGATTCCCAAACGACTACTGCACGTATAGGAGTAGGAAGAGGACCAAGGCCGAGCATGAGGACCGGTTGGTACAGCTGATTAATGAGAGGCTTAGTGCACAATTTTAAGGACAGGATAACAAGATTACAGGATCAAATGAATGAACTCCTCGGCCCGATGCATAAGTCGCCTTGTTATTTTGGGCAGTCCTCCTCAACATCGGATAGCGCCACGTCTATGCAAAATTACGAACATGGCGACGCCCAATTACCTATCGACGACATCAAGGTAATGTACATCTTTGGAATACTCTGAAGATAGACCTATATGATGTCTTAGCTAATTGCGTATCGTTTTGTAGGAGCCGGCGCCCTGCAAGCTCCAAGTGAGGATGGTTGGATCTCTTTCTATTGAGACTGGGCGGGGGATGGCATATCCATGCCAGGAAGAGCGAGCGCGAGATGGTGCCCAAAGTTGCGAGGGTTACGCCCAGGTCAGTGGATATGGTACATGACAATTTCATGGTCGTCCTATTGGAGATTCACCCGAATGAAGACATCAGAACACTAGGGGATGTCATGTACACTTTTATCTAGTGGCCCAAGAAGGACATCGCCCTGTACCCTGCAGTGTTGCAATCACAACACGACCATTCGTCTCTAACAGGACCCTCGATGACTCCACTTCAACCTTCGCTTCAGAAGGCCACCTGATCGGTTCCTGTGGATAAGACGCCGAAGGAACAAGAAAAGCGTATCACTGTATCGGTTTGCAAG
Organism: Ampelocalamus luodianensis; assembly: GCA_036346255.1. Classification (NCBI taxonomy): domain Eukaryota; kingdom Viridiplantae; phylum Streptophyta; class Magnoliopsida; order Poales; family Poaceae; genus Ampelocalamus; species Ampelocalamus luodianensis. The sequence continues at coordinate 80,147,606 of CM070634.1, read as the reverse complement.
TCGTCTCACAGGAAGACGTGTAGTGGGTGAGTCGTTAAGGCCAAATCAAAATCGAAGAACATTAAGGCGCCTCATAAGCTCGAGAAATACTCCCTCAGAAGTCCGTTAGCCCCCGACACAGTATTAGCCCGTGTTGGAATAGGTTGCCAGTGTTTGCATGTCTGGTACATGCGGAAGACCAAAGAGAAGGGGGTGCGATACTAGAATCACCGTCAGATACACGAAGGAGCATTTCCTCCACAAGCCGGGCCACTTCATCATGGGCTTCGACGACTTATTCGACCTATTCAACCTCACTGCCCTCGACGCCTCACTTCTACGATGCTGGACACTATAAGTATGTACAATCAAGTTCTACATTCACGTAATATCGATAAATGTCACAACTAATTTCTTATTTATGTACAGATACATGATGAAAAATGCCCAGGAATGAAAAGAATCGGTGGGTTTCCTCGACCCACACATGGTCTCTGAGCAATGCATCAACCAAGACGCATCCTACATCGTGAAATACATAACGACGGGATTGCTTGCTCAGGCCGAAAAGGATTACATATTGCCGCCCTTCAATCAGAAGTAAGTATTTCACTACTTGCTATACAAATTTTATTTGTACTTTATACGCAGCACAAACTTAGGTTTAATGACTATAACAACATACATAAATAGGCACAACTGGATCCTTTTAGTCATTAGACCAAAGAGGAACAAGGTAATATATCTTGATTCCCTACTCAACAAAAACAATGACTTCACCCTTGTGCAAGGAATACTCGATAGGTGTGCATATTTTCTCCATAAATAATTATATTGTAGTCTTTCTTCGTTTGAAATGACTGAGGATAACTTTTTGGAATCACATAGGTCGTTCAGCGCCTATGTTGCCGAGGGAGGGACACACAAGGAATCGAGCGCCACACTGCAACACAGGACGCAATTTCCAATACGCGCTACAACACAATAATCTTATATCATACTTCATAATAATACGTCTCGAACTGACTATCACTACTACACGGCCTCACCACGGACGGTTGAATAGTCATCGCGAGCGGTTCGAACAATCGTGCGTGTTTTTACGTCTGTGATAAATCGGCGGTTATCACGACGGTTAAAAATCCGTCGTGATAAGTCACAACACGAGCGGTTCTAATTATATAACCGTCGTCGTGCTATCTAATTATCACGAGCGACTCTATTAAAGAACCGCTCATGCTATCTAATTATCACGAGGCGGTTCTATTTACAAACCGCTCGTGATATGCACATATCCCAGACGGTTCTAATTATTTAACCGTCTGTGATATGCACATATCCCAGACGGTTCGTAAATAGAACCGTCTGTGATAAAAAGGATATCCCAGACGGTTCTATTTACGAACCGTCTGAGATATGTGTATATCACAGACGGTTATTAAATAGAGCGGTCTGGGATATGCATATTCACAGACGGTTTGATTGTTAAACCGTTTGTGATAGTTACTTCAGCCTAACTATTTTTTAAAATTTTCGGCTAGCCTCAGGAATTGCTAGCCATGCCCTCTGAAAATAAGCAGGCAGAAAATAGATACATCACAGATAAATCAATCGTTGACAACCCAAAGTGATCATTGTCAATTACAAACCAACATATATCAAATATTGTCGCTAGTGTACCATTGAATTACAACTATTCAAAGTGAATTACAACTATATCAAATATATATTAATTGTTTCGAGGTCGTTCAGTAGTGAAACTCTCCGTTGGCCGCAATGATATCCGTCATGATGAAGGTGCAGAGCCTCCCTCGAACATCCGAGATCTATTTACGAGCAGGTGAATCTAAATCTATATTCAAAACCTACAAACAAGAGTAAAGTGTTACACATATATATTTAAATTTATAATTAGCAATTATTGCGAGATTGACCAACCTCGGGATCAAGCACCTAGCACTCATGAGAATACGCATATGATGGCAAATGTAGAATGCACATTCTTACCTTTTCTTGCTTTGAAAAATAGAATTACATATATAGGTATAGTCGGTTCGAGGCGCATTATTACGAAGTATGATATAGGATTATTGTGTTGTAGCACGTCTGAAAATCGCATCCTGTGATTAAGTGTGGCGTTCGTTCCCTTGTATAGCCCTCCCTCGGCAATATAGGAGATGAGCGACCTACATGTTTCCAAAAGTTAACCTCGGCCATTTCAAGCGAAGGAAGACTACAATAGAGTTATGTATGGAGAAATGAGCACACATGTCGAGTACTTCTTGCACAAGGGTGAAGTCGTGGCCTTTTTCATTAGGGAATCAAGGTATAGTACACGATTCCTCTTTGGTATAATGACTAAAAGGATCGATGGTGCCTACTCATGTATGTCGCTATAGTCATTAAACTTAAGTTCATACTGCATGATAAAGTACAAATGAAATTTGTATAGCAAGTAGTGAAGCACTTATACAGTTGTAGGGCACCATTATGTAGTCCCCGTAGTTTTGAGCAAGCAATCCTGCCGTTATGTATTTCTCGACGTAGGATGCATCTGCCAATATGGTTTGCTCAGAGACCACGTGTGGGTCGAGGAAACCAACCGGTTCTTTCAATCGCCGGGCAGTTTTAATCATGTATCTATACATAAGCAATGAGTTGTTGTATTACGTGAATGTACGTGAATGTAGAACTTGATTGTACACACTTACAGTGTCCAGCATCATAGAAGTGAGGCATCGGGGGCTTTGAGGTTGAATAGGTCGAATAAGTTGTCGGGCCTCACGATGAAGGGCGGCTCGTGGAGGAAATAGTCCTCCGTGTATCGACGGTGATTCCATCAGCGCACCCTTTCTCTTTGGTCTTCTCGCAAGTACGGCTATGCAAACTCTAACAACCTAATCCAATGAGGGCTAATCGTGCTCGCCGCCAGCGGACTTCGAAAGAGTATTTCTTAGGGTTAGGAGGCGGAGCGCCTTAATGTTCTTCGATTTCGATTTGTCTCGAATGACTTGCTCGCCACGCGTCTTCCTCCTGTCGACGCGACTCGGGGAACCGACACGGCGGCACGCTTTTTTGTTCGTTCGGTGTCTTCTCCACGGGACCGGCGAGGCGGGCTTCGAGCGAAGGTTGAGGTGCGATCATGGAGGGTCTGTTGAGAGACTTGGTCGTGTCGAGATGGTTGGGGTAGAGTCATCAAAAGTTGAGGCGATCGCAGGTCGGGACGATGTCCTTCAAAAGTTGAATTGGAGAGGTATGGTCGTGTGGAGATGGTTGGGGTGGAGTCATCAAAGGTTGAGGCGGCACCGCAGGTCGAGCGATGTCCTTCTTTGGCCACCGAATAAAGCGCATGTGGTATCCCCTAGTGTTATGATTTCGTCGCTCGAGCGAATCTCCACGGCGGCCTAAAATTATCATGTACCATGTCCACTGACCTGGCGTAACCTCGCGCCACCGGGCACCGTGTTGCACTATCCCTTCATTGCATGGATACACCACCCCCCGCCCAGCCTCAATAGACATCCTAACCATCCTCACTTGTAGTGTGCAGTGCGTCGGCTCCTACAAAACGATACGCAATTAGCTAAGGCGTTCTATAGGTCTATCTTTGGAGCATTCCAGAGATGTACATTACCTTGATGTCGTCGATAGGTAATTGGACATCATCATGTTCACAATTTTGCGTGGACGCGATGCTACTCCGATGTTGAGGAGGACTGCCTACCAAAACAACGGGGGCGGCCTGCGACTGGTTGTTGAGGAGTAGTAGTTGATTCACTTGGTCCTGCAATCTTGCTATCTTTTCTTCAAATTTTGCAGTAAGCACCTGTTCTCTTCCTTCAAATTTTGAAGTAAGCACATGTTCCAACACTGTGTCGTACTCGGCCTTGGATCTCTTCCTGCTCCTATACGTGCAGTAGTCGTCTGGGAATCCATCCCTCCAAGATACGTTAACCCCTTTGCCTCGCGTGCGACTCGGGTGCTCCTTATTTCCCAGGGCCGTAGATAGTATATCCTTCTCCCTGTCTGCTTGGAAGGAGCCTTCGGAACATGCGGAACTCAATTCTTGATGCAAGAGGTCATCATGTTATTATATACATTATGAAGTTATAGACTTATTAACAACTAGGTAGTTGAAGATATTTACTACACGGTTGGCCACATCGATGTCACGGGTTTGTGAAGAGATTTCGCCAAGGCGAATCGATGCCTCGCTCTTAACCGGAGAGAGTGCGCTGTGCGTGATCTCGCAAATGGCCTTATTTCGTTCGCATCCTCCGCGCCCATTGCGCGGTTTTACCCGCGTACCAGCCGTGCGAATTTGTGGGGTGAGTGTTAAGTTATCCGAGAGCATTGTGTGTCGCACTTTCCTCAAGAAATTCGGGCGTCGTCTTCATTTGCACAAAGGCGTCCCATATATCCCGCGACAAGAATTTATACGCTATGAAGGCGTTCGACCCGTGTTCACGTGCTTTGTGACAAGCATGCTCTTGAAGGTCCTCCACGCCTTTCGATCGAGAGCAACGCGCTGCGTTCCACGCAGCGCCGGTGCGGTCGGGAAAGTGAGCGATTTTAAAACTCGCCCACCACCGCTTCTCGAACATCCGACCACGGTGTCCGGCTCGGTGTGGTGATGGGGACCCGTTCCTTCCAAGTATCCCGCACAAGGTCCGAATCTCCGCCGCTTTGGGGACTCACGGGGATCCCATTGGCATTGACCTCCGTGACGGTCATTAGGCCTGGAGGAATTCTCGATGTTCCTTTGCCATCTCGCATACGTACCACTTTCCTCGGAGATCCAGACGCATTCGATGACGTCGATGACGGCGGCGAAGATGGTGCGGACGCCATGTCGCTTACTTGCTATCTATATATGCACGAAGCAATATCGTAAGCTCTAAGCGACTGATTCAAGCAGATTTACCCAACTTAACCGAAAATGATGCACAAACGTATAATATATAAAGAAGGATTGATGGTAGTTTGTGCTCTCAGAAGGAGAGTTGCAAAAGAACAAGTCTTTGTCATCTCAATCCTATTGTCTATACTCTTCATTAAATGAATATGATAGTATAAATTCAAACTATGAGCTCTAAACAATACTTTGCTTAACTGTCAAATGATCTCAACTGTTACCGAAAATGATCTTAACTATCACATTCAATCTCAAAAGATATAAGAAAAGTTCATCACAGAGCGAACAGAACAAAGCCCATTGATCAATTTCAGTTCACATTATCAAAGACTATCAAAGTCACATCACAGACGGTTCGTCAATACAATAGAGCTCAAGAATGAACTAACAGTATATCAAATGGACAGTGGCATTCAACCGTCTGTGATAACTAGCATTCAATCGAAAGTAACAAATTAACAGATATGAAATTGTGAGTAGCAAGTAATTTGTACAATAGAGCTCAAGAATCAACTAACTATCACATTCAATCTCGTTATAAGACAAAGTTCATCACTGAGCATGTCAACAAAGCCCATCGATCAATTTGTCATATCTTTAGTACTAGATTCAGTTCACATATTATCTTTAGGAATACTCATAGAGAGGATGCCGCACAACAACTCACGGTGCAAGGAGGAGGCCGGTGCGGGAGGAGGCCGACGCGGGAGGAGGGAGGCGCCGAGAGGGAGGCCGACACGGGAGGAGGACGGGCGGGGAGGAGGGCGCGCGGGGGAGGAGGGACGGCGGGAGGAGGCCGGCGGGGAGGAGGCCGGGAGGAGGCCGGCACGGGGAGGAGGCCGGTCGCAGAGGAGGAGGCCGACACGGGGAGGAGGCCGCGTCGAGGCGAGCAGCGTCGTCGATGAAGAGGCAGCGGCGTCGGGTCTTACGGCCGGGAGGTGAGCAGGCGAACCCTAGAGGAGCCGAGAGGCGCGGGAGCCTAAGGGGCGCGGGAGACGAAGTGACGAGTAAAGAGCAAAACCCTAGGGTGCGCCTTTTTATAAAAGGATATCACAGACGGCTCTATTGAAGCACCGTTTGTGATAGTATATCACGGACGGTGCTTCAATAGAGCCGTCTATGATATTTAGGATATCATAGATGGTTCCATTAAATAACCGTCTGTGATAGTGAGGATATCCCAGACGGTTCTTTAATGGATCCGTGCGTGATATTGAGGATATCACGAGCGGTGCTTACATAAAGCCGTATGTGATATGGTAATATAATGAGCGATTATTTAATATATCCGTCGTGATATCTTATCGCGCACGAATCCATCATAGAGCCGTGCATGCTATGGATCTCATTCCCTTCATCTCGTGCGAGTGTCTCTTCGTCTCTGCTCGGCTTTACTACTTCTTTTATATAAATAGACAACCCTTATCGAGGATTTCTCACAAACCTCGATCCTTGATCATCCCCTCTCTCCACAAATTCCAAATGGCTTCCTCTCTCGTCCGGTATGCTGGCCTACATTATGGTTGTGTACTCGCACCTCTCTCTGATCGCAACTTTGGCCCAAGCTGCGAACAAGGCGTCCGTTCGCAATGCAATCCGTTGTAGACCCTCCGATCTCTAGGAGACCATAACGGCGATCATCGGTTGATTGGAGCTCCTCCTCCAACAGACGGGCGAGGCTCTCGGCATCCGACGAGTAAACCTCGCCGTGGAGATTGTCTATGGAACTCTTTGGTCCGCACCGAGGATGCAGCCTGTGAGAGTCGAGGACGACCTCGACATTGCAGGAGAGCGGGTCAACCTAGCCGAGACTGTGGAGACCAGGTTGATGGCCTCGGGTTATATGGGACTTGATTACGAGTTCGAACATCTACAAGAGGAAATTGGCGTGCAAGGTCACGGTGGGCGTTTGGTGAGGCGATACGATCCGCTCCCATCAAGCGCACGAGAATGCGATCGAAGATTTGAAGACTAAGATAGGATCGCTCATCCTTTTTTTAAATGCGTGATGTAAAAGCGATAAGGCGATCTATTATGCGTGATGTAAATATGGTCTTTAATTTTTATAAATCGTGATGATATGGTCTTTTTATAAATGCGTGATGATATGATCTTTTTATCATCTATTTATTCTTTGGGCAAAATTCATTTTGTCAATTATTTGCGCATATACATGCTCGACGCTATCACGAGCGGTTGAATGAAGAACCATCGTGCTAATATCACTCATCACGAGCGGTTCCTATTACTAACAGTCTGTGTTGAACTTGTACTGACGGCTCCATGCGGAACCGCTCGATAGTTAACCATATCACGCAGCGGTTAATAAGTAGAACCGTCGTGATATACTCACATCACTGACGGTTTGTTAATAGAACCGCTCGTGATGTGAGTATATCACTGACGGTTATTATTATTAACCGCGTGCGCGATATTGAGGATATCATGACGGTTCCACATGGAGCCGCTCTGCAAGTTCAACACTGAGCGATTTGTGGAGAACCGTCGTGATATACTCGTATCCGAGACGGTTGGAAATAAGAGCCATCGTGATATGCCACCCTATAAATATAAAGACCGACAGAGGCCCCTACCTAGCGCCTCGATCTCTTCTTTGGAATAGAGGGGCTTGAGAAGCTTTGCTCTGTGTTGGCTGTAGGAGGCTTGTTTATTTTGCTTGCCTTGTTCTTGGTTGTGGGTTGCCCTAGCAACTTATGGCCATTTGGCTTGCATGCATGCTTGCTTTGTGAGGCTTGGCTTTGGTGGTAGCTCGGTTTGGGTGTTGTGAATGAGTGTTTTTGTGAGTGGGATAAGCTTATGTGGAGCTGGTGCATTTCGATGTGGCTCTTTTCTTGCCTGTTCATTGGCCCAAGGAGAAGGGCGGTGAGGAATCTCATGGGATATTAGGAATTTTCGTCGTGAGCTCCGAGGGTAACGATCTTTAACTCTTTATATTTGCTCTAGGTTTATCTTTAATCAATTTTAGTGTATTTGGTTAATAGGAGGAGTAACGTATTTGCAGTTTATTAATATAATTTAACACTACTAATTGTTACGTGTGTAGCGTAGATGGACCGAAACTGGATGTACGGTGCGAACCGTGTGAGTGAAGAGTACATTAATGACGTGATTGCTTTTAAAAGAGCCGAAGCGGGATATCTTGAATAAGGGGATAGAGTTTATGTACCGTCCATGCATTGATTGCGTAATGAAGATTTTTAACAACCAGTGCGAATCATAGGGCACTTGATTGAAGGGTTTCAAAAAGGGTATACATGTTGGACGATCATGGTGAAGAGCGATTATACAGAAGTTAATAATGATGACATCGCCGAGGAAGTCAACGATATGCCGGATGTGGTCGTGTTTTTATGACGATAGGTCGATGCGATGACAATCTGGATCAGATGCTACGCGATGCAGAAGGAAACTACAGTGAGAGAGAGTTTTGTAAATTCGAGCGCTTAATGGAGGACTCGGGGAAACCTTTGTTCCCTGGCTGCAAGCCGGAATACACATGGTTGTCAACCGTACTTGAACTGCTGAAATTGAAGGCGAGCAATGGTTGGTCCGACAAGAGTTTCACGGCGTTGTTAGGTCTCCTAGCGGATATTCTTCCGGAGGGAAACGAGTTGCCCAGCACCACCTACCAAGCCAAGAAGGTTCTTTGTCCATTGGGAATGGAAGTAGAAAGAATACATGCATGTCCGAACGATTGTATCCTGTATCGTAAAGAGTATGCAGACTTGCATGTATGTCCGTGTGCAAAGCATCCCGATACAAGCGTAAGAATCCGCTAAGGTGAAGCAAGGACCTCCTGCTAAGGTGTTGTGGTATCACTGTGATCCCACGTTTGAAGCGTTTATTTGCGAACCGAAAGGAGGCAAGATTGCTGCGTTGGCACTCTGAGGAGCGTAAGAAAGATGGAAAACTAAGACACCCCGCCGATTACGCGGTGGAGAAACCGATCGGACCATTCGGTCGCGCGGAATCGAGGAACATAAGGTTAGGGTTGAGTCTGAGATGGAATGAATCCTTTCGGTAACATGAGCACCCGACATAGCACCGGCGTGAACCTATGTATGTACAATCTTCCTCCTTGGTGTGTATGAAGCGGAAGTACATTTTGATGTCACTACTTATCCAAGGGTCAAGCAACTTGGGAGCGATATTGATGTGTACCTAGCACCATTCTTTGGATGATCTTGTGACATTGTGGAATGAAGGGGTACAAGTATGGGATGCGTACAAGCGAGAGAACTTCTCTTTACGCGTCATGTTGTTCTGCACTATCAATGATTTTCCTGCCCTTAGTAACTTTGTCGGGCTTGATGCGAAAGGAGCCAAAGCTGTCCGCACCGCTAGATGCTACGAGAGTGTATGGTTGAACAACTCATAAAAATCGTATATGCGTCACTCAGAGGTTCCTTCCAGAGTCACCCATACCGCAAGATGAAAAAAACAATTCGACGGAAATAAGGAGGATAGTTAGGCTCAAGGGCTTTTAGAGAGAAAGAGGTCTATGATATGGTTAAGGATATCGATGTTGTGCTTGGGAAGGGCGTAAATTAAAACCCGTCGGAAGAACATCCGAAGAAGCGGTCAATTTTTGGGACTTGCCTTATTGGGAGCACTTAGAAGTTCGTCACTGCATCGACATCGTGCACGTGGAGAAGAATGTATGTGAAAGCTTGATTGGTCTCTTACTGAACATTAGTGGCAAAACAAAGGATGGTGTTAACGCGGGCGCGACTTGGTTGATATGAACATAAGGACCGAGTTAGCACGAAAGAGGCCGATAAAGGGCGAACATACCTTCCACCGACTTGCTACACTATGTCCAAGGCGAGAGAAATGAATTGTGCCAAAGCTTGCATGGTGTCAAAGTCCCGTCTGGTTACTTCGCTAACATTAAGAAACTTGTTTCTATGCAAGATTTGAAATTAATTGGTATGAAGTCTCATGATTGTCATGTCTTGATGACACAAATGCTTCTGTTGCAATTAGGGGTATCTTGCCGAACAAGGTCGAGTGGCAATCTTGAGGTCGTGTTATTTCTTCAACTCAATTGCTCGGAAGGTCATCGATCCGAAGGACTAGATGCTCTACAGCCGAGGTGGTGGCGACTCTATGTCAACTTGAGATGTATTTCCCTCCATCATTTTTCGATATCATGGTCCATCTCATTGTTCATCTTGTGAAAGAGATAAAGATATGCGGTCTGTGTTCCTACGCCATATGTACCGTTAAGGAGGTATGGGAATTCTCAAGTCCTACGTGACGGAATCGATCTCGACCGGAGGGCGACATCATCGAAGGTTATGCAACCGAAGAGGTCATTGAGTTCTGCGTCGACTACATGGCTCGAGTGGAACCGATAGGTGTGCCTCTATCTCGTCATGAGGGAAGGTGGATGGTATCGGGACCATCGGAAGGAAATCAATCACTCCCGATCCGATACGCGCTCAAGCCCATTTCACGGTCTTGCAACACATGACCCAAGTGTCCCGTACATCGACGAGCACAAAGACATGGTACACCAATGTAATCGGACGGTCGGAGGTTTGGATCACGAGAGAGCACAACCGTCGGTTCAACGAATGGGTAAAGGTGCGAATCATGGTGGGAGGTCATCAAGTGATGATATGCTACTATGGTTGGCAAAGGACCACAATTTACAAGCTGTCACATGGCAAGGATCGACATAAATGGGTACACATTTTATACGGCAAAGACAGATAGGAAGAACACGATCCGTAATAAAGCGGTGTCCGCATAGATGCATTCGATACCGATGGCCGAGGAGCTCATACTATGGGAAAATAGAGGAGATATGGGAGCTCGACTCGTGCTTTTCAAGATCCCCTATTTCGGTGCGTTGGGTCCATCTCCCACATGTGAAGGTCGACAAATGCGGCGTCACTACCGTGGACCTCGATCGTGCCGGATACAAAGACGAACCATTCATCTTGGCTAACCAAGTTGTTCAAGTCTTCTATGTAACCGACCGGCAAATAAGAAGCGTCACGTAGTTCTTCATGGAAAAAGAAGGATTGTCGGAGTTGAGAATATAGTGGACGAGGAAGAATACAATCAATTTGACGAGTTGCCTCCTTTCGGAGACGGCATCAGGCTCGAGGAAGAACCCAGTGAGGAAGCTAGCTATATGCGTCGATCATCATGAAGGACTATATTTTAATTAAGAAATTACTCCATTGTAATTAATTTATTCCATAACATCATGTGTTATGAACTTGTAATATGTCGTGACGTATATTTTGATGTCAACGTGGAATTGTAATCGCTCTGTCCTTGTGGACCGTATATTTTGGTGCATTAAAAATTCATTTAATTTGGAAAATAGTCCACCGCACCACCTTTCTAGAAACCTAAAAACTAAAATTTTATGGCAAATAGTCTAACACCTTTGCAAAGAAAGCGGTATACTCATGCCTAATCCTGCGATGCGTCATCGCAGAAGACGACGTGGTCGCCCCACCCTTCCACACGCGCAGCTGCTCGTGCACGGTGGCCATCCTCGACAACGCCCACACCGACCCAGTGGCGGCCTTCTTCCCCCAAGCGCCGCTGGACCATGTCCGCGGCGAGCCTCGCACCGCTGCACTCCCGGTTGGTCTTGGCCGCTCGCACCGCCGCCGGTCGGCTCGTCCTCGACTGGGCGATGTAGTGCTTCCCAACGTCGCGCGTCTCGCCGGCCGTGTAGAGAGGAGACCGAGCACGTGGCGCGGCCTTGTGGCGGCCACGCCGCCCGTTCAAGGAACATGGGGCCTGTTGCATGTCTTGGGCGCGAAGACAAGCCCGAGGCCGGCGATGAAACAAGCCCTCAGGTTGCCGGCGGCGGCGGTGGTTGACGACGGCGCAGTAGCGCTCGTTGTCCTGCCACTTCATCGCCTCCTCTCGCTCGGCGCCACGCGCCTCCACGGCGCGTTCCTTGGACACCTTGTACAAGGCCTTGCAACTATCGTACATACATTCAAGATGTTAGAATAAATAGTAGTATGTGCGTGCATTATATTGTAGATATAAAGATGTACGTGACGTTAATCGTAGTGCATAGGTCCTCCATGGGTGAGGAGAGCTCGCGTCACCACGGCCGACGATGTCGACGACGACATCGTGAGAAAGAGCGGCGATCACCGACCTCCTCGCCTTGGTGCTGGCCTGACTACTCTGCATGCTTACCTTGGCGATTGATGTACTCAAAACCGTGAGACGAAGAGCGATGGGAGGAGTTTAATCTTCGGTGAATTATTCCGTCTTATAAAGAATTAGGAGTAACTGGCACGTGAGACGAAGAGACGCATGTATCGTCGGTGTGCGAGACGAAGAGACGGTTGTGCGATGGTGAAGAGACACATCGCGCGGGAGACGATCGAAGAGGTTGGATATCACGACGGCTCTATATGGGAACCGTGCGTGATAATAATATCACGACGGTTATTTAATATGGCAAATGCAGGATAGTAGCTATCACGAGCGGTTTAAAAATAAAAATGCATGATACTTCGCGAGCGGTTTTATTTACAAACCGTCTGCATGATAAGTTGTCCTCATCACGAGCGGTTCATATTACGAACCGTGCAGCGATACTTCCTGACGGTTCTTAATATGAACGTTCGTGATATGTCCTCATCACGAGCGGTTCTTTTACCAACCGTGCGTGAAGTATCACAAGCGGTTGGTAATAAGAACGTGCTGTGATGAGGACATATCACGAGCGGTTCCCGAGCGATTCAAAGGGAACCGTCAGTATAAGATTCAACACGCAGCGACTCCTTTGGAACCGTCTGTGATGAAGTGTCTGCTATTGCCTGTTTTGTAGTAGTGTATACCTACATATGTAATTCTATTTTTGCAGTGCCGCTAGCAAAAACAAGACCACCTATGTGCATTCTACGTTTGCCATCATATGTAGCAAATCATGAGTGCTAAGATAAAAGATCTTGAGGTTTGTCAATCTCGCAATAATTATTTCCTAATTATAAATTTAAATATATATATATACTTACTGCTTTACTCTTGTTAGCGATAAGGTTTGAACATAGATTTAGATGCACTCGTTATGAGCGAGATCTCGGATGTTTGAGGGATGCTATGTGCCTTCATCAAAATGGAGATCGTTAACGCCAGCGAAGAGTTTCACTCCGTCAACACCGTTGAACCACCTTCAAACAATTGATTCAATTGTAATTCACTTTGAGTAGTTGTAATTCAATTGTAACTATAGCGACAATACTTGAACATATTCTTTTGTAATTGATTTTGAGTTGTAAATGATCACTTTGAGTTGTCAACAATCAATTCATCTGTGATTTATGTATTTTCTGTCTGCTTATTTTCAATGGGCATGGCTAGCAATTCCTGAGGCTAGCCAAAAATCAAAAATTTAGGTAGGTATAAAGAACTATCAGAGACGGTTTTATCATTAAACTGTCCGTGAAGGGATGCGATCACGAGCGGTTTCACCAAAACCGTCTATGATAAATGAGGATATCCTGAGCGGTTTGTAAATAGATCCGTCTGTGATATCGTCATCGTATCACATACAGTTTTTGGTAGAAACCGTCTGTGATACTAGCCCTTCACGAGCGGTTTCAACCAAAAACGTCTGCTTTATGACTTATCACACACGGTTTGTAGAATAAATGCAGTGATAACCACCATTATCACAGACATACAAATTTAGAAGCGGTTCAAAAAGCATGCTGTGATGACAGATTACGAACCGTTTGTGATGACCCTTTGTGTAGTAGTGAGTACTTGTGTACTCAGCAAGACTTGTAGTGTATCACAAAAATTATGTTAGATGCAAGGCTATCAAAGAATGTAGCTCTACTCTACAAGTTATTTTGCACAAAGCTATTTTTATTTGCAAAATTCATAAGTAATAATTTACAACGGAATTGGAAAGAGCAATTTAAATAAGTACATGACAGTAAGTAAAGAACTGAATCAAATGATAATAACACTCACAACCTTACTCGGTTGCAAGCAAAAATATATTCATATTCAGCCATAGACATGGCACTGACAAATTCTTGTTCAGCCATAGACATGACAATCATACTATAGACAGGGCAGTCCAGCCATAGAAATGGCAGTAATGCTATAGACATAACAGTCCAGCCATAGAAATGGCTGTTAACTCAACAAATAAAAACCCCATATCATTACCCCAAGTTTTTGTGACAACAATTTTGGAAAAACAAGACTACTGCCATACCAGCCACACTAAGCATGCTCATGACCACGAGCGCGGATATTTAAATAGATTTTTACTCTGCAGGGGTGTACAACTTACCCAGTATGCGGTATTCCAGTTGCCTAGAATATCTCTATATCATTGTTCACTACCGAAGGTGAGCAGTCTAGAGTTCGCGACGCAGCCATTACATTATCTAGCACAAACCTTGCACTATCCCAGCGAATCATTATCCTCAATTACCCAGATAGAAACTCGTCGCATGAGGAGCCTCACTCACCCGGATAGAAACCCATCGAAGTGAGGCATCCACAGTTGTGACAGCATGCCTGGTCATGCTCGCACTACTTCTGCCTACTAATCATGCAAGGCTAAGATTCGATAACTTAGTTAGCTACAACTATCCCATACTAGCAGATATGGGTGTACGATTAGGTCTTAGTCCCGGAGTTACTGGCTTCAGTCCTTAATTGACCACGGCCCGGAATCTCCAACCTAGCTACTAGTGAGTCACAATCCTCACTTTTTCATAATACGATATAACTCGCCCGCATCTAAAAACTAAGTTTTTCAATTCATTTTCATATAAAATAACGAGTACCCCATCTGGACATTTTTCAAAATATCCCAAATTCTCAGATTAACATATTGTCCTTTATCAGTTTTTTCGGAAAATCTATCGTTCTAGTTGCATTTGTGCGATAACCACACTAAAAAATACCCAAAATATATTACATATTGTCTAACCCATATTCTAGTGGCCACAACAGTAAGGAATCAATATTACAAGGAGACATGTGCAACAAATGGGATTACATCTACCAATTTCCCAATACTAGCATTTTCATACAAAACATACACGCATGCATAATAGAATTTACAAAATAAAGTACAATAAGTAAAATACTGGGATCCACATGATCAAAGGAAGTATTTGCCTTGCTCTTGCTATTCTGGAAATATGGTGGATTGGTCGTCGAAATAATTACTGGAGCAATTGACGTCTAATTCAAAAAAGCCAAAAATGAATTAAATAACACCAAATAAATTCAATAGAGAACAAAAATAAATGTTTTTACATATTATGGTAGTTCATGATTTTAGACAAATTTAGAGACAAATTTCATTCAATTTGGAGTTCTGCAGTAAAAGTTATTAAGGTTTCATTATCGTTTAGTTTAATAAATCAAAAGAAAACGAGAAATATGCATTCTAACAAAGAAAGCGTAATGCCACGCGTGAACTAGTGAGGTTTACACTTTCTAGTAAGGGAAAGTGTATTGTCCTCATAACTGAAATGCATTTTCTATTTTTATTTGATTTTCGTTAAGAAACTAACAAGTGGAGTCCACTGTTAGCGACACGATTTATAGCAACAGTGCATAGACCAATGTTCTATATGCACAGTGTGCGGTCCATGGACCAGCGCTGTGCACTTAAGTGATTATGGGACCTGTATGTCATAGACTCACTTAAGAAAAGGTTTGGATTTAGATTTTTCATTAACTTTTGGCCTGGTCCCACACATCAGTGACTTACCTAATACTAATCGGCGGCTAATCATGGTTTTGGTCTTAATGATCGTGGTTAATGCGTTGATGATGAGCTCGATGCTCATCCGGCAAAACCGTGGTGTGGCGCTAGTGCTCAGCGTTTGCCGCGGCAGGTGGTGCTTCGCGAGGCCGGAGACGACCCAAAATGGGATCTCCATGCTATTGCGCACTGCGCTTGCGCGGCAAAGAAGGCGAGCGAGACACTCGACGCGGTGGCGCGACGGAGCTAGGCGGTGGAGTAGCTACGGCAAAGAGCAAGGGCTCGAATGAGCAACGCTCTCAACAAACTAATATGCGTATAAGCTTCTACGGACTACTAGGAATCTACCAGAATGACAGAGAGGCTCAGAGGTGGTCGGAGATGAGCTGTCGACATTGAGCCGAATGTCGACGAGGTGGCAAGATGGGATACATGTGGGGAAGACGTTCGGTGGAAGGAGTAAGCTTGGTGGTGCTTGGAGGAGTTTGAGGAAGTCTCCGCGATGCTCTCCGTGCAAGGGATTGGTCGAAGTGCGTGAGAGCTTCACCGATGCTTGAAGCGGTTCGGCGGAGATGAGGAAGAAAGCACGATTTGGTTGTTCTGTGGACCAAAGGAAAAATCGAATGAGGAGAAAGATTCAAGATGCTCTCGAATGCGATATGACATGATAAGAGTGACACCAAACCCTTGACGGCGCTGGAGCGAAGGTGGCGGTGTGCGGCGAATTAGGGCTTGTGCTCTCCGATCTCTAGAGCTCGATTGAGCGGAGGAGGAAGAGAGTGAGTGAGCGCATGGGTGAGGAAAAGGAATAGAGAAGCTCGGGCCCGACTTTTATAGACGGCAAGGTGGAGATGAACGAGGTGGAGCTCGGGCAGGGGCAGCGAAGCTCTCGGGTGTCTCGGCGGCGTATGGGCAGGGTTAGGCGCGGCCGAGCAGGGGGATGGGCGTGGTGTAAGGGCATTGTGACGGGGTAGGTGCGGCTGGTGGCAAAACCACGGGTGGTGAGGAAAACCGCGGGCGGCGAGCTCGCGCGCGGGCGTACATTGGCGCTCAGCGCCGCAAGGTGGAAGAAGAACCTTGTGGGCAGGGCCCACAGGTCAGAGAGAGGTGAGAGGGTGAGTTTTGGTTTTAGGTTTTTGATTTCCTGCTGATTTATTGTTCGATTTTATTTACTACTCAAATTGAGTTCAAATTTTATGATTTTTTTGTGTAGGTTTACTACCTAATATAGTTTTCCTTGTAAAATTTTCAGAGGTTTAAACCTTCTTTGAATTTCTCCAAAAATCGTGCAAAATTATGTTCTTATGAGTTTATAATTATTTTTCTTAACAAGATTTTATATAAAAGTTTTGGTGAACTGTTCCTGAGATAACATGCCCGAAATAATTCTCTTATTAAATATTTTTACTTTGTTTTATCTATTTCCTTTTTAGCACCCCTTGATTTGTAGTTCATATTTTTCTTTTAAATCAAAATCAACTTCAAACATGGGTATGTTTTCAAATACAAATGATCAAAGTATTTTAACTGACGCATTTATAATACATAATCCCAGAATTCGGATTTTGGGATGTTACAAGAACGATGCAGAAAGCCGCAACGGGATGTGGAGGGAGGCTGTCACCGACTAGCTTCCCCTGCGGCAAGGGCGAGGTATGTGGAGGGGGCGGTAGCGGCAGCGGCAGTGGGTGGGACCATGGGAGGAGGAGAGAGAGGAGGAGGGAGGGGAGTTCCATTGTGCCTGGAGGTTTAATCGTGTACGGTCCCGTCGTGCTAGAGTGTTGCACCTCTGCTGGCGTAATAAGCATTACAACAACAGACGAATAGGCAAGTAGGTATTATTGCTCAAGCAATCTTTCTGTTGGAATTAGTCGAATTTATCGCCGTTGAATCTGCTCCCAGATTTGTGCGTTGGCGACGGTCGACAGGTTGCATATCTATAGGCTATAGCTCCGGTGAGTGAAGTGACTAGCACGTTAATGGAATTTGCATTCGTTTCTCTGGTTTTTTTTTGTCAATGACAGTAGAAATCATGTAATTTTGTTCATGTCCTGTCGTGGTACGTAATAGCGAGTTTGCAATATGCAATGCACTCTATCGATCATCACATCCAACAGAGTTTTACTTCATCCAGAAAGATCACTTATTCTTCGATGTATTTATATACATACATGAATACAGATGCATACTAAATAACTACTAAGTACGTGCTACATATGACGTACGTTTATTCAAATTAGTAAAACCTGAATAAGCAAATAACATGTATTCGTGCTGAATCCAGTTCAATTTAGTACGTTACGGGTGCGGTGTTGGTGGGCATTTACAACCCGAAGGGCAAGAGACATGGTCGGAGCAGCAAGACGGGCATGGCTTGGCAAGCTGAACAGCTACGAAGCCGTGCGGGGTCACCGGGGCGCCTACGCCCCGGCGGCCTCTTCCACCGGCCTGAGCGCCTCCGCCGCCGGCAGTACAATCATTACGGCGAGCACGATCACTCCGACCGCGTGCCAGGTCCCCGCTCTCGCCATCGCCGACGTGCGATCGATCTAGCGAAGAAGATGCCGGCTAGGCTTGTGAGCTAGCTAGTTGAGCATACGCACAATGCATGCGTTGTTGTGTTTGATGGAGGGGAGGTGTATCCGTGTATGCATGACCTATATATAGCCAGATCGATGCCTCGATCCATGTATGAGGCGTGAGCTAGGCCAATCTTGCTAGGAATTCAAGGTCATTGCACTTGACGTACTTTTTGACGGATGCAAACTAAAGATTGATTCTAAAGATTCCATATCGTTTAACCGATCTTGTTCAACTAGTGTGAATGTAGAATCGGAGGCTAGCAATCCTGAGGCAAGACCTTAAAGGTGTATACGTACATCGGTACATGTAAGCAATCGATCGATCTTGTCATCGTAGCTGTTCGCTGTGACTTGGGCTGTCTGTTTTCGTGAGGAAATTAACAGAGGCCGGCCGAGATATGTAACAAATGTTGTCTCCTTAATCGAAAATAATCTTATCATCGTAGCTGGGCTTAGCATACATGCAACACGAATGCAACTGATCGAGCGAGTCGACCTAGCTCATTTTTATTTTAAAAAGTAGTATTGACACAAAATCAATCTATCATATCACCAAATTTCAAATCTAAATTCCATCTACACGTAGATTAATAAAAAAAAATACAAATTCAGCTCAAAAGGAAATAAGAAAAAAATTAAAAAATTTATTGTGCACTAAAATTTGTCTTCTTTGTTTCTCCTAACGTTAGTCATGTTTTCAGTTGAATTTATGTAGGACACTTCCTCGTACCATGGCCTATCTAACCAAATGTTTTAGAGATTTTTTTTTAACTATTTATGTTGTATTTTGAGGAGGGTAACATTATAGCACCGTAAGGATAGATAGCACAAGATATCCTCCCGTCGACCAAGGCAGTTAGGTCACGTGGTACGTAAGCAAGACATACTAAACTGCTTACGCACGGCCTGATCGAATTAGCTAGTCATGATCGGGAAGGAATAACTGCCTTACTGACTTGGTAAAACCTAGAAAGTAGTAACTTTATTCACAGGGACAGGCCGTAGATTTGGGCCAAGCGAAATCGGCCCAATGGCTTGGCGGGAATTCAAAATAGGTTTTGAATTTTTCACTAAAGACTGCTTAGTTTCTGAATTTTTAAATACAGCAAATGGGCTTCAAAAATTATTAAATTTTTTTGGAGGCTCCTGACACACCGTATGGTTTCTTGTGTAATTTTGAGCTCTTTTACGGTATTCACCATTTAATACGAGATGTGCATTATGTTTTATCCAATCAGATTTGTTAGCTAGTATTTAGTTATACTTCCCTTCCATAATGAGTAGTAGAATCATATAAGGGGTAAAATTATAATTCCCGCTAGCAGTTGCTCACAACCCTTGTTTGAAAAAAATTGAATCTACATGGAAAAGTCTATAATGCCCTTAAGAAATCAATGACCATATTTGATTTATACTACCTCGCTTCCTGGTACTGGTAAGGTACCGTAAAAATTCTCTATTTTTTTTTTGTTTTTCACTTTTGAGAAGAGCACTAGATATTTTGTGAACTTCGATGGAAATTGGTGGATTTAACTTACTATTTCTCATGCAAGTCACGACGTGAGCGATCGATACATGATTCTAGAAAGACTACCAAGATATGGTGCGGCTTTTTGCAGAGAGTAAATTACACAGCTGTTTCATAAACTTGTAACGAAGTATCGCTTAGACCGGTAAATTTCAAAATTAATACGACATGTCCTTTCCATCACTACTACACACAGCCTCATCACAGACGGTTCCGAACAGTCATCACAGGCGGTTCCGAACCGTGCGTTTTTATACGTCTGTGATAAGCTGCGGTTATCACGACGGTAAACATCCGTCTGTGATAAGTCACAACACGAGCGGTTCTAATTATAAAACCGCTCGTGATATCTAATTATCACAGGCGGCTCTATTCAAGAACCGTCTGTTATAGACGCATATCAGCAGCGGCTCTATTTACGAACCGTCTATGATATACACATATCCCAGACGGTTAATCATTATAAAACCGTCTGTGATATACACATATCCCAGACGGTTCGTAAATAGAACCGTCTGTGATAAAAAGGATATCTCAGACGGTTATATTTACGAACCGCTCGGGATACGTGTATATCACGACGGTTATATAATAGAGCCGCTCGGGATTATACATATCACGCAGCGGTTTGATTGATAAACCGTCGTGATAGTTATTTCAGCATAACTATTTTTTAAAAAATTTCGGCTAGCCTCAGGATTGCTAGCCATGCCCTCTGAAAATAAGCAGGCAGAAAATAGATACATCACAGATATCAATCGTTGACAACCCAAAGTGATCATTGTCATACAAACGAACATATATCAAATACAGTCAAACATTGTAATATCAACTCGTTCAGAAAATATTGTCATACAACCCAAAGTGACAACCCAAAGTTTACCATTGAATCACAACTATTCAAAGTGAATTTCAACTATATCAAATATATTAATTGTTTCAAGGTCGTTCGAAGAGTGAAACTCTCCGTTGGCGCAATGATATCCGTCGTGATGAAGGTGCAGCCTCCCTCGAACATCCGAGATCTCTTTACGAGCAGTGAATCTAAATCTATATTCAAAACCTACAAACAAGAGTAAAGTGTTACACATATATATTTAAATTTATAATTAGCAATTATTGCGAGATTGACCAACCTCGGGATCCGCAACCTAGCACTCATGAGAATCGCATATGATGGCAAGCGTAGAATGTACATTCTTACGCTTTTCTTTGGCGCACCGAAAAATAGAATTACATATATAGGTATAGTCGGTTCGAGACGCATTATTACAGTATGATATAGGATTATTGTGTTGTAGCACGTGCGGAAATCGCCCCGTGATTAAGTGTGGCGTTCGTTTCCTTGTATAGCCCTCCTCGGCAATATAGGAGATGAGCGACCTACATGTTTCCAAAAAGTTAACCTCGGCCATTTCAAACGAAGGAAGACTACAATAGAGTTATGTATGGAGGAAATGAGCACACACATCGACTACTTCTTGCACAAGGGTGAAGTCGTGGCCTTTTTCATTAGGGAATCAAGGTATAGTACCTGATTCCTCTTTGGTATAATGACTAGAAGGATCCAATGATGCCTACTCATGTATGTCGCTATAGTCATTAAACCTAAGTTCATACTGCGTATAAAGTATAAATGAAATTTGTATAGCAAGTAGTGAAGCACTTACTACGGTTGTAGGGCACCATTATGTAGTCCACGTAGTTTTGAGCAAGCAATCCTGCCGTTATGTATTTCTCGGCGAGGATCGTCTTCCAAGATGGTTTGCTCAGAGACCACGTGTGGGTCGAGAAACCCACCGGTTCTTTCAATCGCCGCGGTTTTAATCATGTATCTATACATAAGCAATGAGTTGTTATATTACGTGAATGTACGTGAATGTAGAACTTGATTGTACACACTTACGATGTCAAGATCGTAGAAGTGAGGCATCGAGGGCTTTGAGGTTGAATAGGTCGAACAAGTCGTGAAGCCCACGATGAAGGGGCGGCTCGTGGAGGAAATAGTCCTCCGTGTATCCGACGGTGATTCCATCGCACCTTTCTCTTTGGTCTTCTTCAAGTACGGCTATGCAAACTCGACAACCTAATCCGGCGTAGGCTATCGTGCTCGTCGCCAGCGGACTTCGAAAGAGTATTTCTTAGGGTTAGGAGGCGGGGCGCCTTAATGTTCTTCGATTTCGATTTGTCGAACGACTTGCGCGCACGCGTCTTCCTCTGTCGACGACTCGGAGGACGTCGCGCACGCTTTTTTTGTTCGTTCGGTGTCTTCTCCACGGAACCGATGAGGCGGGCTTAGGCGAAGGTTGAGGTGCGATCATGGAGGTCTGTTGGAGAGACATGGTCGTGTCGAGGTGGTTGGGGTAGAGTCATCAAAGGTTGAGCGCGCTGCGAGGTCGGGACGATGTCCTTCAAAAGTTGAATTGGAGGGCATGGTCGTGTGGAGATGGTTGGGGTGGAGTCATCGAAGGTTGAGGCGCACTGCGCAGGTCGAGCGATGTCCTTCTTGGCCACCAATAAAGCTGCACAGGCATCCCCTAGTGTTATGATTTCGTTGTTGAGGCGAATCTCCAGTAGGGACGGCCCTAAAATTATCATGTACCATGTCCACTGACCTGGCGTAACCTGCGCCACCGGGCACCGTTGCACTATCCCTTCATTGCATGGATACACCACCCCGCCACCTCAATAGACATCCCAACCATCCTCACTTGGAGTGTGCGGTCGTCGGCTCTACAAAGCGATACACAATTAGCTAAGGCGTCCTATAGGTCTATCTTTGGAGCATTCCGAGATGTACATTACCTTGATGTCGTCGATAGGTAATTGGACATCATCGTGTTCACAATTTTGCGTGGACGCGACGCTACTCCGATGTTGAGGAGGATCGCCTACCAAAACAACGGGCGACTGCGGCGGTTGTTGAGGTAGTAGTTGATTCACTTGGTCCGCAATCTTGCTATCTTTTCTTCAAATTTTGCAAGTAGCACCCGTTCTCTTCCTTCAAATTTTGAAGTAAGCACATGTTCCAACAACAGGTCGTTACTCGGCCTTGGATCTCTTCCTGCTCCTATACGTGCGATGGTCGATGGGAATCCATCCTCCAAGATACGTTAACCCCTTTGCCTCGCGTGCGACCGGGTGCTCCTTGTTTCCCGAGTACGAGTTAGTATATCCTTCTCCTCGTCGCTTGGAAGGAGCCTTGAACATGCGTAACTCAATTCTTGCTGCAAGAGGTCATCATGTTATTATATACATTATGAAGTTATAGACTTATTAACAACTAGGTAGTTCGAAGACATTTACCACACGGTTGGCCACATCGGTGCCGGGTTTGTGAAAGAGATTTCGCGAAGACGCGAATCGATGCCTCGCTCTTAACCGGAGAGAGCGCGCGGTGCGTGATCTCGGCAAATGGCCTTGTTTCGTTCGCGTCCTCTGCCGCCCATTGCGGTTTTACCGCGTACCAGCCGGTGCCGAGTTTGTGGGGTGAGTGTTAAGTGTGCGGAGAGCCTCAGCGTCGCACTTTCCTCAAGAAATTGGGCGTCGTCTTCATTTGCACAAAGGCGTCCCATATATCCGCGACAAGAATTTATACGCCGTGAAGGGTGTTCGACCCGTGTTCACGCACCTTGTGACAAGCACGCTCTTGAAGGTCCTCACGCTTTCCGATCGAGAGCAACGCTCGTGCGTTCCCACGCGCCGTGTCTGCGGCCGGAAAGTGAACGATTTTAAACTTCGTCCCACGGTGGCTTCTCCGAACATCCGACCACGGTGTCCCAGCTCGGTGTGGTGATGGGGACCCGTTCCTTCCAAGTATCCCGCACAAGGTTCGAATCTCGCGTTGGTTTGGGGGACTCACTGGGATCCCATTGGCATTGACCTCCGTGGCGGCCATTATGTCCGAGGAATTCTCGATGTTCCTCTGCCATCTCGCGACGTACCACTTTCCTCGGAGATCCGTGACGGCGGCGAAGATGGTGCGGACGCCATGTCGCTTACTTGCTATCTATATATATGCGAAGCAATATGCGTAAGCTCTAATCGACGATTCAAGCGATTTACTCAACTTAACGAAAATGATGCACAAACGTATAATATATAAAGAAGGATTGATGGTAGTTTGTGCTCTCGTATGAGAGTTGCAAAAGAACAAGTCTTTGCCATCTCAATCCTATTGTCTATACTCTTCATTAAATGAATATGATAGTATAAATTCAAACTATGAGCTCTAAACAATACTTTGCTTAATCACAAATGATCTCAATCATATCAAAATGATCTCTTAACTATCACATTCAATCTCGGTATAAGAGAAAAGTTCATCACAGAGCGAACCGTAACAAAGCCCATCGATCAATTTCATTCACATTATCAAAGACTATCAAAGTCACATCACGAGGGTTCGTCAATACAATAGAGCTCATGAATGAACTAACAAGATATCAAATTGACTGATGCATTCAACCGTCTGTGATAACTAGCATTCAACCGAAAGTAACAAATTAACAAAGATATGAAATTGTGATAGCAAGTAATTTGTACAATAGAGCTCAAGAATCAACTAACTATCACATTCAATCTCAAGATAAGATGAGTTCATCACGAGCATGTCAACAAAGCCCACTGATCAATTTGCCAGATCTTTAGGAATACTCACAGAGGATGCCGCACAACAACTCACGGTGCAAGGAGGAGGCCGGTGCAGGGGAGGAGGCCGACGCGGGGAGGAGGGAGAGGCGCGGGGAGGAGGCCGACACGGGGAGGAGGACGGCGCGGGGAGGAGGCCGGTGTAGAGGGAGGAGGCCGACACGGGGAGGAGGCCGGTGCAGAGGGAGGAGGCCGACACGGGGAGGAGGCCGCGCGTCGAGGCGGAGGCAGCGTCGTCGATGAAGGGGCGGCGGCGTCGGGTCTTACGGCCGGGGAGGTGAACGGGCGAACCCTAGAGGAGCCGAGAGAGCGCGCGAGAGCCTAAGGGGCGCGGGAGACGAAGTGACGAGTAAAGAGCAAAACCCTAGGGTGCGCCTTTTGATAAAAAAGAATATCACAGACGGCTCTATTAATGAACCGTCTGAGATATCATCAATATCACAGACGGATTTCTCACGAAGCTCCTTGATCATCCACTCTCTCTCCACAAATTCCAAATGGCTTCCTCTCTCGTCCCGGCTGTACTGGCCTACATTTTGGTTGTGTACTCGCACCTCTCGATCGCAACTCGCCCAAGCCGCGAACAAGGCGTCCGTCGCAATGCAATCCGTTGTAGACCCTCCCATCTACCGGAGACTATAACGGCGCCATCGGTCGATTGGAGCTCCTCCTCCAACAGATCAAGGCGAGGCTCTCAAAGATCCGCGAGTAAACCTCATCGTGGAGATTGTCCTATGGAACTCTTTGGTCCGCACCGAGGATGCAGCCCAGAGTCGAGGACGACATCGACATTGCGGAGAGCGGGTCCGCCTAGCCGAGGCTGTGGAGACCAGGGTTGATGGCCTGCAGGCTATATGGGACTTGATTACGAGTCCGAACATCTACAAGAGGAAATTGAGCGTGCAAGGTCACGGTGGAGGCGTTTGGTGAGACATCGGTGATCCCGCTCCCACCGGCCGACGAGAATGCGACGAAGATTTGAAGAATAAGATAGGATCGCTCATCCTTTTTATCGCCCGTGATGTAAAACGATAAGGCGATCTATTGTGCATGCGTGATGTAAATATGGTCTTTTTATGCGTGATGATATGGTCTTTTTATAAATGCGTGATGATATGGTCTTTTTATCATCTAATTATTACGGGCAAATCAGATGCGCTATCACGAGCGGTTGAATAAAGAACCAAATGCGTGATAATATACTCATCACGACGGTTCCTCTCACTAACCGCTCGTGTTGACCATCGCGCACGGCTCCATGTGGAACCGCTCAGTGATATCCTCCATATCACGCACGATTAATAAGTATAACCGTCGTGATATTGAGTATATCACGCGGTTCCACATGGAGCCGTCTATGAAAGTTCAACACGAGCGGTTTTGTAGAACCGCTCGTGATATACTCGTATCACGACGGTTGGAAATAAGAACCGCTCGTGATATTTCACCCTATAAATATAAAGACTCGACAGAGGCCCCCGCCTAGCGCCCGATCTCTTCTTTGGAATAGAGGGGCTTGAGAAGCTTTGCTCTGTGTTGGTGTAGGAGGCTTGTTTATTTGGCTTGCCTTGTTCTTGGTTGTGGGTTGCCCTAGCAACTTATGGTCATTTGGCTTGCATGCATGCTTGCTTTGTGAGGCTTTGGTGGTAGCTCGGTTTGGGTGTTGTGAATGAGTGTTTTTGTGAGTGGGATAAGCTGGTGTATTTCATTTGTGGCTCTCTTGCCTGCTCATTGGCCCAAGGAGAAGGACAGTGAGGAATCTCGCGGGATATTAGGAATTTTAAATGCGTGAGCTCCGAGGGTAACGATCTTTAACTCTTTATATTTGCTTAATAGGAGGAGTAACATATTTGCGATTAATAGGAGGAGTAACGTATTTGCAGTTTATTAATATAATTTAACACTACTAATTGTTACATGTGTAGCGTAGATGGACCGAATCGGATGTACAGTGCGAACCGTGTGAGTGAAGAGTACATTAATGGCGTGATTGCTTTTAAAAGAGCGCGAGCGGGATATCTTGAATAAGGGGATAGAATTTATGTATCGTCCATGCATTGATTGCGATAATCGATGATTTTTAACAACCCGCGCAGATCGTAGGGCACTTGATTGAAGGGGTTTCAAAAAGGGTATACATGTTGGACGATCACGGTGAAGAGCGATTATACAGAAGTTAATAATGATGACATCGGCGAGGAAGTCAACGATATGCCGGATGTGGATCGTGTTTTTGATGACGATAGGTCGACGATGACAACTGGATCGGATGCTACTGCGATGCGTAAGGAAACTACATGAGAGAGAGTTTTGTAAATTCGAGCGCTTAATGGAGGACTCGGGAAACCTTTGTTCCCCGGCCGCAAGCCGAATACACAAGATTGTCAACCGTACTTGAACTGCTGAAATTGAAGGCGAGCAATGGTTGGTCCGACAAGAGTTTCACGGCGTTGTTAGGTCTCCTAGCGGACATTCTTCCGGAGGGAAATGTGTTGCCCAGCACCACCTACCAAGCCAAGAAGGTTCTTTGTCCATTGGGAATGGAAGTAGAAAGAATACATGCATGTCCGAACGATTGTATCTCAGATCGTAAAGAGTATGCAGACTTGCATGTATGTCCGTGTGCAAAGCATCCCGATACAAGCGTAAGAATACTACTAAGGTGAAGCAAGGACCTCCGCTAAGGTGTTGTGGTATCCGCTGTGATCCCACGTTTGAAGCGTTTATTTGCGAACCGAAAGGAGGCAAGATTGCTGCGCTGGCACTCGGAGGAGCGTAAGAAAGATGGAAAACTAAGACACCTGCTGATTCTCGCGGTGGAGAAACTTCGATCGGACCTTCAAAGAGTTCGGTGCGGAACCGAGGAACATAAGGTTAGGGTTGAGTACGGATGGTATGAATCCTTTCGGTAACATGAGCAGCCGACATAGCACATGGCCGTGAACCTATGTATGTACAACCTTCCTCCTTGGTGTGTATGAAGCGGAAGTACATTTTGATGTCACTACTTATCCAAGGGCCAAGCAACACGGGAACGATATTGATGTGTACCTAGCACCATTATCGGATGATCTTGTGACTTTGTGGAACGAAGGGTACAAGTATGGGATGCGATAAACGAGAGAACTTCTCTTTACGCGTCATGTTGTTCGCACTATCAATGATTTTCCTGCCCTTGGTAAACTGTCGGGCTTCATGCGAAAGGAGCCAAAGCTCGTCCGCATCGCTTAGATGCTACGAGAGTGCATGGTGAACAACTCGCAGAAATCGTGTATATGCGCCACCGTAGGTTCCTTCCCAGGAGTCACCCATACCGCAAGATGAAAAAACAATTCGACGGAAATAAGGAGGACAATTCAGCTCCAAGGGCTTTTAGAGGGAAAGAGGTCTATGATATGGTTAAGGATATCCATGTTGTGCTTGGGAAGGGATGTAAATTAAAACCCGTCGGAAGAACATCCGGAAGAAGCGGTCAATTTTGGGACTTGCCTTATTGGGAGCACTTAGAAGTTCGTCACTGCATCGACGTCATGCACGTGGAGAAGAATGTATGTGAAAGCTTGATTGGTCTCTTACTGAACATTAGTGGCAAAACAAAGGATGGTGTTAACGCACGACGCGACTTGGTTGATATGAACATAAGGACCGAGTTAGCACGAAAGAGACCGATAAAGGACGAACATACCTTCCACCGACTTGCTACACTATGTCCAAGGCCGAGAGAAATGAATTGTGCCAAAGCTTGCATGGTGTCAAAGTCCCGTCTCGTTACTCGCTAACATTAAGAAACTTGTTTCTATGCAAGATTTGAAATTAATTGGTATGAAGTCTCATGATTGTCATATGTCGATGACACAAATGCTTCTGTTGCAATTAGGGTATCTTGTCAACAAGGTCCGAGTGGAAATCTTGAGGTGTGTTATTTCTTCAACTTAATTGCTCGAAGGTCATCGATCCCGAAGGACTAGATGCTCTACAGCCGAGGTGGTGACGACTCTATGTCAACTTGAGATGTATTTCCCTCCGTCATTTTTCGATATTATGGTCCATCTCATTGTTCATCTTGTGAAAGAGATAAAGATATGCGGTCCTGTGTTCCTACGTCATATGTACCCGCTCGAGAGGTATATGGGAATTCTCAAGTCCTACGACGGAATCGATCTCGACCGGAGGGCAGATCATCGAAGGTTATGCAACCGAAGAGGTCATTGAGTTCTGCGTCGACTACATGGCTCGAGTGGAACCGATAGGTGTGCCTCTATCTCGTCATGAGGGAAGGCCGATGGTATCGGACCATCGGAAGGAAATCAATCACTCCCGATCCGATACGCACGCCAAGCCCATTTCACGGTCTTGCAACACATGACCCAAGCGTCCCGTGACATCGACGAGCACAAAGACATGGTACGCCAACAGTAATCCGTGCCGGTCGGAGGTTTGGATCACGAGAGCACAACCGCTCGGTTCAACGAATGGGTAAAGGTGCGAATCATGACCGAGGTCATCAAGTGATGATACGATGCTATGGTTGGCAAAAGGGCCACAATTTACAATTGTCACATGGCAAGATACGACATAAATGGGTACACATTTTATACGGCACTCAGATAGGAAGAGCGACCCGAATCTGCGGTGTCGCATAGATGCATTCGAGACTGATGGGCCGAGGAGCTCGTACTATGGGCAAATAGAGGAGATATGGGAGCTCGACTACGTGCTTTTCAAGATCCCCTATTTCGGTGCCGTTGGGTCCATCTCCCACATGTGAAGGTCGACAAGCACGGCGTCACTACCGTGGACCTCGATCGTGTCGGATACAAAGACGAACCATTCGCATCTTGGCTAACCAAGTTGTTCAAGTCTTCTATGTAACCGACCGCAAATAAGAAGCGCCACGTAGTTCTTCATGGAAAAGAAGGATTGTCGGAGTTGAGAATATAGTGGACAAGGAAGAATACAATCAATTTGACAAGTTGCCTCCTTTCGAGACGGCATCGTGCTCGAGGAAGAACCCAATGAGGAAGCTAGCTATATGCGTCGATCATCATGAAGGACTATATTTTAATTAAGAAATTACTCCATTGTAATTAATTTATTCCATAACATCATGTGTTATGAACTTGTAATATGTCGACGATATTTTGATGTCAACGTGGAATTGTAATCGCTCCGTCCTTGTGGACCGTATATTTTGGTGCATTAAAAATTCATTTAATTTGGAAAATAGTCCACTGCACCACCTTTCTAGAAACCTAAAAACTAAAATTTTATGGCAAATAGTCTAACACCTTTGCAAAGAAACCGGTATACTCATGCCTAATCTCGCGATCGTCATCGCAGAAGACGACGTAGTCGTCCCACCTTCCACACCGCGGTGCTCGTGCACCGTGGCCATCCTCCGGCAGCCCACACCGCCCGATGGCCCGGCCTTCTTCCCCACGCCGCCGACCATGTCCGCGGCGAGCCTCGCACCGCCGCACTCCCGGTTGGTCTTGGCCGCCTCGCACCCGCCGCCGGCCGGCTCGTCCTCGACTGGCTGATGTAGTGCTTCCCAACGCCGCGCGCCTCGCCTTACCGTGTAGAGGAGAGACCGAGCACGAGGCCGCGCCTTGTGGCCGCCATGGCCGCCCGCTCAAGGAACATGAGGCGCGCCGCATGTCTTGGGGCGCAAGACAAGCCCGAGGCCGACGATGAAACAAGCCCCGGGTTGCCGCGGCGGCCAGGTGGTTGACGACGGTGAGGTAGCGCTCGTTGTCCTGCCACTTCATCGCCTCCTCTCGCTCCAGCGCCACGCGCCTCCCCACGGCGCGTTCCTTGGACACCTTGTACAAGGCCTTACAACTATACGTACATACATTCAAGATGTTAGAATAAATAGTAGTATGTACGTACGTATATTGTAGACATAAAGATGTACGTACGTTAATCGTAGGCTGCATAGGTCCTCCATGGGCTGAGGAGAGCTCGCGGCCACACGGCCGACGATGTCGACGACGACATCGTGAGAAAGAGCGGCGATCACCGACCTCCTCGCCTTGGTGCTGGCCTGACTGCTCTGCATGCTAACCTTGGCGATTGACGTACTCAAAACCGTGAGACGAAGAGCGATGGGAGGAGTTTAATCTTGGTGATTATTCCGCCTTATATCAAGAATTAGGAGTAATCGCACGTGAGACGAAGAGACGCATGTATCGTCGTGCGAGAGACGAAGAGCGGTTGCAGCGATGGTGAAGAGACACATCGCGGGAGGCGGATATCACGAGCGGCTCTATAGGGGAAACCGCTCGTGATAATAATATCACCGACGGTTATTTAATAGAGCCGCCTGTGATACTAGTATATTACGAGCAGTTCTCAAATTGAACCGTCGTGATATTTCGCGATTTGTTTATTTCCAAACCGCTCGTGATAAGCGCCTCATCACAGAGCGGTTCATATTACCAACCGCTCGTGATACTTCCTGACGGTTGGTAATATGAACCGTCGTGATATGTCCTCATCACGAGCGGGTCATATTGCGAACCGTGCGTGAAGTATCACTGACGGCCGTAATAAGAACCGCTGCATGATGAGGACATATCACGAGCGGTTCGCCGCACGTTCCAAAGGGAACCGTCAGAGAAAGTTCAACACGAGCGGCTCCTTTGGAACCGTCTGTGATGAGGTGTCTGCTATTGCCTGTTTTGTAGTAGTGCATGCAAAATTGTGTGTTTGGACCAGTTTGACTTTTAACTTTGGCAAAATGTAGATGACCGCAAATTGCCGAATTTATATGATTATCCACCTAAATGATTGGTATTAGTTCAACACATATATACGATTGATACATGTCACAAATTTTACGGATCTTCGATGCAATTTACTCTCTAGCAAATTAAATTGTGTCAAACTTTGTGCTAACGTCTGCATCGTGGATGAAGAAGATGTTGGTGATATGCCCTAGAGACAATCATAGAGATGATTGTATCACGTCTATATTTATGAGTTATTGAATAAATATTATTATATTCCTTGAATGAATCATCAGTTATAAAGATTATTAACAAGTATGTGACTTGTTGGTGAAACTCTTTAACTTATATGATGTCATTCTAAATGTATCCTTGGTCGGATTTTACTGGTCAGAACAACTAGTGACTTATCTGCCAGCACATGTATTGATTGATGACCATGTTTCACCGGTCATGGATATAGGGATATCAAACAAATAATGTGAACACATGTTAGAGAACATGGTGTTGGATTGACCCACCTTAAGACACTGTTGAGATTGTTATGATTTCATATATCATCAGTTGGTCTCAAGAAATGATGATGTATAATCCTTAGACCTGAGATCGCATGGTTTTCTATATGTGTGATAGTACTTTGGGGTTGCTGGGTAGTTATAAAGGTAGCTTTGGGTATTCTATGAAATATGCGGAGGAATGTGGTAGTTGGATATAGAATTTGCCCTCCTAACATAACAGGAGAGATATCTCTGGGCCGCTCGATGTGGTCAGATAAAGAAAGTGCATGGCCATGCCACTAGTGGTCGAGGTGTCGACCACATCTTGTTATCCGCCACTTGATTGAGAAACAATTGAACAGTCCATGGATGACATAACATCTCACCTGGAGTTCAACCAGATATCGTGAGGTAAAGGGAAAAATACACGAGAAGGTCGTTTAGTTCGATCAAATACAGACTAGTCGTATATAGAGATACGAGCTGATCGTAGACTGGTCGAACATGATCACTAAGTAGTCGGAACCTGATCGTAAGGAGTTACGAACTGGTCATGACTAAATATGAACTGGTCGTATGGAGATACGAGCTGTTCCTAAGTGATAAGGACCTACTCGTAGATCATATTGCATTAAGCTTCGTCCGATATAATTTATGTGTATTCGGGAATCGTTATATCCTGCTAGGAACCGCTAACGACTCATGGTCGGAAAAGGGTTTTCGAGTCACAACCAATTACGCATAAACTTAATAGGTCACACACTTAATAGGCTGGAACAAACATACTCAGATAGGATCCGTCATGAGCTCTATATAAGGAGATGCATGAGGCTGTAGGGAGTGACGAGACGTACATGAGTTGTTCTACCGAAATCCTAGCCATCATCTTCTCGGAGAGCCTTACCGTGCGAGTTGGTGCTAGCACACTGTCACGGCCCCAATTTCAGTTATTGGAATTTATGTGCATCTCATGAGCATACATGTTATTTTGGAGCATTTGCATAAATAGTTACATTGGAAAATTTCAAATCAAATGAAAACCTACAACTTAAAATGTAACTCCAACAAGAAAACTGAAAATGATGCTTGTAAACATCTCTAGAAAAGAATTTATTCAAATACTAGAACAATTATCATGAATTAATATAATTTTTATTAAATTTTTAAAGATTATTTTGATATGAAGAAAAATCTATGTTCAATTAATAAACATCATTTATAAATCAAATTGAAATCAGCAAATAAATCATTAATAGTGTGTTTATAAAATTTATATGGGTTCTATATCATCCGAGAAGCCTCTCCAAAAGTTTTCGAATTTTTATAAATTTATTTGCTATTTTTAGCTCGCTTGTCAAACTAAAGGGATTTGAATCCCATTCAGTCAACCAACTAACCTAACCCTAATCAGTTCGGATGGTCTAAACCTCACCTGACCCCTTTCGGACGGTCTGAACGTCACCCCTTCGAATTGGTTGGACCGAACCACGTTCGCTCACGCGCACCCGAGCCCAACCGCGCCGCTTTGTTGCAACTGTTGTCGGTTCGGGCCCATTTGTCGGTCTCTT
Source organism: Ampelocalamus luodianensis (assembly GCA_036346255.1). Lineage (NCBI taxonomy): Eukaryota > Viridiplantae > Streptophyta > Magnoliopsida > Poales > Poaceae > Ampelocalamus > Ampelocalamus luodianensis. The sequence continues at coordinate 80,114,400 of CM070634.1, read as the reverse complement.
CTTCTCTTCACCGCTTCATCATGTCGCTGATGAGCCTGGCCCACTCGTCAGCCTCCGCGCCACTGAGAAGCTATGAGCTCCAGATCGACCAACGTGAGGTGTCGCCATGTCCGAGAACCATCGTCCATGCATTGCCACGATATCTTGTCACTGTTGATGGTATTCAACCTTGAATCTTCTTGTGTAACCCTAGGGCCTCTCGCCATTTTCTTTGGCCTCCATAACTGCCTCACCACCCTCTCGGCCGATCCAAAGGACTCACTCATTCGTCTTGCACATTGAAGTGTATCATTCCGTTCTTGTGCCATTCTTCTACTTCCTCTATGTTGTGTTCACCTTTCTAATTTGAGCTTTTTATTTTGCCCGTAGCTCCTGCATTGCCAAGGTGCCATTGTGCTCATCCAGAGCATGCTCTAGGCACCACCGTCGTGCCATCTATATGCTCGGTGAGTTCTATTCGTGTTTTAGTGCGTCACCTCGTATCTTTGGATATTAGAAGCATAAACCCTTAATCAATTCGTTCGTTGATTCACAGGGATCATCGGATTTTGAAAATTCCCAAGTTTCGGCCGAAACAGTACCTTTCTTCCTCATCTCTGGTTGGGTAAGTTATTTGTTGATCCCTTGCTCTCACATAACCCACGAGTCATACCTAAGCTTCTACGACCATTCGTTCTCTTTGGTTTTGCATAGATTGTCATCTCCACGTTGAGTTCTGGTTGCCACCATTGGTCAAAGATCACTGGAGCTCCACCGTACCTCTTTGCCATCTTCAACCTTCTGGTAGGTCCTCTGACTCTCTTAGATGCTTAAGCACTCTCCTCTTGGTTCAATGTGTAGCAGAGTTAGGTTATCCATTTGTGTCGTAGCTGCACCGCCGCATCTTCATGTCGCACCGCCGCTAGAGTTCGTCGACGGCCAAACTTCAGCCACCAGTAGGTCCTCATAGCTATTGTGAATCCATTTTGGCTCTTAGTTCCTGCGTTGTGGACCATAGTTCCGCAAGTCACGGCAAGCGAGCGGAGAGAAGTCCTCTTATCGGATTAGTTGACAACCATCGTAGCATGATCATTAGAGTTAAGCGTCGATGATTAGCAATTAATGTTAAGATCAGTGTCGGGTTAAATGTAGTAATGTCTCCCTAACGAGCGGGTCCCATGAGCAGAAATTGAGGCATTAATGAAACCGAGTTAGCTATGAATCGATGATGTGTGGGCCATGTGGCATGTTAAGTGATTGAGGAAAGTTGTGGAGATGCTTTCAATTAAGGAAAACATATTTCTCATACACTTAAACCAAAAGTGTGCTTTCTGTATCAAAAGATGTATTTGTAAATTATGTCTTCGACGTCATTCTCGGCTGGGTCTAGGTCAATGTTGACCGAGTCAACCCTTGACTCGTGTCCCCTTTGTAAACACTGCAAGTTAGGTTAACCCGAGTGCAAAAATTATTTAATCCAGTTAGAAATCCCGAAATGGATTACTTTTACACTAAAAAATGATTTAAACTTCAAAAATTCATAAGTAAATCATCTTAACTCCAAATGAAGTGAAATAAATTTTGTTAATTTTCATTTTTACTGAAATTTAATACGGAATAGGTTTGAACCTTGTCTCTATTTCAGAAAATTTGGATAATTAAATAAAATGGACAATAATAACATTAACCTTGTAAAATTAAGTAGTAAATTCAAATGAACTCCAATTAAACTAAAATTTTCACCTAATTTCATTTAAAATCAGAATCTTCCCACTGTATCATTTTCATACATAGTTGATCATCTTAAATTTTTGAGACTTTCTCGGTGTTTTTTTGCTATCGTTATTTTTAGATTATGAATTGGCTGAAGCGAGTGATTTTATATCTGAGACTCCTGAATTGGAACAAGTGGATTATCAATAAGGAAAACATCCTCTTGCATCATCTTGATCTCAGTTTTTTGGTACTTTAGTATTTTGGAATGCAATGATAATTGCTTGCATGCTATTTTTGTTATATTGTTAACTTGTGAGTCTAGATTAGTTATGTCCTAATGATTGTGGTTTATCCTTAATAATTCCATACACTTGAGCTTAAGATAGATATTGAGATGATAGTTATTCTTTATATAATGCTTAACCCTACAAGTCCCTATATTCGGTAGTTTTAGTTGACGAGTGTAGCTCGTCGATCATGGGAGACACTGAACATTTTACGTTTATATTTTTGGTTCAAATCTTGGATCTAATCTTTGAGTCTCAAACTTTGTTTAATTAAAACTTATTTTGATCTGGACAAGTGGCTAGTAGTGTGGGTGCCTTCGTGCATGAGAATCAGGTATGGGGAAGTCTTGTCTGGATCGTTAAGGACCGAAGCTTTTGTGTGGTCACTCCGAGTACCATACGTACTACCATACGCGGTCATATGGACACCGTTTGGTTAGGTAAGGGAAAATTTTTATTGATTTGGATCACAAGTGGTGTGAGGATACATGTGTTTAATCATGTGTTCCTAGGGCTTTGATTGCAATTTAATATGTGCAAGTGAGCACAGCTCTAATTTCTATTAATTAAATCAACACTCTCGGCACAACGGGTGTGCCCCACTTAGCAGGTTCTATCAGAAGCTTGTACTAAGTGGGATCTTGTCTCGCATGGCTGTTTCCAACTCAATAAGATGTTTTTGCTGGAAAAATATCAAATCTTCATTTCCCTAGCCGACATACCAAAGGAAGTGTGCTATTATTCGGAGGCTTACGGGCTAATCAAGTCATGTGGGTAAAGATGTACACCCTTGCAAGGATAAATCTATTCGAATAGCCGTGTCCACGGTTACAAATGACACTTGGTTTTGATTGTCACCATTGTAGACTAAAAACCTAAAACTTGACATGGGAATAACTTGGTATCGGCATGACCAGTTTGTCATGAGTATTAGTTTATCAAAGTGGGTTCGCCACTTTGGTACTGATTGCTTTATGTCTATCTTATTGTCACTTAAAATCATGTGGTACAAATTTGATTTACTAAATGGCCTTCATAAACTAGAGTATGTAGGAATAAACTTATTGCTTTATGCAAAACATATGCCAATATAACCATCATTTGGATAGCCCTAACATGTATAATCTCATCTCCTTTGTATAGCACCTCTTATACACTTTCTTTTAGTAATTTGTGTAAGACTTGCGAGTACTTTCTGTACTCAATCAGATTGTCTACTTGTTTCAGGTGAGAAAGAATATGCTAATGATCCATTCGTTAGCGCCGACTACGACGATGCTAACGAATAGTGTTATCTCTACCTCCACTCAGTTGCCTAGGGGAGTGGGCACACTTGGATGGACCTTTTTGGTGTAGTATAGTCATTTCTTTTCCGCTGTAGTGTTTTCTTTGACATGTTGGTCACTTACGTAAATTTATGTACTTTAGTTCTACTCTGGTAAATGCCCTTTTAATAAATATAAGACTTGTGTATGACTGTTTAACAATGTTGCTCAGGATATGTGCATATTAGCCATTGATCTTGGGAGCTAATTCGAGACACATATCCAAGACTTGAAATCGGGCTCATTTTCTGTTAAGAGTTATGCCTCTGGCATAATCTCTTGACTTAAAACAAATTCGATTTTGGGGTCTCACAGCGTTGGTATCAGAGCTATACTGACTGTAGGTTAGAGATAGCATGGTCGTTAGCATTAGTAAGTCTTCAGTAAAATTTTCTTTAATTTAGTAAAATAATTTCAGAAATGTTAAGATATGAAAGTCTTTTCTTTCTCACCCATCTTAGTGTCATTTCTTACCCCAATTTTCAGTTGGATTTATAAACTAACTTGCTCACTTACCATGTCTTCTTGTGCTTAGATGAGCAGTTGGTATTTAGTACAGGAGACTCGTGCCAAAGACATGGATGGATACCAGCGTTGCTTCGGGATATGATGTGGAGGTCCAATTTCACGTACCAACTAGAATATGCCATCTACAGAAGAGATCGATCACCAGGAATGGAGGACTATCGAGCTGTCATCAACATCATCGCAAGACAGGTGGTAGGGAGTACTCCATATTGTATCCAAGCACATGGCACACCCGAAGCTATGGTAATTAAGGAGGTGGTCAGGGCCATGAGTCATCTTCGTCATGATTTGACGGAGTTGTCCCAACCACCCTACGACCATTTCCCAAAACAAGGTCCTGTCGCGGAGATGAATACCTTTGATGAGATCTAGTACGGTGAGGATCCACAAGTACACCAGTTGGCGAGACTGCTTCACATCATGGACCAAGTACAATGAGGACGTTGGACGATCTACTACGACCACTTCATCAACGCGCTCGACGTTGGATCAGGCTGCTCCAACTCTTCTTTCGCTGCATTGCTCGTCTGGTGGTAACGATCTATGATCTCTTACTTGCATGATATCCTGGTTTACGTAGTAGAAATTTTGAATTACTGCTAGTGTAGTCTACCCGTATCACTTCAGAACAAGTCCTCGACGGATTAAACCGGCCTTCGGTGCTACTTATTTCGTGCATGCATGCATGGATGTCTCGTACGTTGTACCGAAGAATCTAAACTGAGTTTCAATTAAGTTTCAAGCATGGAGTGAAGATTATTAATTAGTTCTTCAAACCTCGAGCAAAGCATCGTAAAATTTAAAATTCCAGGACGTACTACTACTTGACTAAAGATGCAGCTGGTATGCATAACCCGTTTGACGGCCAAGTATGTTAGAACTAAGAATGCATGCATCCATGCATGGCAAGCCAAGTCATCGATCGATCAGTACGTACAGACTTGCTGGGGGCGAGATCTATAGTCAGAATACTGATAAGAAAGTGGTCCGGATTGACAGCTTAATTGGATGTTAACTGTTGAGCTTGGGAATGACCTGATGATGTATACGTGCATGGCCGCATATTGCTGTAATGTAAATTACCCTGAAGCTTCCTAGCAAGCCATAACATTACAGTCTTACACACCGAAAACCCCACAGATTGACTACAAAGATAGCTTTTCTATTCAATTAGTCGTGCTCCATCAATTAGTCGTTCAAGGTCAAACTGGTCTGGAGCCTTCATATTCTGTTTGATCATCAGCGTACGTGCTCTTTTATATTCAAATGTCTCACCCTACCAGTAGGGTGACCGTGCATTGCAACGGAGCTCCAAACTTTACACAAATAATATTTCTCATCAATCAATCAAAAGATGGTGATACATATATATACAAGTATCACATTAGTGCAACATGATAGAACAAACATTTCATACGCTAATTATGTAAATGAACGATAGCAAACAACATTTTTTCCATAGTATACTTCAATACATAAATAAGTACCAGACTATTATGTAAAATAACTACGAACCAACTGATAAATTAGACATCATGTATTAAACAGAAACATTAACTCCACTTATTGCATCACCTATTGCCACTACTACTCGAAAATTAAAATTTAGAACTTATAGATTGTTTACCTTTGGATGTTGAAGTTGGTGTCGACTTTCATCCCCGATGCATTGCCTATTTCAAGCCAATGCCGGCCGACAAGAGATAGGGCTACACGTCGACAGCTATTTTCTTGAGGCAAGACCTTAAAGGTGTATACGTACATGGTACATGTAAGCAATCGATCGATCTTTTCATCGTAGCTGTTCGCTGTGACCTGGGCTGTCCGTTTTCGTGAGGAAATTAACAGAGGCCGGAGATATGTAACAAATGCTGTCTCCTTAATCGAAAATAATCTTATCATGGTAGCTGGGCTTAGCATGCATGCGACACGAATGCAACTGATCGAGCAAGTCGACCTAGCTCCAAATTTCAAATCTAAATTCGATCTACACACGAATAAATAAACAAAAAAAATACAAATTCAGCTCAAAAGGATCGAAATAAAAATATTAGTGTGCACTAAAATTTGTCTTCGTTGTTTCTCCTAATGTAAGTGATGTTTTCAGATGAATTTTTGTAGGACACTTCCTCAAATCATGACCTATCTAACCAAAATTTTTAGGGATTTTTTTGTTACTATTTACGTTGTATTTTGAGGAGGGTAACATTATAGCAGGTAGCACAAGATATCCTCTCGTCGACCTAGGCAGTTACGTCACGTGGTTCGTAAGCAAGGCATACTTACTAAACTGCTTATGCACGGCCTGACGCGCGCGAATTAGCTAGTGTTGACCGACAAGGAATAACTGACTTATTGGCTTGGTAAAACCTAGAAAGTAGTAACGTTATTCACAGGGACAGGCCGTGGGCGACCGAGGTGTAGACGTGTTGTTGTATATACAGTACTCGGTGTTGGTCCATGGAGGATCGTAGCACTGTGCAACGCATGACTCTGGTTTCTGGAAGCACTAGATTATACACATGCGTGGCTCTGGTGAATGGGCGAGTCGTAATCGAGTTGAGTAAAGTTCGTTCCAACATCCCCACACGCGTAACGCTAGTACACTACTAGATATCTCTGTTTTTCCTAAAGTTTAAAACGTTCTCTAGTAGTGAAATTGTAATCCAAAGAAAAGTATCTATCCCTAAAGTGAGGTAAAAACCTAGGGAACGAAATTGTTCCCTACTGTTTACATAAATTACTAAGAAAAGACTATCGAGAGAGAAATTGATTATACCATGTCAGCTCTATGATGACAACTTTCTCTGCTTGGATGATCAAAACCGCAGGAATGTATTTTCATTTTTGCCTTCAGTTTTTAGCGCCCATCAGTTTTTTTTCTGTGCGTGCTACTTTTTGTTTTAGGCGCTGCGCTAGGTTTATTTTGCTGCACCACCTCGCTCACACGGTGCCCTATCCAAATTCTCCAAACCAGCGCCCTACCCAAATTCCCAAACAGGTTGCCGCCCTAGCCCGAGCGGTGCCGCCTCCCATCCTACCCCGAGCCGCCCTCCCCTCCTCCTCCTCTTCGTCCTCCTTCAAGTTGCTGCCGCCGCCCTCTCCCTTTACTCCTCCTCCCCGAGCTGTCGCTCGGCCCGACGCGGCAGCTGCTCCCCGACGCCGCCTGGCGCGCCGGCCTCGAGCTGCCTCTCTTCCCTAACGCCACCGCTGCCGCCAGCCTCCTCCTCCTTCCCCAAGCCGCCCCTCTTCCCCCATGCCACCCCCCAGTCCATCAAGGTTCTTCGCCTAAGACCACCTGCTGAACACGCTGCCACCCGTTAAGCTTTTTATGTTATGCAACTGCAATATTTAATTATGATTCTATTTTGTGGTTTCTTTGACCAATGTCTTACAATTTTTGTTCTGATTTCTTCCTTTGTTGGTTCGGTGGATGTATTTGTGTTGCTTCTGTTGATGGAGCAGGGTGTCTGCTGTTTCTTGAGTTGGAGAAGAACCACAAGACACAAAAGAGTTCATCTGCTGACCATCGAAGCTTGGAATTATGTATGCTCATGTCTTTCCTTCACGATTGACATGCAAATTGTTTATTGTGCACTGTTCTATTAGGTGATGGCGAAGGAGGAAATGAGATGACAGGAAGCATGGTTCTCATTAGAGTTTTGCAATAGCTTTGTACCTGCAGAGAAAACTACTCAAACTAGAATCGTATATCCTTCTAAGCATTTTTTTTAGCTATTAGTATCTATACATACAGGTTAATTGTTTGAATAGATTCTAAATAGCAAGCAAGGCTATGCAATGGATATTCTTTGCCGAATACTTCCTGGTGATTCAAGTATTCGTCTTTTTAATTGTAACTAAATCCAAATAGGTGTACTTAAATTGGGCTCAAGTTAACTGGAGGAATCTTTTGCCTGATTCTACTGTTCCTGTCTCAACGTGTTTCAGTTCTTCTAAATTAGGTTTCCTTTGCAAGATAGTCAGCCTTCGAAGGATGTTCATTGAAGCTAGATTAACTAACACAAAACCATCCTTATTCGAAGATTTTTGTTTTTACAACAAAGGTCAAAATGGTAGACCGTGTGTGACCTGAAGACGAAATATCTTTTGTGGCCTATCCCTATTTCAATGCCAATGGTATGCTTTGCTGATGCTCTTACATTTGAGCTATCCTCCATCGTACTGTTCTGTCAAGTTGAGCTTACAGTTATAGTAATGCGTCGATGATGTTATGTAGAAATGCTTGTGGTTGAAGAGCTTTACAAGGAAGCCACTGTTAACACGGACCGGAAATTGATAATCTTCAATGGTGAGCTAGATCGAATAAGAAGTGGATGTATCCTTCTGTATAAATTTAGAGCTCATGTTTCAGGAAATATTTTATATGTGATATGTACGAGCACACTCTTCTGCATTTATTTTATTACACGTAAGATGTTCACAATTTATTATATTCACAATTTTAAGGGACTCAGGGGGGACACTTTTCAGGTTTGCATTCTTGTCCTGTGCATTTGTGTTGGACTCTCCAAATCTAGTTTCACTGATTCATGGATCCATGTGTATGCGTGAACAATTTTTAGCATAGATGCATAGAGATGTATCTTATGTTTTTCAACATAAATTAGTTAAAACCATTACTATTCTATATTATACGCATTAGATATACAGATATTGCTATTTACCCTTAATGCAGTGATCTAGTTAATATGGAAGCTTAGATGTCATGTATTATGCATTAGATATATACAGATATTGCTGTTTATCCTTAATGCAATTGGCCACTATCTACATGATGGCTACTGTATCCTGCTCTTTATGTATATATTGCTCTGGAACGGTAATCCATCAAGATTGCTGTTACAGACTTGGGTATAGTCTCTAGTGGCTAGATATCCCAACTCATCGTGCTGAGGATTTAGTTGTAGATTTCAGTTTTGTATGAATTGTAGTATGCTTATCTCGTCAGCTTAAGAACTTGATTGCAGATTTTGTGGTGGCACAAAGGCTAAACAAGTGATTTTGCCAAACTCTCGTCTGGCAGGGTGTTACCCTGGCCCTTAGAAGGTGTGGAGAAACATAGGTGGCAGCTTCATCTATTTGCATCAGCAAGAGGAGATGCCGACACCGAAAGAAGTGGCCCTCGACATCCTTCTGCCTCGACATCATTCCCATAGCTCAAAATCTTCAATCGATTTGTGAATTATGTTTGGTAAATATTTACAAATCTGTGAATTCTTTTTGGTAAATATTTACAAATTTGTCAATTGCAGATATGTCTCGACCATAAATGGCATTCACTGCAGTAGTAATTTGTGGTAATGATCCCATATTGTTGCATATCAACTGCCTCCAGGCACCAATAGAGTTAGAAAGAGACAAGACTTATAAATGGCATTCACTGCATCATGGACTCAAAAGAGGTAGAAATTTGTGCTAGATATACGAGTATTTCTTTTCTGATTTTTTTTTACTGAACTTCGAACTATTTTTGTTGTATAGCCTCATTCTAGTGATTCAGTTACTGGAGTAGAGAACCAGGATGATACATTGAATAGGATTGCTTGAGGAATATTTGGAGGTTATGTTAATGCATCTGTTAGTGCTGATGGGAGCTACTCTTCTCCGTTGGATGATGATCTTGCACTATTTTAATGTCAGCCATGGTCCAATTACATGTGGAAGCATACTTTTATTGCAAGTAGTGCATGTTGCCTTCTTTTATGGAATGACTAACATGTAAGGGTTGCATTTTGATGTCTCAGAAACCTTGCTGGTTATTTGTACTTTAGTATGCATATGTGTTGTGCACTTGTGGTGCAAGCATGGGTGTTGTTTTTGGACTTCATCGATAGTATGATGTTTACACTTGATATGTTGGTGGAAATGTGCCTCAAATAGTACTTGATGGTCTATTGGAAATACAAGATATTGTTATGTTTATCTCCAGATAAACTTTGTTTTTAGTGCTAATGTGAATTTAGTGTTTTTATTGTAACCGGGCATATAAATAAGTATTTGAATAATGTATGTGTATTTAGAAGAAAAAACAATAATTTCAGTACTCTAATGTTCATGCTAAATTGTAGGGGTGAATTTCAGTATTAGCAATAGAAAAATAATATTTATATAAAAATATTCCTAGGCATACAAGAAATAACGTAAGGAATTTGTTAGATTCTTTCTCTAGGTTGGCAGAAAGGTAATGTAGGGAAATAATCTTTTCACGGCAGATGGCAATGCCATGTGGGCGAGATTTTCCTGCCGTTTAAAATCTTATGAACGATTCTTTCTCTAGGTTTTTCCAAAAAAACTGTAGGGAATGTTTTTTTTTCCCACATTTTTCCCCCTAATAGCCGTTCCCTATGAATGCCACTAGAGAAACTAATTCTCTATAGTTTTTTTGCATGTTCACTGATATATTACTTACTAGAGAAAATATGGATTTTCGTGAGTGCCGTCATGTGTGGACTCGACCCGGCCGGTGCGCGCTACATTCGGATGCACTATGTTAAGCCCGGGCTGGTGGAAGATTCGACTCTATGAATGAACCGCGGTATGTAAGAGCTAGCTATCCATGTATACATGGGGCGTAAATATGGATCGTAGTGGTACTATATTAATTGAGCCAAGCAGCTTGAGAGTCACGAGCTTTTCAACGACGCATCAGAATCGAACGCATCAGATATGATCCTTGGATGCAATACATAAGCTAGCTTGCGTAAACAAGTATGACGAAATAGAGCCACTAATCTTGAGTTTGAAATCAAGGGTAGAACTTAGAGAGTAGAGACGAATGCAACATGTTTGGTTTGATGCTAGCTTAACTTTGCGCGCCCAATCTTACCTGCTCTTAGGTAGGTTTTCGCTCGTAGTCACCATTATAACATCTCAAATTTTCGAGCTTTCAAATTATTTGTTTTTGTGTAGATTAGGTCCTCGAACACCAATTTTTCTAAATTTAATAAAGATTAATTGGGATGCGATGAGATCCATCCGATCGCCGATCGGGAATGATCACCTGTTCTTGAACCATGTCATTGGAATTTGCAATTTTCTGTCTATTTGACTCGTAGGGAAATTAGGTAGTGATTTTTATTCGTTGTTAGGAAATCGTCAAGGAGACCATGCATGCATCGAATTGCTATCGCCATCTTTCCCCTCCACCGAAGCGAGTTAGGTTCGACTATGTACTCCATCTTGGATTTCATTCCAAAATCCACTAATTGCACATTTGCACTTGGTCATATCATACAAGAAAAGTTATTCTTTAGGGTGGTCGAAAGTTTTAATTAGTCGTCCGGATGTGGTGAGAAAGGAAGACTGTTATCCCCATAGGAAAGATGGTTCAGATTGGCGCTAAAGAGAAAGTCATAGGCCTATGCTCCTGTGAAAGGACAATCGCACGCCAAAGATCTCGGATCGTGGTGAGCGAAGGAAGCGAACACCCGTGCACTTTCATCCGCATGCAAATGGTAGTAGGCGACTAAACTTCATCTCAAGCTTAAAAGTAGCGGATTCTTGGGTGCACACTTAGTCCGGGTTAGAAGAGGCTTTCCATGATCACTTCATCAAAATCATGGGACAACCAATTGAGCGTGAACATTCCCTGGACCTGAACCACCTTGGCACGCCTTCTCAAGACTTACGGTCGCTGGACGCTGATTTCACAGAAGTGGAGGTTTGGGAAGCGATTAGGTGCTTGTCCTCTGAGAAGGCGTTGGGACCAGATGGTTTATCGGGCCTTTTCTACCAATGATGTTGGCCAATCATTAAGTCAGATATAATGGCGTCCTTCCATGCTGTTGGTCGCTTAGCGGGAGCAAGCTTTCACCTACTCAACAAGGCACTGTTAACCCTCTTGCCCAAGAAGCAAGAAGCACATGAGGCAAAGGATTACCGGCTTATAAGCCTCTTGCATAGCTTTGCCAAGATTTTTCTAAAGTTCTTGCTCGAAGACTTACTTCAGAACTTCCTAAATTAATTGCTCCGAACTAGTCGGCTATGCATGATGCTCATGTCCTACTCCACCAGAGTTCTTGTCAACGGACAGCCCAAGCGACCGGTCTAGCACGGTTGCGGTTTGCATCAAGGAGATCCGTTATCTCCGATGTTATTCATCATTGCAATGGATGCTCTCAACAGTTTGATCGTTTGATCCTCGCAGCAAAAAAGGACGGGCTGCTCCATTTGATCGGGCGTTGAGGGCTACCACATCGTCTCTCCTTGTATGCTGATGATGCGGTGGTGTTTCTAACCCCGGTGAGCGATGATATGCTAGCCATTAAGGAAATCCTACAACTTTTTGGCGAGGCCATTGGTCTGCATACTAATTTGGCTAAAAATTCATTTTCACCTATCCGCTGCAATGATCTATAGATTAAGCTCATCACTGATAGTTTGCACTTCAACATCGCTGCTTTCCCTTGCAAATATCTGGGGTTGCCTCTCGCCTTACCGAAGCCATCGTGTTCAGATTTTCAACCTTTGTTGGACAAGGTCACAAATCGCCTCCAATCTTGGCAGGCCGGAATGCTCTCTCAAGGGGGGCATCTTATTTTGGTTAAGGCAGTGCTGTCAGCCATGTCGGTTTTTAGTTTCATGGCTCTCGATCACCCTCGCTCGGTAGTGAAAGAGATTGACAAAATGCGTTGGGATTTTCTTTGGAAAGGATCTTCATCTGTCTCAGGAGGCAATTGCTTGGTAGCTTGGTCGCCACCTGTCGCCCCTCCACTTGGTGGGCTCGGCAGTGCACAACTTGGTGGTGCCCCCTTCATGAGACTTATGATGAAACTTCATCAAACTTAATAAAACTTCATAAGACTTAGGATGAAACTTCATGAAACACGATATCACTGTTGAAAACTTGTCTTATACAAAAAAAAAATGAACTCCATGAGTCTTGGAATGAAACTTTATGAAACACATATGACTTAGTTTCATCAGTTATTTTGGATTAAAACTTTATGAAACTATATGAAACTTGATGAAACACGATGAAACTTGTGATGAAACTTATTGAAACTTCATGAGACTTAGGATGAAACTTCATAAAACTTCATGAGACTTGTGATGAAACTTCATACAACTTCATGAGATTTGGGATGAAACTTCATAAAACTACATCTCCGCCAGCCAGCCACGAGGTTGTCACACAACGCCAGGATCTATCTGCAAGTTTTGTAGAAGTTTCACGAGTTCCAAATAAATTCCACCCATTTTGTGCAAAGTTTTTGCAGATGAAAAACAACTCCTCGTTACAAAATTCAAAAGGTTTCAACAAGTTTTAGCCAAATTTGAACAGAGTTTCAAAGAAGTTTCAGCGCGTTTCATGCCAGTTTCAGCAAGTTTCGAAGAAGTTTCACTAGTTTCAGGAAGTTTCGAGGAAGTTTCACTAGTTCCGGCTTGAATGGGACACCGTGGTAAGGTGAAGTCGCCAGCTGCGCTAGTCGTTGTGGCGAGTGGAGGCCAGCTACGCTAGTCATTGTGATGGACATCCCGCACAACTTATGGGTGCAAACCCATATGGGTGAGATGATGGAAGGGGCGAGATGATTTGAAAATTTACTGTGATGACCTCTCAACTGCACGACTACGGAACCGTGTGGGGCAACGAGTTGATTGTCTCTTATGGGTAAAGTGTACAACCTCTGCAAAGTCTAAACTATTTAAACAGTCGTGCCTACGGTCAAAGGCGGACATGAAAACTTTACTAGAGTTAGTTCTTTTTCAAAAACCTTGTGGGCGGGTTGAAGCTTGGTCGGGTGGATGTAACCCGGACTTGGTGTTGTTCCTAGGTGGTCATGCCCAGTGTTGTGATAGTGGTCGTAGCCACAATCAAATAAGCATAGATGGAGGTAGCCTCTGTTGTTATAAATATTGCGAATTTACTCTCTTTAATAAAATGCAATTTGTTTAAAATGCTAAGTGATAGAAATCTCTAATTATAATAATTGAAAATATTGTTTTAGCAAATAAAAGAACCCGAGCCACCCCTGTTAAGCCTTGTATGTATATTATTGCATCTTGTGTGTTGGCTCGCGAGTACGAAAGTTGTTCTCACTCTCGCCCCTCCCTCCAATCCTTCAGACCCGGAGGATCTTGGAGATTATGCATTCTACGAGGACCTAGGTGTCGGAGAGCAAGGAATTGTCAAATACTAGTCATAGCCCTCAGTGGTCATAGACCCTGGTGGTCGTAGCCTCCAGTGGTCATAGACCCTGGTGGTTGTAGCCCCCAGTGGTCGTAGACCCTGGTTGTCATAGTCTCTTGTAGTCTTAGTCTCACCTCAGTCTAGCTGGCCAGTCGGTGCTTGCCTGCATCCAATATTTTCCAAGTCTTTGGTTAATATCGGGTGCACACGGGTTTCCCCAGTTGCTTGCCTATGGAGAGATAAGCTCTACCCCTTTTGTTCCGCTGTTTTTTGTATTGTAATCAATTTGGCCTGTTTGGCCCTTAATGTAAAACTCGACCTCATGCGGTCTATGTCACCCTGATGTTGTAAAATAATGTTTGGTTTGGTCATTATCGTGTATGAATTGATTCAGTGATGTATTCTATGAGTACTATCTACTGATCCAGGAAATATCACAGTGTATTCACAGAAGACTCGGTTTTGGGTCCGGCATCTTGCGATGGCTCGCCCACGACACGATGGTGGGCGCGGAGCAGTCGTTGGAGGTCTCATACTCGCTGAAATCCGTACTGGGGCTCTAGCTGCCGCAGCAGCACTCCGAGGCGATGACATCTTCCGATAGGCTCACCATTCCAGCGGCGACGACGAGGGCACTGGGCTAGGCGCGGGCAAGGCGGTGGGAATGGAATCGCATCTGGATGGAATGCCAAGGGAAGGTGAGGAAAGTGATGGGAGCAGAGCATACTGAGGAGTGATGACTGATGTGGCTGCGCTCCCTTTCTCTCTTTGTTCTTTTTTGTTTTTTGAGTTTCGTTTATTTCCCCACGATTAGTTCAGTTCATATTACTTAGGATCTAACGGTAGATTGCTATCCCGTTTATAGGTAGTAGGTACGTACATACATACATGTACTTCATGCTTAATTGGGAAAGACCGGCTAGATTGTTGATTGCGTCATGTGGTACGCAAGCACGTGTAAAAGCTAGCTTTGTTGGTCTGACACATACTACACGAGAGGGCTAGTACCGACCGACCGATCGATCGGGCCAGATTAGGAATGAACGAACCAGTAAAAATTCACTACATTTACAACCTTACAAGGAGTTTTTGGCAGATACGGTGCTTTTTCATTGCATATTTGCGGATCTGACCACGGCGACATCGTATTTGCATATTTGGCACCACTGGCACACAGGCACCGTTCGCCAACGCACGACCACCGTGTGCCAACGCTTGCGCTGTCGCCGCGTGCCCGCCACCCCAGCCCCTGCCGCCACCTCAGCCGCTGGCTCACGGTGGCCATGCGCCAGCCCTTGGTGCATGCCCACCATGCGCCAGCCAAATAGTGCGGCAATTAGTGCTAGGGTTAATTAGTTAGTTAGGTTAGTTAATTAGTTAGGTTAGTTAGTTTTAGGCTAAAATATGGAGAAATTTTAAAATATAGCAAATTACTCCAAAAAAATTATGAATTTTTTTGTGGAGCCTCTCAACACCGTGTACTTGTTTGTGTAAATTTTTTTATAATTTTATTCATCAATAATTGTTCTCGCTATTTCGTATAAGTGTCGTGTTCGTACGAATCAATAAATATAGAAAATAAGCTCAAAAAATTATGAATTTTATTTTGAAGGCTCCTCACATAGTGGGCTTGATTGTGTAATATTTTGGCAATTTTATATATGTTCTGGTATTGTCTAAAAATTTTAGGATTTAAGTCGCGAAAATTTCAATTTTAGGTTTCGGAAATTAGGGTTTCATGATTTCATGTGACTTGGAATGGATAGAAAAAGCACTGCATTGCAACTCCATTGGAGATGTCGATATACAATATAGAAACACACATAACAACCAAAATACGCGTACATAACAACAAAATCGCATAACACACGATATGATATGGCTCACTTGTCTGAACCAGTACTCTCTGCTTGCTGCGGCTATGTCCCTGTGCACGACCTTGTTTGTGGGAATTTGTAAATGTAGAAATTGAGCTCCCAACATAGTGTACTATAAGGTGTAAATTTGTCATAATTTTATTCGTTCAGAATTTTTCTTGCAATTTCATGCAAATGTCCTGTTTGTACGAATTTGTAAATGTAGAAATTGAGCTCCAAAAATTATGAATTTAATTTTGAAGGTTCATCACGTAGTGGACTTGATTGTGTACTCTTTGGATAATTTGATATGTGTTCTGGAATTATCTTGAAAATTTAAGATTTAGGTCGCATTGCAACTCCATTGGACATGTCGATATACAATATGGCGCACGAGTACACACATAACGACCAAAATACGCATACCCGATGAGGCAGCTTTGCACAGGTACATGACCCGACGAGGCAGCTTTGTGGAGCGACGTAACCCGATGAGGCACCTTTGCGCAGGGACGTGACCCGATGAGGAAGCTTTGCGCAGCGACGTGACCCGACGACTCAACTTTGCGCAGGGATGTGACCTGACAAGGCTGCTTTGAATGGCGCGTCACATAGATGCGAAACACATTCGTGCCTCATCGCAATGGAGCCGCTACAGCTGCATTCGCTCCCGCTATAAATACAACGCTACTCGGCCAGCAACTCTACACCAACAACACTACCTAGATAACATGGACAAGGAGAAGGAATGGGAGAAAATCCACAGGCTATTGAAGGGATGGGTGTCTCCCCACGAGACCACCACTTGCCATCATGCGGCTAGTCAGCAGCCTTTCACACACCAAACTTTTTCGGAGCTCGTGGATATGAGGAGGCTGCCTCGCAGTTCGCCTAATGATTCTCGGTCGAGCTACCCCCCGTCCTATGCCCGCTGAATGTCCTCCAGAAGAGCCCCCGACAGGGGTGGCGCCACCCCTTTGCTGGTGTCAAGACACCTGCAAGTGCGTCAAATCAACCGACGAATGGACCATTGGGTAGCGCTATTGGTGCTGCTCAAACTACGACACAGACTACCCCGACCGCAGGTTTGACACGCAGAGCCACAGGCCATCGGTAATGAAATTGCATTTTAGTGCACACTACTATTTTTCTTCCCGTTACGCCCTAACCACGTCTCTCTTTCCACTGTAGTCTCCGCCGCGCCTATGCAACTTTAGCCAAAGGATTTACGATAAGATCCACCCGTACGACATGTGGATGCTGCTGACACAGAAGAGCTGTGTAAGAACCCGGGATTAACATCCCAGATCTTCTGTGCATAACTGAACTAGTCCCATGATCAGTGGCTAGTTCACACAGTAAACAAATGTGATAACACAACCATAAACGCTAAAATTTATTAAATAACAACAGAGTTGATTATAAGATAGCCTTACAGGGCAACATTAAATAAACACAGCGGAAGACGATGAAGAAGTAGTGGAGTCCAGCGATCTGCCACAGGCAATCGACTGGGGTAGCGGCCTAGTCGTCACGATCCACATCTGTAGCGAAGTCCTTCTCCTCTGAAATTTGTTTGCATTAAGCAAGAATGAGCACAACTACCGTGCTCGCAAGTTACACCCGTCAAATAACAACATGATATGCGTAAATGGATGTAACAAAGGAAGGCTTATAGTGTTATTTGTGCGAAAACAACATTTGACATTAAATACCATACGAAGTTCAAAAGCTCAAGTTTTATAAAATCTAGAATTGATTTTTGAATTGATAAAGATGGTGTAGGCACCAACCTAACACCAACATAAACACGGGCACCAACCCGGGGCTTCAACTCATAACTTTTCTCATGGACACCCATCCATGTCAAATTGTTTTACAAAAATATTTTGAAATCGAAGTCTAACTTTGAGTGGCTTTGCCAGCATGTTCATGACCGTGGACACGGCTATTCGAATAGTTTTACACTGCAGAGGTTGTACAACTTACCCACAAGACATGAATTCTCTAGTTTATTTGGCATCCGTCGATACCACCGCCACTACCTTAGGTAAGCGATCTAGAGCACGTGTCAAGGCCTTTACAATGCGTCATTCCACCATAGTCCACCCTCTCTAAGGTTTCGCCTCCCCTTTGGATGGAAATCACGGGCTTAGGGGCCCTCTTGAGCTGTGGGACAACATAGTCATGAAAGACAACCCACCAAACAGCTTGGATCAACCACGATGGAACTTTGCAAATTAGTCGGCTGTGTCCTACTCCCATACCGAGGACATGTGGTAGTACGATGTGGCTTAGCAAGATGCGGCTCAAGACCGGTCCTTAATCGACCTAGGCGACAACCAATAGAACCACAGGCCTCAACCTACCGGCTGAGCCTGCATAAACCTGCACTCCACCGGACAACCAATTCGCCAAGTCCAAACCATCATTTTTGTTTTATTTTATGAAGTCATTTACACAACTCCCATGACACACCAATGGCAAGGGTACAATTTAAACAACGATTGATATTTGGTGAAATTCCCAAATGAAACATATTTGGTCTATAAGCATGGCTAAGCACAATATTTTCCAAAATGATCCCGATTCATACTATCGTATCAACCAGGTTTAGACTAGGGTGACAACATGTTTGATTCAATTATCAAAATTGGTCATACAAAGGATTTTAGGCATAACTATAAATTTAAACAGAATTTAAATTATCGAATATAAATAAGCATGCAATAATAATTTGAAATAGAATTTAAATAATTTTAAATAATGGGTGCAAATATGATCAAGAATGTAACTTGCCTTGCTCAAATAGTTGCTCTCAAACGGCGTCGAAATCTGACTCTCCGAAGTCGTCGAAATCTATACGCGAAAATAAGTCAAATTCAACCTAAATTCAAATAGGATTCAAATCAACTCCAAATTGACTAATTTTGGTTTAGTTGGCTAGGTCTGGAATTTATATAAATTTAGAAATTTGAATGGGCTCAATCGGAGTTCAGATGCAAAAGATATGGGCTTTTGAAGTTTGAATTTACATGAAATGTTAGTTTTAGGGTTTAAAGGAATTTGTGGTCAAATGAACTTAAAATTAAATAATTTTGGTTTAGTTAGCTAGATAATGATTTTATACAAATTTTGCAATTTGAAACACGCAATTTGGAGTTGGGATTCAAAAGATATGAATTTTCTAAGTTTAAATCTATCCAAAAACCCTAAATATGATTTTAACAGAATTTCTTGAATTATTTTTCTAAAGAAAAACCCTTTTATTGCGCAATGCTGACATCAGCTACAGGATTTCGGAATTTAAAAGAGATGAAATTCATTTCTGATGGGTGGGGTCCACATGTCGATGACTCGGCTCACGGTAGACTCGGTCTACCGAGCCGGTTGGACTTAGTGCGCTTGAGGTGGCACACAAACACACACGTGGCGCTGACGCGGCGCCACACCGGACGACACGTACGCACATACGCTGAGGTGGCGAGCCATGTGGCGTGGCACGTCACATTGACAATGGCAGCGTTTCGAAACCAACGACACCCGCGAACGCGGGTATCGCCGGCATGGTGGTACCAAGCGTGTAGCTAAGGTTATTGCAAACACCAAGAGCTAGCTCCGGGTGGTCGAGGTGGACGGTGGTGGCCGGTGGCGAGGTCGAAGCGACGGAGTGGCTCGGGTGTGGATGACAACGCGGTTCCGGTGGCGCTTCGGAGCGACGAAGGGGTCCCCGAGGTAGCTCTGGTGACGGTGATGCCGATGGCGTAGACCACGGCGGCGAAACTTGAAGTTTTGCCGCGGCGGCGAAAAACCCTAAACTCACGATTACGGTGGCGCTAGGGCTCTAGAGCTGGTGTGGGTTGGGGGCTTTTGGTGCTGGGTAGAAGGAGATTCTAGGGGTCTATTTATAGGGGCTGAGGGATAGCTGGGAAGCTAGATCGTGTGCGAGAATTTCGCGGCGGTTGCGGGATCGTGGGCTTACCGGACGCGGGGAAGAAGGATAATAGTGAGGACGTGTGCGGCGGTTTAAGGAGATGCGATTGGTGGGGTTGACGCAGTAAAATCGGGTTGTTATGCCCGTTTTCGAAAACGAGCTCTAAGCTCAACAATGGCGGTTGAAGGCTCGGCGCGTTGGAGACGAAGACCGGAGGTAGACGAAGGGCGTGGGCCGTTGGATTCAGATCCAATGGTCATGGTTGTTAGTGGTGACGTGGGGTAACGGGGTGCACAACTCGTTGGATTTTAATCCAACGGTCGAGGATTAATGAGGTAAGTAAAACGTGGGTTAACTCCTGGCCGTTGGATTTAAATCGTAGGGCCCTCATCGATTGGGACGTTCGGAACTCGCGAAGCCTCAAGGAATCATGGCCGTTGATGTAAGATCCAACGACTCACGCTGATTGGGACGTTCGGGCCTCCCGAAGGCTACGCGAACGGTGACCGTTGGATTGAAATCCAACGGTCGATGAGCTCTGCGGTGTTTTAACGCGTGCGTGCGAGTGTGGCTGACAGGTGGGGTCAGGATGTCAGAGAGGGAGAGAGAGAGAGAGAGCGCGGGTGCGGGAGGAGGTTTTAGGCCGAAGCCTTTGGGTTTCGGCCCAAAAGCTATTTATGATTTTTCTTTTGCTTTTCTATTTGTTTAAATTCTGATAATTCATTTAGGCTTTAGAAAATAGCAAGATAAATCCAAAAATTCTAGAAAAATTCACAGAAATTCCTAGAGTTATTTTGGACTTAATAAAATTATTTCCAACTTATAATTGGCTATTAATTTTGTAAATAAATTATTTTGGCTTAAAAAAATACTTAGGAAAAAGCTTTTAAATTTCCAGAAAATCCTAGAAGCTTATACGATCAAGTCCAGAAAAAGCTTCAAAATATTACACAATCAAGTCCACTACGTGACGAGCCTTCAAAATAAAATTCATAATTTGTTTGTATTTACAAATTCGTACAAACATGATACTTATACGAAATAGCAATAAAAATTCTGGACGAATAAAATTATAAAGAATTTACACAAGCAAGTACACGGTGTCGGGAGTTCTACAAAAAAAATCATAATTTTTTAGACTCATTTGTTATATTTTAAAATTCGTCCAAATTTCAGCCTAAAACTAACCTAACTAACTAACCTAACCTAACTAACTGGCTAACCTAATTAGCTAACTAACCTAATTAGCCACTAATTGGCTGGTGCATGGTGTGCACCATGCGCCAGCGAGGCGAGGTGCTGAGGTGGCGGGGTCGGCAGGGTCGGCGGGACACGTGGCGGTGGCTCCGGCGTTGGCGTACGGTGGTCGTGCGCCAACTCCACATGATGGCGCGGGAGCCGTTGGCACATGGTGACCATGCACCAGCGGAGCTATTTCTGAAAATACGTGCGCGCCGTGGTTATTTCTGCTAATACGGTTTCAAAACGTGCTGCCAAAAATTCCCTTACAAGCATATATTCACTAGAAGGAAGCCTGCGCCATTGGCGCGGAGGAACTCGGAGACAAATGTCATCATCAAGGAAGGCAAAATTGTTGAGTTTCAAAAAGAGATGGTTAAATAAATAAGAACAATCCGGTAAAGAATTGTGAACATAACAACATGGCACGTTTTTATTTATTTATAGAATATTGTCTTTTTATAGGTTATGTATGGCCTGAATCGAAGGTAAAAACAGTGTTTATGTTACTGGGGAGGTCTTGAGGACGTTCTGGGGAGGTCCTAGAGAGGTCTTGGGGAGGTCCTAGGGAGGTTCTGGAGGGAGGTCTTGGGGAGATTCTGAGAAGGTCCTAGAGGGAGGTCCTAAGGAGGTCCTGGGGAGGTCCTAGAGGGAGATCCTGGGGAGGTCCTGAGGATATCTTGGAGGAGGTCCTGGGGAGGTCCTGGAGGGAGGTCCTGAGGAGGTTTTGGGAAGGTCCTGAGGATGTCTTGGAGGAGGTCCTAAAGGAGGTTCTGGAGGAAGGTCCTGAGGATGTCCTGGAGGAGGTCCTAAAGGAGGTTATGGAGGAGGTCCTAGGGAGGTTCCGACGAGGTCCTGGGGAGGTCCTAGAGGGAGGTACTGAGGAAGTGGAGTCCTGAGGAGGTCTTGGAGGGAGGTCTCGAGGAGGTCTTGGAGGAAGGTCATGAGGAAGTGGAGGTCTTGGAAACGGTCGTGGTCCTCCCAGAGAGACGTCTAGAGGAGGTCCTCAGGATGTCCTTGGGAGGTCCTGGAGGGAGGTCCTAGGGAGGTCCTGAGGATGTCCTGGAGGAGGTCCTGGGGATGTCTTGGAGGAGGTCCTAAAGGAGGTTCTAGAGGAGGTCTTGGGGAGGTCCTGGAGGAGGTCCTAAAGGAGGTTTTGGGGAGGTTCCGAGGAGGTTTTGGGGAGGTTACGAGGAGGTCCTGGAGGGAGGTCCTGAGGAAGTGGAGTCCTAAGGAGGTCCTGGAGGGAGGTCTTGAGGAGGTCCTGGGTAGGTCTTGGAGGGAGGTCCTGAGGAAGTGGAGGTCCTGAGGAGGTCCAGGGGAGGTCCTGGAGAGGTTTCGCGGAGGTCCTGGAGGGAGGTCCTGAGGAGGTCCAGGGGAGGTCCTGGGCAGGTTCCGCGGAGGTCCTGGAGGAGGTTCCCATCTCCACTCTTCAACGGAACACTTATAACTAAATTTAATACACCAAAAGGATCCAACAAAACTCATAGGGGACACACTGTAATTTTTAGTGTGTTTTCTTGCATCCTTTTTTGTATAAAAAAGTATAGTTGACTTGCTCTTGTTACATGTATGTCCTAAGCAAACAAACAATGCAATTTATGTAACTGAATGATACAAAGGGTAACATATTCTCATCTAAAGGATTCCGTGGGCATCATTTCCCCAAACCAATTTTCCCATACTGCAGTCACAACCAATTTTCATGCCATTTCATTGCCCCTGGAAATGAAAATAGATATCTAGTAAGATAACTTAAAGATAGATAAAAAAAATGAGAAGAATAAATACATTCATGAAAGGGGAAACGACAGGGTATTAACTAAGCATACGTGCCAACGGTTTGCATGCGTACCGACATAAAGGGGATAAAAATTAGCATCAGATTCAGATACCGACCTCTCAGAACGTGGCACAATTATATAAACGAGACACCATGATCGGCAAAAATATAGTTTATGTGAGAGCACGAATCGGCAAAAATATAGTTTATGTGAGAGCACGACTTTACAATCTATATGCAAAAGACAATTTGGCGGCAAACCTAAAGGAATAGAATTCAATACCTCGATGAAACTATAGGTAAAATATGATGTTTCATCGCTAAGGGTGGCATTGTTTGAGGATGAGCATCTTGTAAATAATATATCAGGAAATAACATAATAAGTGCATAGAACCAGTGAAGCGAACAAAGGAAACTATCTGAAATGATAACATAGTAACAAAAAAATTACAGTAGAGAAGCAGAGAAAATAAAATATCTGAAATCAAATCATTACAGATACGACTAATCTAAACAGTTGTTGATCCATCGGACTGATCCTTTGGTGCCGTGCTGGATTTGTAGGGTGTATTTATTTCTGTATGCACGGCAGTGGATGGGTTTCGCTGTAGTTATTACATAGCAAAGCCGAACAGGAAATTGGCGATGATGACGCACAAAAGGCAACTTTTTTCGCTGGTTAGAACTAACCACCTCTAGGCTTGTGATATCATCTCGTGGTGCGGCAAACGCTGGAGGAGAGGATGGCATTAGTACTGATCACTTTAAGTGGTCATGTCACACAGAACCAATTGAAAATTCAAACTAACAATTGTAGAATCATTTCAACAACATATTAAGGAGGACACCACATGGTTACAGAAGAGCTCATTGAAGCAACAAAGCACCTGTTTGATAGCAAAATCAGATGTTACAATATATGTTTTTTTGTTTCCCTTTGTGAATAGTGAGTGCATGGATTGATCAACAACTATTCCATTACCAATACAAAAGAAGCATGAAATAACACAGTAATATGTAAAACATGTATAAGAAAGTACCATCCTGTGTTAAGTCATCAAATATGGACATGATTGCTGTCTTCAAATGGTTATGTTCAACTGTGACAGCAAACTTCATAAGATTTGATGCAGATGCCCTTCTGACCATAGGCATGTCATCTTGGCATAACTGGCCATAATGGTCCTTAATTCTCCTTTCAATTGATCAGGAGCGCTTGGATGAGCTATATGGAGAAGACCATATGATGATACTCGAACTGTAAACCACTTGCCAGGTGCTAACTTCTAAAAAGCTTAAAGCGTGGTTAACTGAATATGTTTGTTTTATGCATGTGGATCAAATGGTTTAAATGTACACTTCATGTACAGATGGGCATCTATTTACCAAAGGAGAAAACAAATCATTACTCAACTGAAATGGCAAGGTATACACGCCATATATAGAATCTTGAAGTGGTCAAATATAGTTTCTGAACCAAGAAACTCATTCATGAAGCTTTTGATATAACTTCGGTGAAACTGCAAACATAGATAGATGGAACAGGAAAGATAGTAATCATCTAGAGTCCTGAACTAATGAAAATAGTTTTTCTTTTGCTCTTTCCTGTGTCCAAGTCGGTATTGCTCTATACCAAAAACTATGGCAGCGTGCAAAGGAGGAAACAATTAGACCTATACTCAATCAGAACTTCAGAACTGAGCACCATGCCTACCTCAACTCGAAGAGTGTCATGGAATCGTGTCAGAAATGTAGCTAAGGCTACAACACATGAGAACATGAAGAAGGGGAGGAAGGTTCGCGACGCAGGCACCTGTGGGGCGACGTGGACGCGTGTCGCGGCGATGTGGCGCACCGGCTGGCCCTCGCGAGGAGGCGCACGCGCCACGCGAAATCGGATGGGCAGGAGTGTTTGCGGGCGCGATCGGAAGGACGGTTTTTTTGGGTGACGTAGCACGCCTGGAAGAGCTCCAAAGCTAGCAGCCTTTAAGTATAGTAATACTTGCTGAAAATGATGGAATTACGTACGTGTTAAGCTACGTACATAACTGGCAGTCAACGGAGACAAGACTACTTATGATTTGGAAGCGGTAGGTATATGTATGCATCACAGCTGAACTGCATTAGTCAGATCAAACGGATTAATTAAAGAAAGAATGCTCCAACACTCCACACGCAAATTAATGGCCATGCGTGAATCTAAAATGAAATCGACCGAGTGTCATCATACATATTATCGTATATGTGAAGAGTCATTAATCGGGCTTAATCTGCAGGACGCACATCTATACGTACGTGGGTTTTGATAAGTCAAAACTACTTTGGACCGGTGTTCCGTGCACCCTTGTAGCTCTATGTGGGTGGACCCGCCGATGCGGGTATGCATGTCATTGTCAACCTCTGGTCCTCACCGGTGGAACATGCAACTGTCGATGTACAAGTACGTAAGACTTATTATTATCGATGGTGGCGGCAATAATATGGGCGTATTAATCGATCAATATTTAGTTCCTTTCTTCTAGGGGATGATACTGATCAATCAATTAGACACGATGGAAGCTGAAGATATATGGTTTTTTCATGTAACAACGAGCGACTCATTAAGCTAGCTAGTATGACGTAATTGTAGAAACTATAGACTCTCTTCGTTCAGAAATGTATGATGTCTTAGAAAGCGTGCAGTCATAATTTTCGAACTCAATCTGGATAAATTAAACCGCGAAGATGAGCACGACCTCTCGATGCAAAACGAAAGAACTAGGTTGTTATCCGACTTAGCACACACACCCAACATGATAATAAAACTTTTCGGTTTTATGGAGTAACCGGTTTACTTTGGTATCAAAAATAAATTACTAACTCAACTAAACAAACCCCTCTTGATTCGTTGCCTGTGCTGCAGGTGGGCCCCAGCCCATATCACGTAGGGAAAGAAGCATGCATAAAGTAAAGAAGGAATGCGGCCAACAGAAACAAAATAATGCGCCAGCACTACACTTTGGAAATTGCTACGCACACCGGCATATTCTTTTGCATGTCCTCTGACAGATCGAAACCACCTTGATTCTGTGTGTTTCCAAAAAAAATATCCTTTTGCTTGATCTCCTAGAAGTCTTATCTCCGTGATCTTGTAGCACAAAAATGCGGACTCCTTTCCTTGTTCGTGAAAGAAGTCGAATAGAACAAACCTTGGACTCAGAGTAATTCTGCACGTACCAGGAACAAGTTCATCTCGGACTACTTTAAACGAGTCCAACTCGATCTCAGTACCCGGCTCATGATCTCTGTTTTCTCCTGGTTCGAGTGCAAACAGACTGGTGGCAACAGGCGGCGAAACCGATGGCTAGAAATCAACCAAGAGATTTCAACGGCACAGTGATGTACGTAGTGTGGAACATCTGAAAGGAACAAAACAGAATAACCTTCCAAAATCAGTTTGCAACAACACAAGAAGTGGCCGCGAAAATTAAGGATAATGAGCAAAGAATGTTGGCCTTCAATAGCTAGTGCAAAGGGACTGTACAATATTCTGTAGTGGGTCGTTGGGCCAATGGGCTTAAGTCACCACATGAGTGAAATGTGTAGGCCTAGCAAATGACAAGGGCGAGCAGCATATAAACACACTGATGTCAATTGAAGCGGCATCGAAGATCACAAAAAAGGCAAAAGCCGGTCCTCTTCCCAAACTCTGTTCCTTCTAAGTCAAGTCTCTGTGTTGGATCCGGATTTTCTCAATCCAGAATTTTTTGTAAAAATACTGTGCTATTCCCTGAATCAGTAGATAGTACTCACAGATACATCAGTAAATCACTTCATACATGGCGTAAACCCATACCATTCATTATTTAATACTTCAGAGTTTTACATAGACCACGTCGGGTCAGGTTTTACAATAAAAACCGAACAGACCAATACTGATTACATTACAAAAGCGGAAGCGATAACGGAAGCAAAAGGATGAGAGCACATCTCTCCACAGGCAAGCGACTGGGAAAACCCGTGTGCGTCCGATATTACCCGAAAACTCAGATAATATAGGAAGCACGCAAGCACCGACGGAGTCAGCTGGACTGAGGCGAGACTAGAA
Source organism: Ampelocalamus luodianensis (assembly GCA_036346255.1). Lineage (NCBI taxonomy): Eukaryota > Viridiplantae > Streptophyta > Magnoliopsida > Poales > Poaceae > Ampelocalamus > Ampelocalamus luodianensis. Next base: position 80,087,509 of record CM070634.1, on the reverse strand, counting down.
CAACTAAAGACTACACTACGCTTCATCATCTCCTAGTCCTCCGACTTCTGTACCCTCGTAGTAGTCGTAATCTTCTAGATTTTCTGCTCCTAAGGGTTTTGGGGGAGAGAGCGAGGATGAGCACAACTTCCGTGCTCGCGAGAAAATACACAATGCAATATTATACATGCAAGGTTAAACAAGGATGGTTCGAGTTCTTTTATTTGTTAAAGCAATTTTTCCAATTATCATAATTACAAATTTCTATCACTTAACATTTTTAACCAAATTGCATTTTAGTAAAGAGAGTGATTGTGCAATAGTTAATAACAGCAGAGGTTCCCTTCGCATTATGCTTAATTTGGTTCGGGTTACCCCCACATATTAACATCACTGAGTCTGAAAACACAGGAAAAATCCAACCCAAGGCTAAGTGAGCTCACCATATTTTCATACCACCCACAAAAGTTTTTGAAATAGAACTATCTCAAGTTAAGTTCTCATGTCCGTCTTTGACCGTAGGCACGGCTGTTTAAATAATTTATAACTCTGTAGAGGTTGTACATTTTACCCACAAGAGATAATTGTCTTGATATACACACACGTTTCCGTAGACATATGAATCAAGGGGAGATCATCACAAGGCCTTTACAATGCATTCCTCAGTATTAATTACACTTCGCTAAGGTTTCGTCCACGATGGGTTACGCTCTTTGTTTTTAGATCCGTTAACCCTTACTCAGACCCCCTCTTGCGCTGTCAAACGACTTACATCGTGCACCCCGACACCCTTCGCCACATAGGCTTACGACGTCGCGGATCATCTATCTGATGCAACTCGTACTGATGGATACAAATTATTTAGCCAAGTTGTACTTTACAGACTTGTGGTTGCACATGTTTTACACGGGAGGTCATAACAAGATGAAGTCCTTAGGGTTGTCTGGACAGTTCATTCCACATTCCAGTCCACAAAACAACAGTTCTTGGGCTACATTAGCACCCACTGTCGTACCATCCACCTTACCTTTCACCCAGACAGGGTAATAGCGATTTTAGAGTTTTGAGGAGTAAAACCAGATTACCACCTCTATCTCAGTCATGGACCACCAATGACTACACAAAATATTTTCATGCTTGAAGAGATGATGATTGGGATATTTTAATGTCCCGGTACTTAAGTAAGACTAGTATGTCGTTTAAGTACAACCTATAGCTAGTATTACCACATAGTTACTAGAATGACAAGGATTAATGGATTCAAATGTCAAGGATGGCATATTTAACTACCTTAAGTTTTAACATATATTTGCTTAAAGAATTAAAGTATGCAATTTGCTATTTTAAAATAATATAATTTGTATAAAATGTAGGCTCAATATGATCAAAGTGTTGACTCGCCTTGGTTATAGGCAAGAGGATCCTGATAATCTTGTGCTCAATCAACTTGGAGGTCGTCCATGTCTTCAAATCTTAGTCAGACGAATGTACCAGAAAAAGGCTTAGACGAGCAAAAAGAGCAAATAAATACAAATGAACAACAAATGAACTTCAAATTAAACAAGACCTATGCCATTAGCAAGATCTTGAAATTACAAATTTTTAGAAACAAACTTCACAATTAGGGGTTACAACGAGGGAGATATGAATATTTGAAGCCTCTCTTTTGAAATTAAAACAGAAAAGGAAAAGAAAAACAAAGGAAAAGGAAAAACGGCGGTGGCCCACGGCGCACTTTTAGCCCAGCCCACGACTCAGGCTGAAACCGGCGCACGGGCGCGAGGCACGGCCCACGGGGGCGCTGCCCTAAAAACCAAGGGGGGGTGGCTCGGGCCGAAGCAAAAAAAAGGGGAAGGGTGAGGGAGGGGCGGCGGCGGCGCACGGGGGAGGGAATGGGAGCCCAGGGGCACGCGACGACGGCAATCAGAGGGAGTGACGGCGGCGGCGGACCACGAGGCTCACCGGGCCGGCGAAGAGGGGACCGAAGAGGTGGCGGCGCAGCCGGCTAGAGGTGAGTTTTTCGGTCTTTTCCCCCTTGATTGGTTATTCTTGCATAGGGAAGGAGGGGAGACGAGGACGGGTCCAAAGAGGAGGGGAGCAGGGGCTCTTATAGCCGGAGGGGGGGGCAAAGGGGTCGAGGCTTGGCGTGGGTGAGTGGTGTGGTGAGGTGTGCGCACGCTTGGGCGGGCCGGTCAAGGGTGGCGAGGACGCGAAGGACGGAGGGACGGGACGCGAGCGAAGACTTGTGCGGGTGATGGGGCCAGCCGAGGACGGGCGTGGGGGCGGCGAGGACGAGCAAGGATGGCAAGTGGGCACGAGCGAGAGAGGGAGGGGCTCGGGCGCACGGGTGTTGGTGTTGACTGTCACATCCCCAAAATAATAAAGAGCTTATTATGCATCTCATTAGCATGCATCATGTTTGGAAACTTTTTATTTCAATTTTGTACTTGGAAAATCTCAACATACAATTGAAACACACACTTCAAATTGAACTCCAAACTAAAAACCGAAATAAAAGCTACTGAAGATCCTCTGGAAATAATTTATTCAAATACTATATTAATTATCACGAATTAATATAATTTTTCCCAAATTTTTGGGACTGGTTTGAACCCCAAGAAAATTCAAACGCCATTAAAAGACCTAGTCTAAGTTTGAATTTATAAATTACAAAATATATCATGCATAGTAGGGTTCAATAATTTTTATGGGCACTAGGCTGTCCCAGGAACCCCCACAAATTATCTCATGATTTTAGGAATTTTATTTCTATTTTTAAGACCTCGGTCAAACTGGAAACAAAAGATTTAATTCCCAGTCAAACCCTAAACCTAAACGGCACGCATCGTTCCTTGGGCTCGAGTCCGACTCGGCGAGCCGACTCAGCCCGACCGCCTAACTGCACCGTCACTTGCAGCCATTGGATCATGGATCGACGATCCAGATCTCGCCACCGTTGGGCAGTTCAAAACAACACATATCGATCTCATCCACCCGATCCTAATCTGATGGACCACCTTCAGCCACGTAGCGGTGACTTGTCTCAGAGCCTTGAGTCGCTGTCGCCGCGGGCCCGCCTGTCAGGCCCTTCTTCTTCCTCGGGCAGGCGCTCGCGCAGAGCTTCCTCGCCACGCTGTCGCTACGCCCTGAGCCCCTGTCACTTCACCGCGTCCGTTGGCCTGTCCCCGCGTTTCTCCTCTGCACACCGCGCCCACTCCAGGGTCTCTCTGGCTTTATCACCCCTCGCAACCCCTCCTTCTCCCTCACTTCTCCTCTGTTGACCGAGGAGAGGGAGGCTGGCTTGAGCTCTCTACTGGGGTGAGTCTCCTCCGGGTGATCCCTTTCTTCTCTACGTTCCTCGCCGTTTCCATTTTTGCTAAGCTCAGCTCCTACCTTATCTTGTAGCTTCGGGTGCATCTTCGAGCTCTTGGCCATTTCCAGAGCGCGCCCCGGGGACACCTTTTGTGCCATCTTCGTGTCTAGGAGGTATTAACCTAAGACTAGCGCGTCACCTTGTGTCCTTTAGCTTGTTTAAACTTTCCCCTCAATCAATTTCTTGATTACACGGCAGGACCTTGCTGAATCGAGGGTTGAGCCATTTTCAGCCTAAGGACACCTTTTCATCTCCCACCTTGATTCGGTAAGCCATTTTACAATTCTTTGCTCTTGTGGCATCTCCTGTTGATGCTTAAGCTGCTCCGACCACTCACTGTAGTTTATTTTGCTCAGTGCCATCTCTCCACGTGAAGCCGGGTTGTCAACATCTTCTTCTCCGGCGCCGTCGGTGCTCCAGCCGATTTCCAGCTTCCCCGAGCTTCCACCTAGCTTAGGTAACCTCCTAGTAGCCAGTAGAACCTCGGGCACCCGCTTGTATGTGCTGCAGAGCGACACTTTGCTGCTTGCTTCATGACCGTAGTTTGTAGCTCCGCTCAACTCTGGTGAGCCGCCGACAAAGCCGGCCACCTGCCGAGACTACTCTCCATAGGAGCGCCACACTATTGTGCACCGTGCATGCTCTTGGTCGGCTCCGCCAGAAATGAATCGCGGCGACCAGCCGGTGAACGCGGACGCGTTGTGTCACATCCCCAAATTAATAAAGAGGTTTATTATGCATCTCATTAGCATGCATCATGTTTTGAAAACTTTTTAATTACATATTGTACTTGGAAAATCTCAAAATACTCATGAAACATCCACTTTAAATTGAACTCCAATCTTAAAACTGAAATAAATGCTACAAAAGTATCTGTGTAAATAATTTATTCAAATACTATATTAATTATCACGAATTAATATAATTTTTCCCAAATTTTTGGGACTGGTTTGAACCTTAAGAAAATTCAAACACTATTAAAATACCTAGTCTAAGTTTGAATTTATATATCACGAAATACATCATAAACAGTAGGGTTCAATAATTTTTATGGACATTATGTTATCCCAGGAACCTCCACAAATTATTTCATGATTTTAGGAAATTTATTTCTATTTTTAAGCCCCTGGTCAAAGTAGGGAAAACAATAAAAATTCCAGTCAAACCGTAAACCAAACCAGCGATCGTTTCTCGGGCTTGAGTCCGACCGCGAGACGGCTCAGCCCAACCCCTAATCGCACCATCGCATGCAACCGTCGGATTATGGATCAACGCCTAGATCGCATACCCTTCCGACCGTCCGAACACCTCCTAATCTCACCGCCTAGCCGAGATCCAACGGCGCATCGAATCACTTAACTCACGATCGCGTGCGCCGCCTTGTCTCGCCGATGACGTGGGCCCAAGCCGTCCGCCGTCCTCGACTCGCGCAAGAGCTCCACGCCACGCGGCCGCGGCGCCCGACGCGAGTAACGGAAACTTCGACGCGTCAATCCGCTGCCGTTGGCCACTCCGGAGTTTCTTCACCTCACGCCGCCTCCATCTCCGTCATTTCGGGCATAATACCCCTCGGCACCCTTCTTCTTCCCCACTTCTCCTCCTGCTGGCCGAGGGAGGAAGCTCGCACTAGCTTCTCACGCAGGTAAACTCCCACCGGGATGCCATTCTTTTCTTTGTTCCATGCCTTCTCCATTTTTACTAAGTTCGGCTCTTGTTCTTGCTTGTAGCCTCCGGTTCGTTTCGTGCTCTAGCTCACGCCCGCAGCGCGCTCCTGGGACATCTTCTTGCCATCTTCGCCTCTAGTGAGGTACTTGAACTTTCTTTCGCGTCATATAGTGCCTTATAGCATGGTTGTGATAACCCCCAAACTTATTTCAACAATGCACGCATAAAGACCGTGGATTTGAAGAAATTAGGCTTTTGGTCGAAGAACAAACCTTTCATCTCCCACTTTGATTCGGTAAGGCTTATGTCGATTCCTTGCTATTACAAAGATCCTTGCAGGATCTTAGAGCCATCCCGAGCATTCATTTGTTTTAGTTTTGCTTCCAAAGATCCTATCCACGTGGAGCCGTGTTCTCACCATCTTTCTTCTCGTGGCGCAGCCTCCAGATCCCCAAGCTTCCCCAGGCCCTCTCCTAGCTCAGGTAGCTTACTCATAGTCCTTAGGACCTCAGGCACCCGCTTGTTTGCGTTGCGGAGCTCTCTTTTGCTTGTTGCGGTTTTGCCGTAAGTTTAACGTCGCTCACCTCCGGCTAGCCGCCGGTACAGGCCAGCTCAGCCGTCGAGATCACTTCCATGGGGAGCGCAATGCTATTCTGCACCTAAAACTGCCCTTGGTTCACGTCGCCGTGGCGCACAGCGCCGGCGAGCCGCTGGTGAAACGCGCGGGAGCAAGATCCCGTTGTCGTACGCCGACCGCCACTGTAGCAACGTCATTAAACGTTAACTCCAATCATTAGTCATAAATGATGTCTTAGTCGTAGTAATGGGTCACTTACACGTGGGCTTTGAGCACAGAAAATGGCGGAATTAAATCTTAGCAAAGTGTGACCGACCGGTGGGCCTAGTCTTTAAGCCCGCACCGTGCGCTTGTGTCGATGAGACCAAGTCTCGTGGACCGAGCCTCGACTTGGGACGGACCCACATGTTAGTTCGGATTTTAAAATCTGAGTTAATAAGGAAATGGCACTATTCTTCGTCCCGCATGTCACCACGCAGCTAGCGCGTGGTCCGTAGGAAAAGTTGCAAATACTTTATGAAATTCAAGAATGTTAATTTGTACACCGAGAATTGGTATTAACTTCTAAAATGCATAACTAAATCATTTTAACTCCAAAATGGGTGAAACCACTTCTGATAATTTTTATTTTTAATGAAATTTATATTAAAATTGGTTTCAAACTTGTCTCTGTAACAGAGAGCATTATTTTGGAAAATGAGCTATTAACACTATTATTTTTACAAAAGGAAATGCCGATAACTTTAGAAGTTCATAACTAAATCATGAAAACTCCAATTGGAGCAAACTCAACTATTTTGAACTTGTAATAATATTGCCTTTTTATCCATGTAATCCTTGTACTCACCACTACTCTCCAAAATTTCACCTCATAATTAAATTACATAAATGAAGGCATATTGAAAATCAAATTCAAACCACCATAACTTTCATATACTAAATCAAAATGAAATAATTCTTTCACCAAAAATCATTTAAAATCATGACTTAGCTACTGTAGAAAAATCATGCATTCTTGAGCATTTTGAATTTTGAGGTATTTCTCGATGTTTATTCTGTATTGTATTTATCTAGATTCGAGCTTATCGATATTGACACATACGCCATCGAGGAGAGCAATTAGCCTACCAGCAAGGCAAGCATCCTTTGAACTTTCTTTTTGCATCATATTTGATCCCAATTTTGTTAGGGTAGATGCAATGATAATTGCTTGCATGACAGTTTTATAATGTCGCTATTTTTGTGATGAGTAGTTAGACACATCCTATTATCTTGTCATTGCGGCTATCCATGAATTACTCCAATACTGAAATGCTTATGATAGGATGTATGAAATAATGTTGTTCGAGTTTGCTTAGCCATGCAAGTCTAGAAACGGTAGTTTCTTTGTCGGGAATAACCCGACAATTATGGATAAACACCACTCTCTTTATATACTTTGTTTCAGATCTTCGTATCTATTTTCTAAGTTAAATTTTGTCATTTTCAATGAGCTTTTGGTTTGGACAAGTGATGGCTAGTGATGGTGCTTTCGTGCACTAGAATTGGGTATGTGGTTGGACTTGTCTGGACAGTTAAGGACCAAACTTTGGTAACGTCGTTGATTCAAGTACAGTCGTGCTATCACACGTGGGTTGGGAGCCGTATGGTTAAGTAGGGGGAAGGTTTTATTGTGTTAAGTCCCACGGTGGTGAAATTTTAAGGGCATAGGACCGTGAAATCCCGTGTTCCTTTGGGCCGATAGGATGGGGGCGTTAACGTCTTGTGTTTCCTAGGATATATAGGATGGAGGCGTTAACGTCTTGTGTTTCCTAGGAGCCATGGGTTGAGGGACTTGGCTCAATGGGATCTTCTTGCTAAAAATGACCATATCTTGATTTACCCGGCCGGCATACCATAGGAAGTATGCTATATTCGGAGGCATCTGGAGGCTTACGGGCTAATCAAGTCGTGTGGGTAAAGTAGTACACCCCTGCAGGGTATAAATCTATTCGAATAGCCGTGTCCACGGTTATGGACAACCGCTTGAGTTTGGGAGTTACTATTGTTAGACTTGGAATTAAAATTGTGGTTATAACTTGGTATCGACATGAATGGGATGTTCATGCTTGTTGTTGTATCAAAGTGGACCGCCACTTTGTTGTTGGTATGATTCATTTGTTATTGAATTCATTACTTATTCACATGCTTTACTTCTACTTCAAATCTGATTTTGAAATGGCACTTGAAAAACTAGTATGTGTAGGTAGTTCAGTATTGCGTCTCTTTCGCAAAATTTAGCCAATATGAGCCCTTCCTTTGAATGACCTTATGCATAACTATTTTTATTTGTGTAAGACTTGCGAGTACTCTTTGTACTCAGCCAGGTGTTTGCTGGCTTTACAGTGAGGAGGATATTGAAACCGACGAGCTTGTTTGGTGTCGATTTAGGCGACACCGATGAGTAGTTTGCTATCATCTAACTCCCAGTTGGTTGCCGATGGGTTATGGGGCATACCATTGCTGGTCTTTTGGTCCATTTATGTGTTTCTGCTGCTACTTAATACTCTCTTTTAAATTTGGCCGGTCGGCCACTTGTATTAGATGTAAACTTGGAACTATGTTGTATGTCTTTTGAATCATTTATGTATGAATGTTGTATGGATGTGAGCAACGTTGTATGAGAGTATGACTATATTGGTCGCTGATCTTGGGAGCCAATATAAGTTGTACTCGCTGTTCATGGCTTCCTATTTAACTCACTAAGTGTAGCGTTTGACTTGTTGGAGAACCGACAATCATGTGGTGCTCGTAGAGGAGCGCGCGCATGATCGTGGGGCTCTAGTTTGAGTTAAGCCTCTCATTTAGATGGAGTTAAGTTGGAATCCATTCACGGAGACCTAGAGTTATGTCCCTAAGGCTTTGATTAGTCTCGGTCTTATGGAGATAACTCGGTCCCCACACGTTGTATATCGAGCCATACCGATCAGAGGTTAGAGATAGCATCGCGTTAGAGTTAGTAAGCCTTCTTGAGTCAAAATATTTTTAAAATTATCAAATTAATTTCAGGAAGTTTAAGTTAGGAATATCCTTTATTCCTCATCCATCCTAGCATCCTTTCTTACCCTATTTCGGTTTTTAAAGAAGTCTAACCTTGTTGTTCTTGCTTTTAGATGAGTCGCCAATACTTGGTCAAAGAAACTCAAGCTGAGAACGTGGATGGATACCCGGCGCTTCTCCGAGAGATGATGTGGAGGGTGAACTTTACTTATCAGCCAACCTACGCCATCTATCGCCGCGACAGGGGGCCAGGCATGGAGGAATACTTGGCCGTGATCAACATTATCGCCAGACGAGTCACGGGGAGTATCCCATATTGTTTCCAGGCACGTGGCACCTCTGAGGCCATGGCTCTACAGGAAGTGGCTCGTGTGGCCATGAGCCACCTCCGTTATGATCTGACGGAGTTGTCTCAGCCGCCTTACGACCATTTTCCTATGAGAGAGCGTGGCGCGGAGGTAGACACCTTTGCTCGGATTCAGTTTGGGGAAGATCCCCAGGTTAGGCAGTTGGCAAGATTGGTTCATATCATGGACCAAATCCATCGGTGCACTGTGTATGAGTTGTACGAGACTCGTCAGCGTCTCGTGGTGGCCCAAGAACACTTGTAACTCATGAGTAGTATGGGGATCATTGACCGCCATGTGGTTTATGGCGCAAATGAGATTTCCCCATATGCTTCAGCACCGCCGATGTACCGTCTTCCGTAGTGCCGTGGCATGTACCCAACTATGGGGCGAGACGCCAGTTCGCATATCGCTTGGGTTTGCGCGCACTCGTAGGATGGAACTCGCTGGAGGCCATGTGATAGAGCAAGGCTCCCTTTACGTCTTCCTAATTTTGGAGACCCCGATGATACGGATCCCCGAGGCACATCTTCCGACGAAGTTTCCTAGTAAACTTTGATCGGAACAACATTTAGGATGTAGTAGGTGTTAGCTCATGGTTGGCCATGTATCTTTGATTCCTGTAATAGGTTAGTGGTACTTAAACTATTATTGTCCTTCTTGCAAGAACTTTTAATTCCTAGTTGCTTTTCGCCCACTGCCTTTCTCGGATGTAATTGCATTGGAAAACTATGATTTGAAGTTATGGATCTTGTACCGCATTAGCGCCTTTGTACGCCTATTCGGTGTTATGTTTTGGTGCATATTATATCATTATGCATGCTTAATTAAGAACTTTGTGCTTGCTGTCCAAAGTTTTATTATTCGCACTTTTCCAGCAATCTTGGCTTTTTTAACATTCCTTGTCACTCCGTAATGTCGCCCTAACACTCGTGCTAGAGCTCGTGCGATGGGGATCTCCACCCTGTGGCACTCGCTCACTGGCAGAGCGTAACTTTACGCCCGCGAGAGAGGGGTGAGCCCTCTCAACGAACCGTCCGCGGGACAACTCATCCGAGGAAGTGCTTCCTCCGCCACCCACTATGGTGGAAGTCTTGGCCCGATCGAGAGGAATAGGATGGATCAGACTAGGATCCTGGAGGCTATAGCTCACAACACTTCTCCTGCTCCTGCGGCAGCAGGGGGAAGGGGACATCAAAGGCAGCGTGGGGGTCTCGCTGAGTTTCAGCGAACAAATCCTCCCACCTTTGCGGTACCGAGACCCTATGGAGGTGAAGATTGGGTGAGGATGTGGAGAAGAAACTAGCCATTGCTCGGTGCACGGGCATTGAGAGAGTTCTTTTTGCCAGCTATCAGCTGGAAGGCGCTACTAGTGCGTGGTGGGATAACTATTCCGCCATGCAGCCTGAAGGAGAGGTTCCATCATGGAATGAATTTCGAGCAGCCTTTAGGGAGGCCTATATTCTGATGGGGTCATGTCGATCAAAAGAGCAGTTTCTTGCTTTGAAGCAAGGAAGGAAGATCAGCACGAGTATCTTCAGAGTTCAACTCCTTGGCCCGCTATGCCCGGATGACGTCTCCACAGATGCTCGCGCGCCACGGTTCATGGGCGGCTTGATCGAGGAGATGCACGGTGGCTTTAGCCGCACATGACTTCGTGAACTTCCAGCACATGGTGAACAAGGCCATTGTAGTGGAGCACAAGAGTGTGGTCAGAGGAGTCCAGAAGAGGAAGAAAGCCGCCGATTTTCAGCTAGCGGCGCTTTTCCTCAGCCGGCACCTGCCACCTCGACACCTCGCTCGTGCCCTAGTGCCACCGAGACCTCCTATGGCACCTCCACGACCTTCTCCACCCACGGTGCAGCGGTACAATGGGGTAAGAACTCCCAAAAGCAGTGGTACTTTCAAGCAAAATATCACTTGCTTTCATTGTGGTCGCCTTGGCCACTATGCCTCTCATTGCCTCACCAAGCGGGGAATGCCTCGTGTTTATCGTGTTCTACACCACCACTGTGGCACGACCTACACCACCTCCGAGGGCAGCATCTACCCTCCTCGATTCCAAAGATGTGGCCGAGTGAACCACGCCACCACCGAGGAGGCAAGCGACGCTCCGACGCTCGCTTTGGGTACACTTTGTTAATTCTTGTCCAAGATCGCTTTATTTGATTCAGAGCATCTCATTCATTCATCAAAGAAGAATATGCTGCACTTAATCAATTTGAAATACATAAACTTCAGCCACCTTATCAAATCAGATCGCCGGATCGGTTTTCCAAACCGATCAAGTCCGCCGACGTAAAGTGGAAATTCAACATATCAACTTCTTGGCAAACTTAATTGTGATAAAATCAGCGGTATTGATGTGATTTTGGGAATGGATTGGCTGTCCAAAAATCAGGAAAGATCGATTGCGCTCTGCGGTCTATTTCTGTCACTAGTGAAGACGACAATCGGTCGTTTTGCACCTTCATGGGCAATTCTCATCTCAATGCTTTGGAAGGTTGTACCTCTCTTGAACTTGAGAAAGTGCCTATGGTGTGTGAATATCCGATGTATTCCCGAAGAACTCCAAGCATGCCTCCGATCGGAGGTGGAGTTCACATCGAGCTTGTACCCTGTGATCGCGCCAATCTCAAACGGCCATACCGATGCCTCCTAATGAGTTAGAAGAATTGAAGAAGCAACTCCAAGAACTTCAAGACAAGGGGTTTGTTAGGCCGAGCTCCTCACCTTGGGGATGCCCGCTATCTTTGTCAAAAAGAAAGACAAGAGTTTACGGATGTGTGTGGACTACCGTCCGTTAAATGAAGTCACTATCAAAAATAAATATTCGCTTCTGATTGATGATTTATTCGATCAATTGAGTGGAGCCCAAGTATTCTCCAAGGTTGATTTGCGCTTGGGCTATCATCAAATTAAGGTTCGAATCGAAGACATTCAAGACATCATTCTCTACTGTTACGGGTTGTACGAGTACCTTTGTCATGTCCTTTGGTCCGATTTAATGCACCGCGCATTTCATGAATCTTATGAATTCAGTTTTCATAGAGTATTTGGATAAGTTTGTTGTTGTATTCATCGATGACATCCTTATCTACTCAAAGTCCGATGAAGAACACGAGCAAAGACTTGAGGCTTGTGTTAGAAAACTTCGTCAACATCAGCTTTATGCCAAATTCAGCAAATGCGAGTTCTGGCTTCATGAAGTTAGCTTCTTGGGCCATGTCCTATCCAAGGGCGGTATCGCTGTTGATCCTAGCAAAGTGCAAGATGTCCTTGATTGGAGACAGCCCACAAACATCACTGATATTCGCAGTTTTCTCGGACTTGCGGGTTATTATCGCAGGTTCATCCAGAACTTCTCCAAAATTGCGAGACCAATGACTCAGCTTCTGAAGAAAGAAAAGAAGTTCGAATGGTCGTCTGAATGTGAGGAGAGTTTTCAGATCCTAAAGGAATGCCTGACCAAAGCTCCAGTACTTATCTTGCTCGACATTCACAAGAGCTTTGACATTTACTGTGATGCATCTCGCCATGGGCTCGGTTGTGTACTTATGCAAGAAGGCCGAGTGGTGGCTTATGCATCAAGGCAATTGAGACCTCATGAGTTGAATTATCCCACTCATGATTTGGAACTTGCAGCGGTCATTCATGCTCTGAAGATTTGGCGCCATTACCTCATCGGTAATTGTTGCGAAATCTACACCGACCACAAGAGTCTTAAATATATCTTCACCCAAGCCGATCTGAATTTGAGGCAAAGAAGATGGCTTGAGTTGATCAAAGATTATGATTTTGGACTCCATTATCATCCAGAAAAGCAAATGTGGTGGCGGATGCCCTAAGCGTAAAGTCTCAAGCAACTATTTATCAGAACTCCCATTTCGGCAGCTTGTGTGTTGCGATGCAACGTCTACACTGGAGATAATTGAAGAAGGTTCTCTCGCTGCCCTTAGTGTGAATTTTACACTCGAGGACCAGATTAGGAAGCCTAAGACCGACTTGGAAGTCGCCAAACCGGAAGCTTTGAAGAAAGGCAAAGCCAAAGGTTTCAAGGAAGATGCAGTGGCACTCTGTTGTACGGAAACCGGTTGGTGGTGCCTTTTGACCGCGCCTTGAGAGAACTCATTCTCAAAGAGGCTCATGACTCTAAATTTTCTATCCACCCTGGTAGCACCAAGATGTACCAAGATCTTAAGAAGCGGTTATGGTGGAGCCGAATGAAACGGCAAATCGCTCAATTTGTGGCCAGGTGTGATGTATGCCAAAGAGTCAAAGCTGAGCATTTGAAGCCGGCAGGTACTCTACAACCCCTGCCCATTCCCAAGTGGAAATGGGAAGAAGTTGGCATGGATTTTATCACCGGCCTTCCAAAGACTCAAGCTGGGTCCGATTCTATATGGGTGATTGTTGATCGTCTGACGAAGGTTGCCCATTTTATTCCTGTCAAGACCACTTACACCGGGGCCAAGCTAGCAGAGTTGTACATCTCCAGGATTGTTTGTCTCCATGGTGTACCAAAAGTGATCATTTCTGATAGGGGTCCCCAGTTTACCTCTCACTTCTGGAAGTGCTTGCACCAAGCAATGGGAACCAATCTATCTTTCAGCTCCGCATACCACCCTCAAACAGATGGACAAACGGAAAGGGTGAATCAAATTTTAGAAGACCTTCTCCGAGCCTGTGTACTGTCCTATAGCAAGAACTGGGAGAAATGCTTGCCGTTTGCGGAGTTCTCCTACAACAACAGCTTCCAATCAAGCATTCAAATGTCCCCCTTTGAGGCATTATATGGGAGAGCTTGCAGGACACCTTTGAACTGGTTCGAAACCGGGGAGAGGCCATTTTATGGTCCAACCTTGGTAGAGGATGCAGAAGAACAAGTTCGTGTCATCCGCGAACGACTACGGATGGCTCAATCTCGTCAGAAGTCCTATGCCGACCGCCGTCGTCGTGATTTGAGTTTTGAGGTGGACGATCATGTCTATCTTAAAGTTTCTTCAATGAAAGGAACACATCGTTTCCAAGTCAAAGGCAAATTGGCACCTCGCTACATCGGACCTTTTCGAGTTCTAGCAAAGTTGGGACCGGTGGCTCATCAAATAGAATTGCCACCATCACTTGCGGATGTGCACGATGTTTTCCATGTTTCCCAACTAAAGAAGTGTCTTCGTGTCCCAACTGAAGCCACTGAGCTAGAAGAACTTGACCTACAGCCGGATCTTTCTTATCGGGAGCACCCGATTCGCATTCTTGAAGAAAAGGAGCGCAAGACGCGAAATCGCAATATCAAATTCATCAAGGTTCAATGGAGTAACCATACTGAAGATGAAGCAACATGGGAGCGTGAAGATCAAGTGCGAGCTAACTATCCAGATCTTTTCCGTTCTACTTAAAATATCTTCGAATCAAGAAAGGAAGGTTTAAACAAAGCAATGGGAAGAAACAATGTAATAGCCATTCCTTGTAACCTTACCAAGATATCATAGTACTATCTTTGAAGGAAATCAAGACAACGGATGTGATGTCTTCTTGTAAAACTTTTCTATCCAACTTCTCCCCTATCGATCTCGTGGTCGAGATCTTTTGTAAGGGGGGGAGGTTTGTCACATCTCAAAATTAATAAAGAGGTTTATTATGCATCTCATTAGCATGCATCATGTTTTGAAAACTTTTTAATTACATATTGTACTTGGAAAATCTCAAAATACTCATGAAACATCCACTTTAAATTGAACTCCAATCTTAAAACTGAAATAAATTCTACTAAAGTATCTGTGGAAATAATTTATTCAAATACTATATTAATTATCACGAATTAATATAATTTTTCCCAAATTTTTGGGACTGGTTTGAACCTTAAGAAAATTCAAACACTATTAAAATACCTAGTCTAAGTTTGAATTTATATATCACGAAATACATCATAAACAGTAGGTTTCAATAATTTTTATGGACATTAGGTTATCCCAGGAACCTCCACAAATTATTTCATGATTTTAGGAAATTTATTTCTATTTTTAAGCCCCTGGTCAAAGTAGGAAAACAATTAAAATTCCAGTCAAAACCCTAAACCAAACCAAAGATTGTTCCTCGGGCTTGAGTCCGACCTACGAGACGGCTCAGCCCAACCCCCTACCTGCACCATCACATGCAACCGTCGGATTATGGATCAACGGCCTAGATCGCATACCCCTTCCGACCTGTCCGAACACCTCCCTAATCTCAGCCGTCTAGCCGAGATCCAACGATGCGCGATCGAATCACTTAACTCAAGATCGCGCGCCGCCTTGTCTCGGCCGACGACGTGGGCCTAAGCCGTCGCCTTCATCCTCGACTCGCGAGGAGCCGAGCTCCACGCCACGGCCGCGACGCCCGATGCGCCGAACGAAACCGACGCCAATCAATCCGCGTTGCCATCCACCACTCCGAGTTTCTTCACTTCACGCCGCCTCCATCTCCATCATTTCCTAGGCATAATACCCCTCGGCACCCTTCTTCTTCCCACTTCTCTCTGCTGACCGAGGAGGAAGCTCGTACTAGCTTCTCACGCAGTAAACTCCCACCGGGGATGCCATTCTTTTCTTTGTTCCATGCCTTCTCCATTTTTACTAAGTTCAGCTCTTGTTCTTGCTTGTAGCCTCGGTTCATCTTCGTGCTCTAGCTCACGCCCGCAGCGCGCTCTGGGACATCTTCTTGCCATCTTCGCCTCCGGTGAGGTACTTGAACTTTCTTTCGCGTCATATAGTGCCTTATAGCATGGTTGTGATAACCCCAAACTTATTTCAACAATGCACGGGATGACAAGACCGTGGATTTGAAGAAATTAGGCTTTCGGTCGAAGAACAAACCTTTCATCTCCCACTTTGATTGGTAAGGCTTATGTCGATTCCTTGCTATTACAAAGATCCTCATAGGATCTTTGAGCCATCCCGAGCATTCATTTGTTTTAGTTTTGCTTCCAGATCCTATCCACGTGGAGCCGTGTTCTCACCATCTTTCTTCTCCGCACGCGCAGCGCCCCAAGATCCCCAAGCTTCCTCGCCCTCTCCTAGCTCGTAGCTTACTCATAGTCCTTAGGACCTCGTGCACCCGCTTGTTTGCGTTCATGAGCTCTCTTTTGCTTGTTGCGGTTTTGCCGTAGTTTAACGTCGCTCACTCTCGCTAGCCGCAGATATGCACCGGCCGCCGAGATCACTTCCATGGGAGCGCAATGCTATTTTCGCACCTAAAACTGCCCTTGGTTCGCGCCGCCGTGGCGCATCGCCGCGGCGAGCCACCGGTGAAGCGCGGAGCAAGAGCCCGTTGTCGCACGCGCGACCGCCATCGAGCACGATCATTAGGCGTTAACTCCAATCATTAGTCATAAATGATGTCTTAGCCGAGGTAATGGGTCACTTTCACGTGGGCCCGAGCACGTAAAATGGCGAATTAAATCTTAGCAAAGAGTGGTGACCTGTGGGCCTAGTCTTTAAGCTCGCACCGTGCGCTGCACCGGTCAGAACCAAGTCTCGTGGACCGAACCTCACCGACGGGACCCACATGTTAGTTCGGATTTTAAAATCTGAGTTAATAAGGAAATGGCACTATTCGGTCGCGCATGTCGACCACCGCGCTAGCGTGGTCCGTAGGAAAAGTTGCAAATACTTTATGAAATTCGAAGAATGTTAATTTGTACACCGAGAATTGGTATTAACTTCTAAAATGCATAACTAAATCATTTTAACTCCAAAATGGGTGAAACCACTTCTGATAATTTTTATTTTTAATGAACTTTATATTAAAATTGGTTTCAAACTTGTCTCTGTAACAGAGAGCATTATTTTGGAAAATGATCTATTAACACTATTATTTTTACAAAAGGAAATCAAAATGGATAACTATAGTTTGAGGAGAATGAAGTTCATAACTAAATCATGAAAACTCCAATTGGAGCAAACTCAACTATTTTGAACTTGTAATAATATTGCCTTTTTATCCATGTAATCCTTGTACTCACCACTGCTCTCCAAAATTTCACCTCATAATTAAATTACATAAATGAAGGCATATTGAAATCTGAAATTCAAACCACCATAACTTTCATATACTAAATCAAAATGAAATAATTCTTTCACCAAAAATCATTTAAAATCATGACTTAGCTACTGTAGAAAAATCATGCATTCTTGAGCATTTTGAATTTTGAGGTATTTCTCGATGTTTATTCGGTATTGTATTTATCTAGATTCCGAGCTTATCGATATTGACACATACGCTACTGAGGGAGAGCAATTAGCCTACCAGCAAGGCAAGCATCCTTTGAACTTTCTTTTTGCATCATATTTGATCCCAATTTTGTTAGGGTAGATGCAATGATAATTGCTTGCATGACAGTTTTATAATGTCGCTATTTTTGTGATGAGTAGTTAGACACATCCTATTATCTTGTCATTGCGGCTATCCATGAATTACTCCAATACTGAAATGCTTATGATAGGATGTATGAAATAATGTTGTTCGAGTTTGCTTAGCCATGCAAGTCTAGAAACGGTAGTTTCTTTGTCGGGAATAACCCGACAATTATGGATAAACACCACTCTCTTTATATACTTTGTTTCAGATCTTCGTATCTATTTTCTAAGTTAAATTTTGTCATTTTCAATGAGCTTTTGGTTTGGACAAGTGATGGCTAGTGATGGTGCTTTCGTGCACTAGAATTGGGTATGTGGTTGGACTTATCCGACGATTAAGGACCAAACTTTGGTAACGTCGTTGATTCAAGTACATTCGTGCTATCACACGCGGGTTGGGAGCCGTATGGTTAAGTAGGGGGAAGGTTTTATTGTGTTAAGTCCCACGGTGGTGAAATTTTAAGGGCATAGGACCGTGAAATCCCGTGTTCCTTTGGGCCGATAGGATGGGGCGTTAACGCCTTGTGTTTCCTAGATATATAGGATGGAGGCGTTAACGCCTTGTGTTTCCTAGGAGCCATGGGTTGAGGGACTTGGCTCAATGGGATCTTCTTGCTAAAAATGACCATATCTTGATTTACCGTACCGCATACCATAGGAAGTATGCTATATTCGAGGCATCCGGAGGCTTACGGGCTAATCAAGTCGTGTGGGTAAAGTAGTACACCCCTGCAGGGTATAAATCTATTCGAATAGCCGTGTCCACGGTTATGGACAACCGCTTGAGTTTGGGAGTTACTATTGTTAGACTTGGAATTAAAATTGTGGTTATAACTTGGTATCGACATGAATGGGATGTTCATGCTTGTTGTTGTATCAAAGTGGACCGCCACTTTGTTGTTGGTATGATTCATTTGTTATTGAATTCATATCTTATTCACATGCTTTACTTCTACTTCAAATCTGATTTTGAAATGGCACTTGAAAAACTAGTATGTGTAGGTAGTTCAGTATTGCGTCTCTTTCGCAAAATTTAGCCAATATGAGCCCTTCCTTTGAATGACCTTATGCATAACTATTTTTATTTGTGTAAGACTTGCGAGTACTCTTTGTACTCAGCCAGGTGTTTGCTGGCTTTTACAGGTGAGGAGGATATTGAAACCGACGAGCTTGTCGGTGTCGATTTAGGCGACACCGATGAGTAGTTTGTTATCATCTAACTCCCAGTTGGTTGCCGATGGGTTATGGGGCATATCATTGCTGGTCTTTTGGTCCATTTATGTGTTTCTGCTGCTACTTAATACTCTCTTTTAAATTTGGCCGGTCGGCCACTTGTATTAGATGTAAACTTGGAACTATGTTGTATGTCTTTTGAATCATTTATGTATGAATGTTGTATGGATGTGAGCAACGTTGTATGAGAGTATGACTATATTGGTCGCTGATCTTGGGAGCCAATATAAGTTGTACTCGCTGTTCATGGCTTCCTATTTAACTCACTAAGTGTAGCGTTTGACTTGTTGGAGAACCGACAATCATGTGGTGCTCGTAGAGGAGCGGCGCGCATGATCGTCGGGGCTCTAGTTTGAGTTAAGCCTCTCATTTAGATGGAGTTAAGTTGGAATCCATTCACGGGAGACCTAAAGTTATGTCCCTAAGGCTTTGATTAGTCTCGGTCTTGTGGAGATAACTCCGGGGTCCCCACACGTTGTCGTACGCGGGCAGCTACTGTAGCTGTCCGTTTAGGGCAAATGACGGTCATTAGTGTCTAATGATTGGTTTAGCCATTAAGTGATGTCTTAAGCGGCGCTGATGAGTCTATTACATGCGGGCCCCGCGCATAGAAAACCGTGAGGTTAAAAGAGATAAGGGAGAGGCTGGCGGGTGGGCCTAGCCCTTAAGCCCCGTGCACCGTGCACTTGTGCGTGTGGACCTAGTCTAGTGAACCTACTCACTCATGACGGGACCCACACGTCAGATCCGAATTTAAATCCGAGTTAATTTAGAAAACTCACTATTCACCAGGCCCGCTGGTCAGCAACCGCGACTAAGCTAGCGCTCGGTGAGAAAAGTAGGAAATACATTATGAAATTCGAAATCTATTAATTTCACACTGAAAATTTATGTTAACTTCTAAAATGCATAACAAATTCATTTTAACTCCAAAAGCAATGAAACCACTTCTGGAAATTTTCATTTTGAATGAACTTTATATTAAAATTGGTTTCAAACATTTCCCTATAACAGGAAGAATTATTTTGAAAGAATAACCTATAACTCTATTATTTGCACAATAGAAAAAGGCTTGTAACTTCAAGAATACATAACTATTTCATATTAATTCCAAAAACAGTGAAACCACTTGTGATATTTTTCATTTTTAGTGAACTAATTTATAAAATAGGTTTCAAAATTACCTCTGTCTCAGAAACTATAGTTGGAGGAAATGATCCATAAGGGCATTATTTTCGCATTATTAATGCTGATAACTTTAGAAATCAATAACTAAATCATAAAAACTCCAATTGGAGCAAACTCAACTGTTTTGAAATTGTTATAATATTGCCTATTTATTCATATAATCCTTGTACTCACCACTGCTCTACAAAATTTCACCTCATAATTAAATTGTTTAAGTAAAGGCATATTGAAACCTGAAATTCAAACCACCATAACTTTCACATACTAAATCAAAATGAAATAATTCTTTCACCAAAAATCCTCTAAAATCATGACTTAGCTACTGTAGAAGAATCACGCATTTTTGAGCATTTTGATTTTTGAAGTTTTTCTCGATGTTTATTCGGTATTGTATTTATCTAGATACCGAGCTTATTGATATCGACTCCTACGCAACTGAGAGCGAACAACTTAGCTACCTGCAAGGCAGCATCCTTTGAACTTTCTTTTGCATCATATTTGATCCCAGATTTGTTAGGATAGATGCAATGATAATTGCTTGCATGCTATTTTGATAATGTCGCTATTTTTGTGATGATTAGTTAGACACATCCTATTATCTTGTCATTGTGGCTATCCATAAATTATTCCCATACTGAAATGCTTAAGATAGGATGTATGAATTTATATTGTGCGAGTCTGCTTAGCCATGCATGTCTAGAACCGGTAGTTTGATTGTCAGGAATAACCCGACAATTATGGGATAAACACAACTCTCTTTATACTTTTGGTTCAGATCTTCGTATCTGTTTTATGAGTTAAAATTTTGTCATTTTAAATGAGCTTTTGGTCGGACAAGTGTTGGTTAGTGATGGTGCTTAGTACGAGCTTTGGGAAAGTGGTTGACTTGTGCGGACAATTAAGGACCGAACTTTGTAACGTCGTTGATTCAAGTATATTCGTGCTACCATACGCATATATGGGTGCTGACGGTCAAGTAAGGGGAAGGTCCTATTGTGTTAAGTCTCACGGTGGTGTAGGGACAATTATGTCTTTGTCAATTGTCCTTAGGAATCGATGTCAATGTTCTATAGTGTGCAAGGGAGCACCAATTACCTTTTCATTACATCGGTATTTCCAATATAACATGTGAGCCCCTTAGCAAGTGCTATACGCTACTTGTACTAAGATCGGAAACATCTCACATGGGGGACTTAGCTCAATAGGGTTTTCTTGCTGAAAACGACCGTATCTCGATTCTCCCCGGACAGCATACCAAAGGAAGTGTGCCATTATCTGGAGCCTTACGGGCTAGTCGAGTCGTGTGGGTAAAGTAGTACACCCCTGTAGGGTATAAATCTATTCGAATAGCCGTTTCCACGGTTATGGACAACCGCTTGAGTTCGGGAGTTACTATTGTTAGACTTGGAATTAAAATTGTGGGTGAACTCGGTAATCATCATGAAAGGGATGTTCATGCTTGTTGTTGTATCAAAGTGGGCAGCCACTTTGCTATTTGTACGCTTTATTTGTTACTCAGTTCATTACTTATGCACATGCTTTACTTCTACTTCAAATCTGATTTTGAAATGGCACTTGAAAAACTAGTATGTGTAGGTTGTACATTGTTGCGTCTCTTTCGCAAGACTATGCCAATATGAGCCCTTCCTTTGAATGACCTTATGCATAACTATTTTTATTTGTGTAAGACTTGCGAGTACTCTTTGGTACTCAGCCAAGTGTTTGCTGGCTTTTACAGGTGAGGAGGATATCGAGACGGATGAGTTTGTCGGTGTCGATTTGGGTGACACCGACGAGTAGTATGCTATCTTCTAACTCCCAATCGGTTGCGATGGGTTGTGGGCATACCACTGCTGGCATTTTGGTTTATTTACTCGCTTCCGCTATAAACTTGTTTAATTTGGCCGGTCGGCCACTTATATAGTCGTAAACTTGGAACTGTGATGTATAACTTTTGTACTATTTATGTATGAGCATTGTATGGATGTGATCGACGTTGTAATGAGAGTATGAATATATTAGTCGCTGATCTTAGGAGCCAATATAGGTCATACTCGCTGTTCATGGGTTCCCATTTAACTCACTAAGTGTCGTGCTTAGCTTGTTGGAGAGCCGACAATCATGCGGTCTTCGCAGGGAGCGCGCATGATCGTCGGGGCTCTAGTTTACCGTCAAGCCTCTCATTTAGACTGAGTTAAGTTGGAATCCATTTACTGGAGATCCAGGGTTATGTCCCTAAGACCTTGATTAGTCTCGGTCTTATAGAGATAACTCCGGGGTCCCCACATTGACCAAGGAAGAAGATGACCGGGAGGAGTGGGCAGAGAGGATCCAAGTTTGAAAATTTTGAATTTGAGTTGAAGTTGAAGATGAACTCTTGAAAAGCAACTGAACTTCACTTCAAATTTTTGAAAACTTTAAAAGAAACGAAAATGGGATGTTACATTCTGATCCTCCAATCCAAAGTGCTTCTCCTTCCCAACCTGATCTACTCCTCTCAGTCATTACTTCTATTTCCCTCTATTTGTATCCAAAGTACTTGTATCCCAAGTTGATTTGAGACATTAATTCCTGTGTGAGGCAAACTATTTGGTGTTGATTCGAGTTCATCAATTAGGATCGTAACAATATGATATCAGAGCAGTCGGTCCAGAGGTTTCTCACCCAAGGTAAGGTAGCAGATCTGCTGATCGATCTGCATCTACAACCACACCGAAATACACGATGTCCCTTCAGGTCATTGTTAATTACGTATCAAATTACAATTGCACAACACCATGTCATCGTATATACAGAGACAAAAATATAAAACCCATACAATAAATGAACAGCTGATGCTTAGTTTATTTATTCTCTGAAATATTGCTGTTAGATACTGTCAACAACTATTAACAGACTGTATCTGTGACAAGTATACTTAAAATTTTACGGTACATATGTACCTTTATTTATAACAACCAACGAACGGAATGATCTGCCTATAATCGCAGCTATATCAACCGATCAATTCTACGCGTAAAACTAAATCTAAATTAAAGGCACGAAGAGCAGTTCATAAGATTTGATGGATCGATCATGGCGCCTTAATTGGGAGGGGGGCAACGAGGGCCCGACTTATTAGGGTCGTTGGTGCAGCCAGAAGGCCCCGACGAAGCCTTGCTGACGGACACCAACGACGGAGGTGGCTGCGCCTGTGTCGCCGCCGTGTGCTGATTGTCATCAGTTCCCAACAGGCGGCGCGCCGCCGCGACATCGGCATGCAGCGACGCCGCGACGAGCATCAGCAGCAGCAGCGCCGCCGCCGCTCCACTCGCACCTTTTCCTCCTCCCTTCATCATATTCTGTTGAGTATATTTGTTCGTGCAGCTGGATCTCAAACCGATGGAGAAAGAAATCTCAGATAGTATGTACTAGCTTGTTCGTCAGGCTGAGCTGAGATGGTGTGGTGCGTCCAAATCTGAAGGGTTTGTTGGCTACTTATAGCAGCTCGATCGATCGATCTCATCGTTCAGACGATGGAGAAGACAAGCTGGACTGCTGAAGTTTCCACGACATTGCCGTGTATGCAGAAAACGTTTTTGACGGATTAATCTGGCTGTACTAGCCTAATTGATTCATCCATGAAAGATGTACATTAATTAATTGGATGCCATGAAAGTTAAGGTCCAGGTTTCAAGCGAGGACTAATACAGAGAAGATTATTCTTTAAACCTGTACGTACGTGACGTGACTAAAAATGCATGACCCGTTTGACGGCCAAGTATGTTGGGACTGACTGCATGGATGCGCATGGCAAACCAAGTCATCGATCACTGCATGCAGGTACAGATTTGTAGTAGTACGGACAAGATCTATTGTTCATGGGGAAGTGGCCGGTCTGGTGTTGAAATATTGACAGCTTGATTCACTATTGACTTGCCAAGTTTGGGAATTATTAGTGAATTAACTGGCAGTGCAGTGCTATGTGATGCCCTGATGAAGCTTCCTAGCTATGACGACGATGTTACAGACCAATTGAAACTTGGCCCTCAGATCGATCGACTGGCTTAGACCAAATGACAAGAAAATACGTTCTTGACTCTGTGCTGATCTGTACGTTCCATGTATCAGTCAGACATCCAAATCAAACTAGTTTATTTGCATGCTTCGCAATTCACATCATATGTACTCTTTACATTTCAGAATATATATTCGTTCTTGGCTTCAGAAATACGACGAGCCCAACAGCTTGTATATATGTATCAACTATCAAACGTACGTCGATCGATCAGGAATAAACGATTCAGTCAAAAGTTACTCTTAGTACATGTACAGGTATTACTCCCAGCTAGCTAAGTTTGGTAGTCAACGGGGATAACTAACCGTGACTAGGAAACGGTAAGCGTATCTGCGTATATGCATTCATCAGTCATCACATCTGAACTGCATAAGTCAGTCGTGAGTCGCATCAAACACATTAACAAAGAATGTTCTAGCATTCCACGCGCAAACGGCTGCACATCCATGTCATATGTGAAGCTTACCTGAATTATTTCTGTACCCGTCGAAGATTCAATCTCTGACTTGTTCAAATGGTTTGGCCCTTTCAGGAATTTGATTTTTTTTTTGAAGAATTCAGGCACGTGATAAAAAAAATTGTACTCATAGGTAGAATTGTACAATCTACGCTCTCCAAAAAGACCCAATTGCAGAAAATCCTAAAGTAGAAATGTTAGCAGTGGAGCAGCCGGCGGTTGTGAATCAGACCCTAACATGTGTGTTTTAAATTTTGAGCTCTTTTACGGCACCCACCATTTAGTATGAGGTGTGCATTCTTTTTTATCCTATCAGATTAGTTAGCTAGAATTTAGTTATACTTCCCCGCCATAATGAGAAGTAGAATCCCGTGAGAGGTAAAATTATAATTTCCGCTAGCACTTGCTCACAACTCCTGTTTGGAAAAATGGAAAGGTCTAGAATACCCTTAAGAAATTAAGGACGATATTTTTTATTTATACTACTCCCTTCCTTGTAGTAGTAAAGTACCGTAAAACTTCTCTATTTTTTTTGTTTTCACTTTTGATAAGAGCACTAGATATTTTGTGAAGCTCGATGGAAATTGGTGGATTTAACTTACTATTTCTCATGCATGTCATGGCGCGAGCGATCCATACATGATTCTAGAAAGACTACCTAGATATGGTGCAGCTTTTTGCAAAGAGTAAATTACACAGCTGTTCTGTAATTTTTTTTTTTGATGTCCGGGATTTTCCCCATCCGACTCACAATAAAGAAGAAGAGCATCCTACCTCGCGAGGCATGCGCGGAAGCCAGCGTTCGAATCGTGACGAGTTAGAAGCCTATAGCTCCCCTTGCCAACTAAGCCCTAGCTCAATCCTCAAATAACCCCCAAATAAACCCCGACGAGAACACACGCATCGAGCCAAAGGCTCATGCACGTGGGCTGGGCGCCGAGCCAAAGGCCCCAACTCGCGCCACCAACTATCCGAGCACAGCTCGATTCTCTGTTCTGTAAATTTGTAACGAAGTATCACTTAGGCCCATAAATTTCGAAATTAATACGACATGTCCTTTCCATGTAAAACTGTGTGTTTGGACCAGTTTGACTTTTAACTGGCAAAATGTGGATGACCGCAAATTGCCGAATCTATATGATTATCCACCTAAATGATTGGTATTAGTTCAACACATGTATATAATTTACATGTCACAACTTTTACGGATCTTCGAAGCAATTTACTCTCTAGCAAATTAAATTGTGTCAAACTTTTGGAGAAGTTCCCAACTTTTTAGTGAAGTTCTAATTTTAGCCAAAAAAATTGTTACAATCTAATAATGAAATTTTAAGGGAAATATTGCAATATTTATGGTGAAATTTCATAAGTGGTTAACCATAATTCCATTCAACTTTTGTTCGCAACTCTTTTTTTTGCTGAAACTTTTGTTTGCAACTTATTCTCTGCTTTGTGAGATTTAGCGTAAGCAACGAACAGCCTGCAAGTCACGAGCTCTTCGATCATCCACACAATATATATGCATCCTTGGACAGTAACTAATACTATACATGATCAATCATGGATTAATTCATGGCCCTGTAAAAGAAAGAACATCCATTCACAGATAAATAGGAAGCAGACTCCATGGACAAATTGCAACAGGCCAGCTGGCATTTTTATTTTAAAATCCATACAACAAACGAACAGCTGATGCTAAGTTTATTATCTGAAATATCACATCTAAATGCTGTTAACAACTATTAACAAATGTTTAGTATGAAAGTGAAACAAGTATATAAATTAAAGGTGTGCAATCGATCAATCGTACGCGTAAAACTAATGAAGTCTAAACGTACGTACGACACAGCAGTTCATGGCAAGGCGTAATGTATCGATGTATCATGGTGCTTTGGGAGGGGACGGGCAACGGGAGCCAGAAATTTTTGGGTCGTTGCTGCAGCCAGAAGGCATTGATGCCTTGCTGACGGACACCAGCGGAGGCGGCGGCTGTGCGGCCGCCGCCAGCTGACGGTCATCAGCTCCCAGGCGGCGGGCCGCCGCGACGTCGGCATGCAGAGACACCGCGACGACGATCAGCAGTGCCAGCACCGCCGCCGCCGTTCCAGCTGAACGTCTTCCTCCTCCCTTCATCTTCAGTACAAGTGCGCCTGTACTTCAACTCAAAACCGAGGGTGCTGGGGTTCACGCGCGCTGGCGAAGAGACGATGGCCGTGCGGGCGGGCGGGTGTGTGATGTTACTAGCTTGTTTGTCAGATCGAGCAAACTGAGCTGGTGTGGTGCATCGAGAGCTGAAGGATGTGGTGGCCACTTATAGATGAAGGTTTGCGTGCGTGCCACGCGCCCCGTCGTTCGACCGAGTTGACGTCTGCATCGTGGATGAAGAAGACGTTGTTGACGGATTAAACCGGCCGTCGGTGTTACTTATTTCGTGCATGCATGCATCACATTGGATGAAACTGAGTTTCAATTAAGTTACAAGCATGGAGTGAAGATTATTAATTAGTTCTTCAAACCTGGAGCAAAGCACCGTAAAAATTTAAAATTCTAGGATGTACTACTACATGACCAAAGATGCAGCTGGTATGCATAACCCGTTTGACGGCCAAGTATGTTGGAACTAAGAATGCATGCATGCATGGCAAGCCAAGTCATCGATCGATCAGTACATACAGACTTAATTGCAGGGGACGAGATTTCAGAATACTCTTAAGGAAGTGGTCTGGATTGACAGCTTAATTGGATGTTAACTGTTGAGTTTGGGAATGACCTGATCATGTATACATGCATGTCCGCAACTTGCTGTAATGTAATTACCCTGAAGCTTCCTAGCAAGCTATAACATTACAGAACAGATTGACTACAAAGATAGCTTTTCACTTGTGCTGATCTCTACTCCATCAGTTAGTCGTTCATGGTCAAACTGGTCTGGAGACTTCACATTCTGTTTGATCATCAGCGTACGTGCTCTTTTCTTTTCGAATGTCTAACCCTAACTCCCTAAGGAGTAGAGCTTTTGTGTGTCTTGTTAGATTCTTTTTTTTATATGGTTCGTCAAATGTTAAAGCACGTCCTAGTTTAAATATAATTCGATAAACGCACCAGATGGACATGCATGATATATAATTTCCTTTGTAATACAAGTTGTATATGAGTGTAATTGTCCGAGTCCCAAATTAAACACGGACTGGAGATACTCTGTCCATGAGAGGTTAGCTCTTATGGACAAGCCATTTGACCACCAAATTAAGAAAAACTTCGATCGTTTTGAACGCTGAGTCCGGGGACGATCTGAAAGTACGCTGTTGGAGTCGTCCCCAGATTCCTGAAACTAACTAATTAAGAAGCTTCCTCTGTTACCGACCAAACCATCCCAAATGGAATGACAGGAAAACTTCCTTAGTATTCGCGAGGCCTTTAAATTTGACGTCTTTTTCTGTACACTCAATTTTACATGGACCGTCTATTTTTTTTATCCAGTGATTCATATTAGTTAGGATTTAGTTATACTACACCTGATAGTATTAGTAGTAGAATCCCAAGAAGGGTGGAATTATGATTACCCATGTGGTGATCCCATGACATAATAGTAATATTTTCAGCCCTAGTTAGAAAAGTCCATAATACCCTCACAAAAAAAGTATAAATAAAAAATAGTCAGATTTGATTTATACTGCCATCACTACCAGAAACCGCTTAGTTACCAAGTGCCTATATGTTTCTCGAGTGTTTGGACGAAAATACTCCGGACCTGCCTGAGTGTTTCATAGGATACTCGGGACGGGAAGTCAACACTCGGTAGAAATAACTTTTTCGAATGTTTGTAATAACACTTGGAAAATCAAGATGGGAGGCAAAAAAAAAACGAAATCTCAACATGATCTGAACAGGATAAAATATAATCCTGAGTACATCAAAATGAAAACACTCGAAAGAGAAAGGACACCGCGCCTTTTTTTTCCCGCCTCGCCTTTTTTCTCGGCTGCTAACCCTACATCCCCACCCACTCGATTCCCCAGTCCTCCTCCTCCTCCCCGCGCCCGGCACCTTCGCTCCTCCTTCCTCACCAGCGCCGCCTCCTCCTCTCCTCCCCGGCGGGGCTCCGATCCGAGCGACCCGTGCCCCTATTAGGCATTCGAGGCAGGATATGGTGGCGGACGGGGAGGACAAGGAGCTCACACTCGAGGAGCAGCTATGGAGCCGATGCCCTGCCATGGCGCCACCCCGCCGCCAGCTCCCGCCTCTGGCCCGCCTGTGGTGCGCCCAGCTCCTCCCTGCGCTGACTTCCTGGCGCCGTCCTCTGTGCCCTGCGCCGGCTTGGCCTTCGGTCGCCGGTGCCACCGCTTGCGCCCCTGCGCCTCCTGGTTCGCCCACCCCCGCGCGGTTCCCCGGCCCTGCTCCCGCCTTCAGTTCGCCCCGGTTTACCCACAACGCCCATGCCCGGCTCGGTCACCCTGCGCCGCCTCGGGGAGGGAATCGGCGTTGGTTTTGCTCGCGCAAGAAGAGGAGGATAAGGAGGAGCACAGTTGGTGTATGGGGTAATGAAGCGCGCGAGGGATGAGGATACTGGGGTATGTACCTGATTGGTGTTTCTCTGGGTTACTATCTGTTCTTTGACATTAGATCAAAAGGCAAGAGTAGGAGCACTCAAGCAGTAAAAGTCTGGGTTCTTGCTGCATCTTTTTGGTAGGAAGCAATAATAAAATGCATGATTACTGATTTTAATGTTTCCTGATTGTTAACATGTCCTCCCATGGCATGCTCATAGGATTTCGGCGACCATACTTGACAGCTATATTGAAAGAGTTTCTCGACGAATGGTAGGATACTAATTAACTATGCGCTTGTTTTTTTACACTGGCATTAAATAAAAAATAAAATCATGAAAGTTTATGATAGTTATCAATGTAACATTAGCTTTATGATATGTAGAGCAGATTGTTGTGCTCTTATATCTGAATGGAAAAGTTGTGTTAGTTAAGGAACATGCTAATGATGAAATGGATGAATATGGCACAAAAACTAATTGCATTTAGGTTTAGAGTAAGTAAACCTGAAGTAAGAACAAACATGAAGCATATTTTATTTTTAATTGTCTTCTGCACTGCTGAGACTTAAACCTTCCTGTCATGCAATATGATTCGTCCAATATGAACGGATATATGACAATACTTTCCTAAAAATCATGGGACGAAGTTATAATGTGTGCAAACAACTTAGCTTGATACATATGCTTCTTGAGAAATTCAGGATTTGTTTTTTGGGCTCACTACCAGAAACATGGTTTTTCCCGAGTGCCAAAAACTCTCGGGAAATGAGGCAATACACTCGGGAGAGACTTTCCCGAAGGCCAACACTCGGGATATAGCACTCGGGATAGATTACTCGGGGCAAAATAGTTTCCTGAGTGTTACACTAGGGAAATATTACTTTCCGAGTGTATATACATACACTTGGGAAACAAATACACTCGGGAGAAAACAGTCCTCGACGGCTTCTCCAACCGTAACGGAAATCTGTACCGAGTGTGGACACTCGGGAATGTGCTGAATAAAACACTCGGGATAGTTTCCACGCTGACGGTCGTAACCAGGAAAAATTGACACGTGGGCACATTTTCCCGAGTATCGCCACTCGGGAAAGTTTGGTCGACACTCGGGAATGTTCCTAAGAGCACAAGGCCATTTTTCACTAATTTTTGACATTCGATTTTGCATTTAATTTTGATCTGCACTAACAGAAAACTCAGCAATCAAATAATCCATCCATCCATTCCACAATAAGAAAAATACCACAATTCACTATATATATATATATATATATATATATATATATATATATATATATATATATATATATATATATATATAGATCAAACAAAAGGCATGATATAAACAGTTCCCGAGCTCACAACATTCAAGTTCAAATTCAAAAATCTAAGCATAAGGCATGATACATATAAAGTTCCAAGTAGTAATTTCATAGTCTTATCCAGTAATACATCAAACAAAAGCACATATCATCGCTACCATTTGCATGTAATTTCTGCTTTAATCTTTCGTGCTATGTTATTATGGAGGATGCTTTAATCTCAAAGATCATTTTGTGAGTTCTCTGATACAAAGAAAACTTAATATTAGTGTCATCTTACAACAAAAGCAAGGAATTGATATTACATGAAAAGATAATTAACCTAACTATTGACAGCACATATAAAAAAGGAAAGGGTCCAGTTGGTGATCACTATCCATGGTGCATCATGAGACACAATGTCTACGATACCAATAGATGATAGGGACCCATTAGGTAGAGGAGACCAGATGTGGGGACCCCGGAGTTATCTCCATAAGACCGAGACTAATCAAAGCCTTAGGGACATAACTCTAGGTCTCCAGTGAATGGATTCCAACTTAACTCCATCTAAATGAGAGGCTTAACTCAAACTAGAGCCCCGAAGATCATGCGCGCTGCTCCTCTGCGAGCACTACATGATTGTCGGTTCTCCAACAAGTCAAACGCTACACTTAGTGAGTTAAATAGGATGCCATGAACAGCGAGTACAACTTATATTGGCTCCCAAGATCAGCGACCAATATAGTCATACTCTCATACAACGTTGCTCACATCCATACAACATTCATACATAAATAGTTCAAAAGACATACAACATAGTTCCAAGTTTACAACTAATACAAGTGGCCGATCGACCAAATTTAATAGAGAGTATTAAGTAGCAGCGGAAACACATAAATAGACCAAAAGACCAACAATGGTATGCCCCATAACCCATCGGCAACCAACGGGAGTTAGATGATAGCAAACTACTCATCGGTGTCGCTTAAATCGACAACCGCACAAGCTCGTCGGTTTCAATATTCTCCACACCAGTAAAGCCAAAAAACACCGGCCGAGTACAAAGAGTACTCCCAAGTCTTACACAAATAAAAATAGTTATGCATAAGGTCATTCAAAGGAAGGGCTCATATTGGCTTAATTTTGCGAAAGAGACGCAATACTGAACAACCTACACATACTAGTTTATCAAGTGCCATTTAAAAATCAGATTCGAAGTAGAAGTAAAGCATGTGAATAAGTGATGAATTTAATAACGAATGAATCATACCAACAATCAAAGTGGCGGTCCACTTTGATACAACAACAAATATGAATATCCCATTCATGTCGATACCAAGTTATAACCACGTTCTAATTCCAAGTCTAACAATAGTAACTCCCGAACTCAAGCGGTTGTCCATAACCGTGGACACGCTATTCGAATAGATTTATACCTGCAGGGTGTACTACTTTACCCACACGACTTGATTAGCCCGTAAGCCTCCATATGCCTCCGAATATAGCATAATTCCTATGGTATGCGGCGGGTAAATCAAGATACGGATGCTTTTAGCAAGAAGATCCCATTGAGCCAAGTCCTCAACCCATGGCTCCTAGGAAACACAAGACGTTAACGCCTTCATCCTATATATCCTAGGAAACACAAGACGTTAACGCCCCATCCTATCGACCCAAAGGAACACGGGATTTCACGGTCCCATGCCCTTACAATTTCGCCACCGTGGGACTCAACACAACAAAACCTTCCCCCTACTTAACCATACGGCTCCCAACCCGCGTGTGATAGCACGAATGTACTTGAATCAACGACGTTACAAAGTTCGGTCCTTAATTGTCCGACAAGTCCAACCACATACCCAATTCTCGTACGAAGGCACCATCACTAGCCATCACTTGTCCGCACCAAAAGCTCATTTAAAATGACAAAATTTAACTTAGGAAACAGATACGAAGATCTGAAACAAAAGTATATAAAGAGAGTGGTGTTTATCCCATAATTGTCGGGTTATTCCGACAATCAAACTACTGTTCTAGACTTGCATGGCTAAGCGAAACTCGAACAATATAATTTCACACATCCTAACATAAATATTTCAGCATTGGAGTAATTCATGGATAGCCACAATGACAAGATAATAGGATGTGTCTAACTACTCATCACAAAAATAGCGACATTATAAAACTATATGCAAGCAATTATCATTGCATCTACCCTAACAAAATTGGGATCAAATATGATGCAAAAGAAAGTTCAAAGGATGCTTGCTTTGCTGGTAGCTTAGTTGCTCACTCTCACATCAGCGTAGGAATCGATATCAATAGGCTCGTAATCTATATAATTGCAATACCAATAAACATCGAGAAATACCTCAAAATTCAAAATGCTAAAAATGCATGATTTTTTCTACAGTAGCTAAGTCATGATTTAAGGTGATTTTTGGTGAAAGAATTATTTCATTACGATTTAGTATGTGAAAGTTATGGTGATTCGATTTTGATTTCAATACGCCTTATTCGGTAATTTAATTATGAGGCGAAAATTTGTAGAACAGAGTGAGTAAATGGATTACATGGATAAATAGGCAATATTATTACAAGTTCAAAACAGTTGAGTTTGCCTCAATTGGAGTTTTCGTGATTTAGTTATGAATTTTCAAAGTTATCAGTGTTTTCTTTTGTAACAATAATAGTGTTAATAGCTCATTTTCCAAAATAATGCTCTCTGTTACAGAGAAAAGTTTGAAACCAATTTTAACATAAATTTCATTAAAAATAAAAATTATCAGAAGTGGTTTGATTGCTTTTGGAGTAAAAATGAATTAGTTATGCCTTTTTCAAAGTTATACATATTTTTCAGCTTACAATTAAATGGATTTCGAATTTCTTAAAACATTTATCACTTTTTCTACCGAGCACTTCCTAGCCACGGTCACTGACCAGCGGGCCTATTGAATAGTACATTTTTCCATTTCACTCAGATTTTAAAATCCATTCCGACACGTGGGGCGTCGTTAGTGGCGCGGCCCAATGGACTCGGCCATCGTGCGCCGCACGTGCACGTGCTTACGCGGTTGGTCCCACCGCCGCGACCGTCGCTATTCATTTAAACCTACGGATTTCTGTGCAAGGGGCCCACGTGTAAGTGAGTAACGCCGTCATTTCCGGCGCGATTAAATGCTAATGACAATGATTTAACTCTAATCGCTGCTACGGTGGTTGTGCGAGCACGACAACGGCTTTTGCCCGCGCTTCACCGGCGGCTTGCCGTGGCCAGGCACCACAATGCGCGAACTAAAAGCACCGTTAGCGTGCAATAACATTGCGCACCGTTGAGGGCACTCACGGCACGAGCCGACCCGATCAATGGCTAGCCGGCGTTGAGCGCGGTGCTCCAACGGCAAAAATGAAAACAGCAAAATGTCGCTCCACAGCGCAAACAAGCGGGTGCCTGGGGTCCTACGGGCTACGAAGAGGTCACCTGATGTCACAGCCCCAACTAATTAAATTGGATTAATATGTATTTCACTAACATGCATTTTCAAATTCAAAACATTTCCATAATATATTGTACTTGGAAAATCTAATTTGGGGTGAACATACACATCAAAATTCACATTTCAATTCGAATTAGTGATAAAAAGTTGTGATCATCATCTGAAACCAATTTAATCAAATACTGCATTAGTTTGCATGAATAAATATAATTTTTCCAGAATTTTTGGGACTAGTTTGAACCTAATGAAAATTCAAACAACGTTCATAGATATACAACATGTTTGAATTTAAATGTCACAAATTTTAATATGAACAGTGGGGTTTCATAATTTTTATGGGAACTATATACTCCAGGAACCCCACAAATTATTTCATAATTTTTGGAAATTTATTTCTATTTCTAAGCCTCATCAAAGTAGGGCAAACTATTTAAATCTCGGTCAAACTCGCATCGAGCAGCTCTGTTCCTCGGGTTTGAGTCCGACTTCAGCAGGTGGCTCAAAGACAACCGCCTAATTGTACCATCGCATGCAGCCGTTAGATCCTCATCCAACGGTCCGCATCTCACATCCTGTTGACCAGTCCGAACGCCTTTCTAATCTAATTCGTCCATTCGCCATCTAGCGGTCCCGATTGAAACTCTCTCTCTCCCCCGAGCCACAGCTCACTGTACATCGATCGGGTTGGGTCCACCGGTCACCGCCATCTACCTCGCGCAGGCCGAGCTCCACGCGCCGCACCGCTCCGACAGCCGCACGTAAACGGCAACTCGACGTCAATCCGCCATGCCGTTGGCCACTCCGGAACCACTTCCTCTTCACGCCGCTTCCATTGCCGTCATCGCCCGAGCATAACACCCCTCGCAACCCCCTCCTTCTCCCTCACTTCTCCACGGTTGACAGAGGAGAGGGAAGCTTCTTTGAGCTCAATTCTCCGGTAAACTTCTCACCTTCGGTGCTCTCAGCTCCTCCTTTGCTTGCCATCTCCATTTTTGCTTATGCGAGCTCTTGACTTTCTTTGTAGCGCCGGGACCAGCCTCGTGCTCACTGAAGCTCCAGGGCGCGCTCCGGTGGACATCACCTTGTGTTCTTCCGGTGAGTTTTGACCTCTCTTTTGCGTGTCACTTTGTGCCTTAGGACATGATCAAGATTTCCCCTCAACTTGTTGCATCGATGCTTGTCAGGATCACTGGAATTTGGACCTTGCTCCTCTTTTCGGCCGATAGCACTATTCATCATCACATTATCATCCTGGTGAGCCATTCCTCGATCCCATGCTTGGTGACCATCTCCTGGCCTCGCTCAAGCTTTCTCAACTTTTTGTTTCCATAAATTTTGCCCAGAGCGACCCCTCCTCGTGGAGCTTGCCGCCACCATCACCATTGTTGTGGGCATCTCACCTCCAAGCTTCTCCGGCCACTCCATCTCTCTGGTGAGCTTCAGTGACCACTCTCATAGCTTAAGCATGCGTTATTCAGCTCTAAATGAACTAGGTTGGCACATGCACGTTAGCCGTAGGTCACCGCCGCTGTCGCTGGCCAGTCACGGCTGAGCCATCTCCGTCGGCGCCACCACCCTTGAGCCGTGAGAGTACCAGAATCCATTTCGGTCTCCATGTACGCCGGCGTGGACCACGCGCACGGCAGGTGGCGCAGCCACCGCGCGGCCGTGAAGGAGCGTGGCATGCTCCGACCGCGCCTGTAGCCCAATCATTAGAAGTTAATTGCGGTGATTAGTATTTAATAAACGAATCTTTGTCGGCAAATCATTAATTAGCTGCTGGGGTTTTGCGTTAAAGTCTCCATGACATGTGGGGCCGAACAGCCGGTTAAGTGATTGTGTAATTTTTGAGTGTACGCTTTCTGTTAAGGAAAACGTAATACTTTAGTTGCAAAATCGATAGTACGTTTTCATGCTTGGAAAATGCATTTCGTGAAATACGCCAAGATGTCTTCACTGAAGGGGTGGTACGACCGAAGTCAACTCGACTTCGGGCGCGACGTCACCGCCGCAGCGCTAGCGCTGTTCGTAAGAAAAGTAGCAAATGAATTATAAAATCCGAAAATCATTTACTTTCACACTGAAAAATATGAATAACTTATAAAATACATAACTAATTGATTTTAACTCCAAATCACATAAAACCACTTCTGGAAATTTTCACTTTTAGTAATACTTATATTAAAATTTGTTTCAAACATGTCTCTATAGCAGAGAGTATTAATTGGAGATTAATCCATTAAAACCATTATTGTTGCAATACGAAAAGGACTGATAGCTTCAAAAATGCATAAGTAATTATTGGAAACTCCAAAAACAGTGAGACCACTTTTGATAATTTTCATTTTCAGAGAACTTAATTCTAAAAATGGTCTCCATGTTACCTCTGTCACATAAACTATTTTGGGAGAACGTAATCTTTAATTCCATTATTGTTATACTATAAAAGGCTGATAACTTTGAAAATACATAACTAAATCATAAAAACTCCAATTGGAGCGAACTCAACTGTTTTGAACTTGTAATAATATTGCCCATTTATTCATGTAACCCCTGTAATCACCACTGCTCCACAAAATTTCACTCCATAATTAAGTTGCTTAAGTAAAGGCATATTGAAACCTGAAATTCAAAATAGCATAACTTTCAATTCATAACTCCAAATGGAATAATTATTTTACCTAAATCCATCTAAAATCATAACCTAACTACTGTAGAAAAATCATGCATTTTTGAGCATTTTGGTTTTGAGTTGTTTTCTGTATTTATTTGATGTTATAATTATATAGATCCCGAGCATATTGATATCGACACTTACGCTACTGAGAGTGAGCAGCTACTGTACCAGCAAGGCAAGCATCATTTGAACTTTCTTTTGCATCATATTTGATCCCGATTTTGTTAAGATAGTGCAGTTGATAATTGCTTGCATGCTATTTTGATTATGTCAATATTTTTGTGATGTGTAGTTTAGTTATGTCCTATGCTTGAGGTTAATCTTGAATTATGCCAACTCCTATATGCTTAAGATAGGATGTGAATTATGGGTTATAGAATTGCTTAGCCATGCAAGTCTAGATACTGTAGTTCGATCGCTTGGAACAACCCGCGGTTTTGGGATAAACACAACTCTTACTTTATGTTTTACTTCAGATCTTTGTAGCTGTTTTATGAGACAAATTTTGTCATTTAAATGGGCTTTTGGTCCGACAAGTGTTGGTTAGTGATGGTGCTTGTGCACGAGCATTGGGTAAGTGGAAGGACTTGTCCGACATTAAGGACCGAACTTTGGGTACTGGCTGCTCAAGCAACACTGTCGCCACACGCAGTTGGGAGCCGTATGGTTAAGTAGGGGAGGGTTTCATTGTGTTCAGTCCCACGGTGGTGAAATTGTAAGGGCATAGGACCGTGAAACCTATATCCCTTTGGGGCCGATAGGGCATGGAGGCCGTAACGCCTTATGTTCCTAGGAGCCCGGTTGAGGGACTTAGCCAATGGAATCGCTCTTGCTAAAAACGACCATATCTTGATTTACCCCACCGCATACCATAGAAGTGTGCTATATTCGGAGGCATCCGAGGCTAACGGACTAATCAAGTCGTGTGGGTAAAGTAGTACACCGCAGGTATAAATCTATTCGAATAGCCGTGTCCACTGCTATGGACGACCGCTTGAAATTTGTGGTCGCTATTGTTAGAATTTTAATTAAAATTATGGTTGAACTTGGTATTCGTCATGAACGGGTTGTTCATGTGTTTAGTATATCAAAGTGGGCTGCCACTTTGGTCCTTGTACGATTAAATTGTTTATTACTAAAATGTTTTACCATATGCTTTACTTCTACTTCAAATCTGATTTTTTTTAAATGGGCACATGAAAACTAGTATGTGTAGGATGTTAATTGTTGTGTCTCTTTCGCAAAACTAAGCCAATATGAGCCATCCCTTGAATGACCCTTATGCATAACTATTTTTATTTGTGTAAGACTTGCGTAGTACACTTGTACTCACCCACATGTTTGTTGGCTTTTTCAGTGAGGAAGATTATGAGTATGACGATCTCGTTAGTGTTGACTTGGGTGACACTAACGAGTAGTGTGTTATCATTTAACCCCATCGGTTGTCGATGGGTGATGGGCATACCACTACCGGTCTTTTGCTTTATTTATTTGCTTCCACTGCTACTTGGTACTTTACTTGAATTTGGCCATTTTCACGATGTAATAAATCAGAAACTTAACTACTATGCAAGATGTCTTTTATCTCTTGTTGTATTCGTTGTATGGATGTAACCAACGTTGAATGAGGGTATGAGTATATTGGTCGTTGATCTTGGGAGCCAATATAAGTCATACTGTTGTTAATGGATCCCCATTTAACTCACTATGTAGTGCTTCAATCGAAGAGAATCGACAATCATGTAGCGCCGCAGCGAGCATACGCATGATCGTTGAGGCTCTAGTATTCGCCAAGCCTCTCACTTGGATAGAGTTAAATTGAATTCATTTCCTGAGACCGTGATTATGTCCCTAAGACCTTGTATAATCTCGGTCTTATGGAGATAATTACCGGGTCCCCACACTGAGCTAAGGAGGGTGCTCGGGAAGCTTGAGATGCCTGAGTCGGCGCTGGCGCCAAGAAGAAAGGTGGCAAAGAAACGGATTCACGAGGAGAGGATCCCTGAGCAAAACCTAAGTGGGATGAATGATCAAGATGGATTATAGATCATGTGAGGAAGCTAAAGGAGCAAGAAATTGGACAATAGCTACTGCACCTAAGTGGAGGTGAAAGGTTGGTTCCTCGCCGAAAATCCAATCTCTTCAAATCCACGGCCGAGACTAAGATCACAAAGTGATGTCCACGGGAGTGTGCTCTGGAGCTTGCAATGGCACCACGATGGTCCAGCCGTGAAGAGAGAAGAACAAGCTCCTCTCCTCGGTCAACAGAGGAGAAGTGAGGAAGAATGGAGGGGTCGCGAGGGTAAAATGGTCGGGTGATGACGGAAATGGAGGCGACGTGAAGTGAAGAAGCTCCAGGAGTGGTTGCATGCGCGGTGGATTGACGGCGCCCATCGGCGCCGCTCGAGCACGCCGAGAAGCTGAGACACATGGCGAGGAGCTCCTGCGCAAGGTCAGAGACGGACCTGACAATGCGGGCCCATGACGACGTGACTTAGTCATGTGCGCGTGATTCGGAGGAGAAGGTGGTCGGGCCGCTGGATGTAAATCACATGGCTCACGATCACCTAGGCGGATTGAGTGTTATAAGGAAGGGAGGTCGTGGGTCGTTGGATTCGCATCAAATGGCTCACGACCTCTTAGGCGATGAGCACCTAAAAAGGGTGGGAGGTCGTGGCCGTTGGATGTCCATCGGATGACTCACGCACCTCCTAAGTGGGAATGAGGGATATAAGGCAAAGGAGGTCGTGGGCCGCAGATCTCGATCGCAAGGCTCACGACCACCCAAGCGGTCCTGACTGCCGTTGAGACATAAGAGGTCGGGACCTTAGGATTTAGATCCGAAGGCCTACATGCGTTGGTGCATTTAGGCGGTTGAGCCGAGTCGGTCACCGTCGGACTCGAGTCCAAGGAATAGTGTCACTCGGTTTAGGTTAGGGTTTGACCGAGAATTAAAATAGTTTCCTCCACTTTGACCAGAGGCTAAAAATAGAAATAAAATTCCCAAAATCATGATATAATTACTGGGGGTTCCTGGGATAGCCTAGTGTCCATAAAAATTATTGAACCCTATTGTTCGTGATATAAATTGTATAATTTAATTTCAATCTTATTGTTGATCTTTAAATCATGTTTGGATTTTAGTAGGGTAAAGACCAGTCCCAAAAATTTGGGAAAAATTATATTAATTCATGATAATTAATATAGTATTTGAATAAATTATTTCCAGAGATGTTTCAGTAGCATTTATTTCAGTTTTTTGTTTGGAGTTCAATTTAAAGTGTATGTTTCATTTGTTTTTGGAGATTTTTCCAAGTACAATATTTAAATAAAAAGTTTCAAAACATGATGCATGCTAATGAGACGATAATAAACCACTTTATTAATTTGGGGATGTGACACTGAGACCTAAGCTAATCAAAGCTACCTCTAGCTTAACCAAAGAAAAGTGGCTATGGTCGTGGGGACCCTGAGTTATCTCCGTGAAACCGAGATTAATCAAGGTTTTAGAGACATAACTCTAGATCTCCAGAGGATGGATTCCAACTTAACTCCATCTTAATGAGAGGTCGAACTCTCAACCGGAGCCCCGACGATCATGCGCTGCCGCTTCTCTGCGAAAGCACTACATGATTGTTGGTTCTCCAACAAGTCAAGCGCTACACTTAGGAGTTAAATAGAAGTTATGAACAGCTTAGTATGATTTATATTGGCTCCCAAGATCAGCGACCAATATAACCATACTCTCCTTCAACGTTGATTACATCCATACAACATCCATACATAAATAGTTCAAAAGACAAACAATATAGTTCCAAGTTTACAACTAATACAAGTGGCCGACCGGCCAAATTTAAAGGAAAGTGTTAAGTAGCAGCGGAAATAAGGAAATAAACCAAAAGGCCAGCAATGGTATGCCACACAACCCATCGGCAACCAACTGGGAGCTAAAGATAGCACACTACTCATCGGTGTCGCTTAAATCGACACTGACGAGCTCGTCGGTCTCATTATCTTCCTCACCTGTAAAAGCCAGCAAACATCTGGCTGAGTACAAAAGAGTACTCGCAAGTCTTACACAAATAAAAATAGTTATGCATAAGGTCATTCAAAGGAGGCTCATATTGGCTTAATTTGCAAAAACGACGCACATCGAATGCCTACACATACTAGTTTTTCAAGTGCCATTTCAAAATCAGATTTGAAGTAGAAGTAAAGCATGCGAATAAGTGATAAATTCAATAACAAAAGAATCATACTAAAACAAAGTGGCGGTCCACTTTGATACAACAACAAGCATGAACATCCCATTCATGACGATTCCAAGTTATAACCACAATTTCAATTCAAAGTCTAACAATAAGCACCACAAATTTCAAGCGTTGTCCATAACCGTGGACACGGCTATTCAATAGATTATACCTCAGGGTGTACTACTTTACCCACATGACTTGATTAGCCCGTAAGCCTCCGGATGACTCCGAATATAGCATACTTTCTATGGTATGCCGGCCGGATAAATCAAGATATGGTCATTTTTGGCAAGAAAATCCCATTGAGCTAAGTCCCTCAACCTATGGCTCCTAGGAAACACAAGACGTTAACGCCTCCATCCTATATCCTAGGAAACACCAGACGTTAACGCCCCCATCCTATCGGCCCAAAAGGAACACGGGATTTCACGGTCCCATGCCCTTACAAATTCACCACCGTGGGACTCAACACAACAAAACCTTCCCCCTACTTAACCATACGGCTCCCAACCCGCGGTGATAGCACGAAAGTCGCTTGAACAAAGTACCCAAAGTTCGGTCCTTAATTGTCCGCATAAGCCAAACCACATACCCACCTCGTGCACGAAGGCACCATCACTAGCCATCACTTGTCCAGACCAAAAGCTCATTTAAAATGACAAAAATTTAACTTATAAAACAGATTCAAAGATCTGAAACAAAAGTATATAATGAGAGTTGTGTTTATCCCATAATTGTCGGGTTATTCCCGACAATCAAACTACCGGTTCTAGACTTGCATGGCTAAGCAAAACTCGAACAACAATAATCCACACATCCTATCATAACATTTCGGTACTGGAGTAATTCATGGATAGCCACAATGACAAGATAATAGGATGTGTCTAACTACTTACCACAAAAATAGCGACATTATAAGACTAACATGCAAGCAATTACCATTGCATCTATCCTAGCAAAACTGGGATCAAATATGATGCAAAAAGAAAGTTCAAAGGATGCTTGCCTTTCTGGTAAAGTAATTGTTCACTTTCGGTCACGTAGGAGTCGATATCAATAAGCTCGGAATATAAATAAATACAATACCGAATAAACATCGAGAAATGCTCCAAAAATCAAAATGCTCAAAAATGCATGATTTTGCTACAGTATCTAAGTCATGATTTTAGATGATTTTTGGTGAAAGAATTATTTCATTTTGATTTGGTATGTGAAAGTTATGGTGGTTTGAATTTCAGATTTCAATATGCTTCTATTTATGTAATTTAATTATGAGGTGAAAATTTGTAGAGTAATAGTGAGTACATGGATTACATGGATAAATAGGCAATATTATTACAAGTTCAAAACAGTTGGGTTTGCTCCAAATGGAGTTTTCATGATTTAGTTATTGATTTTTAAAGTTATCAGCATTAATAGTGTAAAAATAAAGCCAATTAAGATCATTTTCATCAAACTATAGTTTCTGTGACAGAGGTAAGTTTGAAACCATTTTTATAATTAAGTTCATTTG
The DNA here is from genome assembly GCA_036346255.1 of Ampelocalamus luodianensis. Lineage (NCBI taxonomy): Eukaryota > Viridiplantae > Streptophyta > Magnoliopsida > Poales > Poaceae > Ampelocalamus > Ampelocalamus luodianensis. The sequence goes on along the minus strand of CM070634.1, from coordinate 80,045,405 downwards.
AAATAGAAATTATCAAAACTGATTTCACTGTTTTTGGAGTTCCCAAAAATTACTTATGAATTTTTGAAGTTATTAGCCTTTTTCTATTGTAAAAATAATGGTGTTAATGGCTCATTTTTCCAAAATACTGCTCTCTGTGACAGAGACACGTTTGAAACCAATTTTAATATAAAGTTCATTAAATATGAAAATTATCAGAAGTGGTTTCACTCATTTTGAAGTCAAAATGATTTAGTTATGTATTTTAGAAGTTATTACCAATTTTCAGCGTGTAAATTAATAGATTTCGAATTTCATAAAGTATGTATTACTTTTTCTACCGACCTCGCGCTAGCCGCAGCAACTGACAATGGGGCCAGCGCAGCAGCGCACCCCACGCACTCGCGCGCTGACAAGTAGGCCTACTAGTCAGTGGCCCATGGTGATGCGGCATGCGCGCGCCCGACAACGGCCTCGCTTGTGAGCCGTTGGATTAAAATCCAACGGTCCAAGATCATGGCACATCCGGGACGACTTAAATACACAGCACATGTTTAAAGTTTTGGGCCCACACGTTAGTCACTCAAACGATTTTCCTAACGTGCTGGTTTTCCGTGCGTGGGTCCCGCATGTAAGTGATTCATTAGGGCGGCTAAGACAGCGAATTGAAAGCTAATGATTACTGTTTAATCTCTAACCACGCTGTTACAAGAGCTGCCCAAATCGACAACGGATTTGGTCCTCGCTACAGATCACCGGCGGCACGCCGCTGCCAGGCGCCACAATGGGCGCGAGCTAAAGGTACCGTTAGTCAGGCAATAGCATTGCGCACTCGTTGAGGGCACTCACGGCACCAGAACCGGCCCAGAACGACGGTTAGCCGGCGTTGATCGGCGGCGCTCCAAACGGCAAAAATGAAAACAGCAGTGTGAAGCTCTGCAGCGACATTTAAGCGGGTGCCCAGGTCCTAGGGGCTAATTAGGAGCCACCGAGCGTAAGAGGGTGCTTGGGAGGCTCAGAGCCTGGAGTCGCGCCGGCGCCGGAAAGGTAAGTGGCAGCGACACAGCTTCACGAGGGGAGAAAGTCCTCAGCAAAACCAAGACCAGTGAATGCTTGGAATAGCTTCAAGAACTTAAGAGCATGCTATAGGAGCAAAGAATTGAAGAATGGCTTACCAATTTGAAGTGGGAGGAAAGGTTGCTTCACTACGAAAATGTTTCGATCTTTGATTCAACGAGATCCCGCTGCATTACCAAAATAAGTTTAGGGGTTTCATAATCATGCTATAAGGCACGATATGACATGAAAGAAAATTTGAGTACCTCACTAGAGACAAGGACAACAAGGTGGTGCTCTCTGTCCACGCTCCAGAGCAGAGAAATGGCACAAAGATGAACCAATATCTACAAGGTGAGGTAGGAGCTGAACTTAGCAAAAATGGAAATGGGATGGATCACAAAGTAGGGAGGAATCACCCGGTTGGAGCTTACCCGTGAGATGAGCTAGCAATGCCGTCCTCCTCTCGCCAAAAGAAGAGAAGTAAGGGAATGTGAGATGAGGAGGGATAATATGGCAAGAGAGACATTGAGTGGGGCGGTGCGAGATGCCCTAGCTCGGGAGTGGTCATTTGGGGCGGTGACTGACGGCGCCCGACGCTGGGGTGGCTCTGGCGAGATGTGGCGGTGCCGTCACGCGAGCTCTGTCGCGAGGAGGAAGATGACTCACACGGCCCGAGCTGGCAGTGACACGTGTGGTGCGGGAAAAGGTTTCGTGTTAGCCGTTGGATCGCGAATGGACGACTCAGATTAGGAAGGGTTCTGACAGTCGAGGATGGCGAGATCCGATCGTCAAACTCGATCCTACTTGCCATGCAAAGGTGCAAGAAGGTTGGTGTAACACCGCTATTCTGAAGCCAAGATGTCACCTAAAACATCTAACATACATCCATATTGCGGGAGAATTTGAATAAAATCAACTAATGATAGTATCAAAACAACTGTGACATGATGAAGGTATCCTTCCTTCACCATCTAAACTATTTATTTCAGTTCATTGATAATGAAAGTTCATATGCGTAATAAATCAACCTCAATGTGGAGAAGGTATCCTTCCTTCACCAATTATAATTTAATTATTACATTCATCATTAACGAATGTAAGATAGAACTAAATTTAGTCTTGAACATGAATTTGATGTTGTGAACAAGTAGTGCGTGTCTACTCCCTCCCAAGAGCCAACATCGTGGGTTACCTAAAATAAACAAACAACGCAAGAGTGAGTCCACGACTCAGCAAGTACATATATCAATAAGATAATCATTCAATATGAATAAGACAAACTCATCATCGTGTTCGATCACATCACAACCGACTACATATGAAGACATGATGTGAACGCCAAAATCAAAGGAATGGACTGCACACATGCATATATCAGTATAGCTGTGAAGCACCCGTCGGTGTTCACTCAAGCCCGCATCTTAACAAAAATGCGGATCCACTTCCGTATGAAGAACGTTTCATACGGTGTCCAACATTGCCCATCTTGGAGTTAATGGTCTTACATGCCCATTCGAATTAATGGGTCTTTCAAATCCACTCCGTGGACGGACATGACAATGTCCAACACCGCCCACACCGAATGGTGGGACTTGCAATCCACTTTCGTGGATGAAACATGCATAATGAATGCATAGAATGAAATACGAATATTGAAAGACATGATAACAAAACATGGATTCAACACATATGAAAGAACATAGACAATCCATCTCTCTCGTATCATACAAAATCACAAAGATGACCATATAAACATTCATCAATCACAATCATTAAGGGTGGCAATGTACTTGCCTTCGCGATGCGACGCGTTAGTCGGCAAAGGTGATACTCATAAACCCGAGGCTTCACCTCCTAAACAAGTAAAATAATTTCAATAAGGACATAATATACCCAACACTACTAATCGACGTTAAACACTGCTTCCCTGATGACTCTAGTCATTAAAACAAAGCTTAAACTGAAATCAACAATTTCTTACATAACTTAATTCTGGACAGCAGCACGGTAATTGACATAACTATTGGTCTGGAACTCGGAATGAGGTGAGACCAATTTCCATGGATTCTTAACTGACATATCTACAATACTCTAGTTGGGCAAAAGTTCAGATTTTGCCTCTAATAAAATTTGTCCCACGGCTCAAATCTGTTGACTGAATTAATTGACAGAAATATCGGCTAAAATAAAATATCCATAACTTTTGTTGTACAACTCCAAATTGGACGTTCTTTAACAATCTGAAAAGGTTATGAAATTACCTACACTAACCTAGTTGGCACGACATTCAAATTTTGCCTTTAACAAAAAGTGGCACACGGGACAAAACTAGAGATAAAAACTAACATACAATCTGGACAGACTGATCTACAATCTGGACAGTCACAATGAAAAGTGCATAACTTTTGATCTATAACTCCAAATGAGGTGTTCTTTATCAATCCTGAAAGCTAGTGATATCACCTTCAAAAGTTGTTATGGGCAAGACCTCTGAATCACCCTCTAACTAGGCCATAAATCAAACTATACAGAGACTGCTAATTCTCGTCAGGATTCTGGACAGCAGATAGTAAATCTATCATAACTTTTGACTCGAAAGTTGGAATGAGGTGATCTTGGCGGCCACCGAAAGCTAAGAACAAGACCTACATATCTCTAGGAGATGGGAAACTCAGATTCGGCCTCTAACATCACGAAAAAGTCCACGCAACAATCTGGACAGAATCGAATTTCTACCCGCAGCAAATCGATCTAATCAAAATTGAACCAAAACACATCTACCACTAATCAAACGATGAGGATCGGCACTCGTTACCCTTGTAGAAACCAGGACGTAGGTGGGAGAACCTTGGAGAAGATGATCTTCCTCCTCCTTTCTCCCCTCCTCCTTCTTCTTCTTGGCCGATCCACAAACCGGGCGCCCTCCTTCTTCCTCCACTAGACCGGCAGGGAACGGTGTCCTTGGCCTGCAGCAAGGGAGAGCACCAAGGGGAGGGTGCAGGGAGCAGGGAAGGGTGCCAAGGTGGAGAGGGGACAAGGAGGTGGCGGCCACAAGTGGGGAGGAGGGGGAAAAGGGTGGGGCGGCTAGGGTTTGGGGAGGGATGGCGCCCCCTATGGTCGGCCAGCCCCACATGGGCTTAGGCCCAAGCCCAAGTTGCCCTCTAAACGCTGAAAACCCCTCTCATTTCCTGATTTGATGATTTTCTAAAAGAACCCTTCTCCGATTCAAATACTCTCTCCGATTTATTTAATTTCTCCCGACTAATCCTTTCGAATATATTAACATTGCCCATCTTGGAGTTAATGGGTCTTACATGCCCATTCTGGAATTAATGGGTCTTTCAAATCCACTCCGTGGACGGACATGACAATGTCCAACACCGCCCACACCGAATGGTGGGACTTGCAATCCACTCGTGGATGAAACATGCATAATGAATGCATAGAATGAAATACTAATATTGAAAGACATGATAACAAAACATGGATTCAACACATATGAAAGAACATAGACAATCCATCTTCTCTCGATCATACAAAATCACAGCATGACCATATAAACATTCATCAATCACAATCATTAAGGGTGGCAATGTACTTGCCTTCATGATGCGACGCTGTTAGTCGGCAAAGGTGATACTCATAAACCCGAGGCTTCACCTCCTAAACAAGTAAAATAATTTCAATAAGGACATAATATACCCAACACTACTAATCGACGTTAAACATCGCTCCCGATGACTCTAGTCATTAAAACAAAGCTTAAACTGAAATCAACAATTTCTTACATAACTTAATTCTGGACAGCAGCACGGTAATTGACATAACTATTGGTCTGGAACTCGGAATGAGGTGAGACCAATTTCCATGGATTCTTAACTGACATATCTACAATACTCTAGTTGGGCAAAAGTTCAGATTTTGCCTCTAATAAAATTTGTCCCACGGCTCAAATCTGTTGACTGAATTAATTGACAGAAATATCGGCTAAAATAAAATATCCATAACTTTTGTTGTACAACCCAAATTGACGTTCTTAACAATCTGAAAAGGTTATGAAATTACCTACACTAACCTAGTTGGCACGACATTCAAATTTTGCCTTTAACAAAAAGTGGCACACGGGACAAAACTAGAGATAAAAACTAACATACAATCTGACAGACTGATCTACAATCTGACAGTCACAATGAAAAGTGCATAACTTTTGATCTATAACTCCAAATGAGGTGTTCTTTATCAATCCTGAAAGCTAGTGATATCACCTTCAAAAGTTGTTATGGGCAAGACCTCTGAATCACCCTCTAACTAGGCCATAAATCAAACTATACAGAGACTGCATTCTCGTCAGATTCTGGACAGCAGATAGTAAATCTATCATAACTTTTGACTCGAAAGTTGGAATGAGGTGATCTTGGCGGCCACCGAAAGCTAAGAACAAGACCTACATATCTCTAGGAGATGGGAAACTCAGATTCGGCCTCTAACATCACGAAAAGTCCACGCAACAATCTAGACAGAATCGAATTTCTACCCGCAGCAAATCGATCTAATCAAAATTGAACCAAAACACATCTACCACTAATCAAACGATGAGGATCGGCACTCGTTACCCTTTGTAGAAACCAGGACGAGGTGGGAGAACCTTGGAGAAGATGATCTTCCTCCTCCTTTCTCCCCTCCTCCTTCTTCTTCTTGGCCGATCCACAAACCGGCGCCCTCCTTCTTCCTCCACTAGACCGGCAGCGGGGAACGGTGTCCTTGGCCTGCAGCAAGGGAGAGCACCAAGGGGAGGTGCAGGGAGCAGGGGAAGGCGGCCAAGGTGGAGAGGGGACAAGGAGGTGGCGGCCACAAGTGGGGAGGAGGGGGAAAAGGGGTGGGGCGGCTAGGGTTTGGGGGAGGGGATGGCGCCTCCCCCCTATGGCCGGCCAGCCCCACATGGGCTTAGGCCCAAGCCCAAGTTGCCCCCTAAACGCGGAAAACCCCCTCTCATTTCCTGATTTGATGATTTTCTAAAAGAACCCTTCTCCCGATTCAAATACTCTCTCCCGATTTATTTAATTTCTCCCGACTAATCCTTTCGAATATATTTTAGGGTATCACAGTTGGGCTGAGTCAGTTTGCCGGGTCGGACTCGAGTCCAAGGAACAGTGCGGCTGGTTTAGGTCTAGGGTTTTGACTGAAATTTCAATTTGTTTCCTTCACTTTGACCAGGGATTAAAAATATAAATAAAATTCCTAAAATCATGAAATAATTTCTGGGGGTTCCTGGGATAGCCTAGTGTCTATAAAAATTATTGAACCCTACTGTTCATATATATTTTGCAATATATAAATTCAAACTTAGGCTAGGTCTATTAATGGTGTTTGAATTTTCTCATAGTCCAAAACAGTCCCAAAAATTTGGGAAAAAATTATATTAATTCATGATAATTAATATAGTATTTGAATAAATTATTTCCAGTGATACTTTAGTAACATTTATTTCAGTTTTTAGTTTGGAGTTCAATTTAAAGTGTAGGTTTCATTTGTATTTTGAGATTTTCCAAGTACAATAAGTAAATAAAAAGTTTAAAATCATGATGCATGCTCATGAGATGCATAATAACCACTTTATTAATTTGGGGCTATGACAAACCTCCCCCCTTACAAAAGATCTCGACCTCGAGATCGATAGGGTGGAAGTTGGATAGGAATGTTTTAAAAGAAACAAAACATCCGTTGTGTTTATTTCCTTCAAAGATAATGCCAAGATATCTTTGTGAGGTTACAAGGAATTTCTACTACATTTTTCCTTCCCATTGCTTTGTTTAAACTTTCCTTTCTTGATTTGAAGACACTTTAAGTAGAAGGAAAAAGATCTGGATAGCTAGCTCGCATTTGATCTTCACGCTCCCATGTTGCTTCATCTTCAGATGGTTACTCCACGAACCTTGATGAATTTGATATTGTGATTTCGCCTTGCTCTCCTTTTCTTCAAGAATGCGACCGGTGCTCCCGATACTAAAATCGGGTTGCAAGTCAAGTTTTTCCAACTCTGGCTTTGTAGGGACACGAAGACATTTCTCGCCAGAAACATGGAAACATCATGTACATTGGCGAGTGATGGTGGCAATTTATTTGATAAGCCATCGTCCCACTTCGCTAGAACTCTGAAAGGTCCGATGTAGCGAGGTGCCAATTTGCCTTTGACTTGGAAACGATGTGTTCCTTTCATTGAGAAACTTTAAGATAGACATGATCATCCACCTCAAAACTCAAATCACAACGACGGCGGCTCGGCATAGGACTTCGACGAGATTGAGCCGTCCGAAGCCGTCATGGATGACACGAACTTGTTCTTCTCGCATCCTCTACCAAGGTGGGACCATAAAATGGCCTTTCTCCGATTTCGACCAGTTCAAGGGTGTCCCGCAAGCTCTCCCATACAATGCTTCAATGATGACATTTGAATGCTTGATTGGAAGTCGTTGTTGTAGGAGAACTCGCAAATCAGTAAACATTTCTCCCAATTCTTGCTATAGATAGCACGATGCTCGGAGAAGATCTTCCAAAATTTGATTCACCCTTTCAATCGCCCATCTGCTTATGGTGGTAAGCTGAGTCGAAAGATAGGTTGGTCCCCATCGCTTTATCTAAGCATCCCCTGAAATAAGATGTGAATTGAGGACCTCGATCGAAACTATCACCTTTGGAACACCGTGGAGACAAACAATTCTTGCAATATAAAGTTCTCGCTAACTTGTCCCCTGTAAGTGGTCTTGACAGAATGAAATGAGCAACTTTCACAAACGGTCGACAATTACCCATATAGAATCGAAACCACTTGAGTTCTTGGAAGGCCGGTGATAAAATCCATGCCAACTTCTTCCCATTTCCACTTGGGAATGGGCAGGGGTTGTAGAGTACCGCCGGCTTCAAATGCTCGCCTTGACTCTTTGGCATACATCACACTGCAACATATTGAGCGATGTGTCGTTTCATTCGGCCCACCATAGCCGCTTCTAAGATCTTGGTACATCTTGGTGCTACCTGGTGGATAGAGAATTTGAGTCATGAGCCTCCTTGAGAATTAGTTCTCAAGGCGCGGTCAAAAGGCACTACTAAGCGATTTCCGAACAAAAGAGCGCCATGAGCATCTTCTTTGAAACCTTCGGCCTTGCCTTCCTTCATTACTTCTCGGATCTGAGCTACCTCCAAGTCAGACTTCTGGGCTTCTATAATCTGATCCTCAAGTGTAAAATTCACACTAAGGGAAGCGAGAGAACCTTCTTCAATTATCTCCAGTGTGTACATTGCATCGCAAAGACACAAGCCTCGCCAAATGGGAGCTACCGATAAACAGCTGCACTGAGACTTTCTGCTTAGGGCATCGGCTACCACATTTGCTTTTCCGGGATGATAATGGAGTCCAAAATCATAATCTTTGATCAACTCAAGCCATCTTCTTTGCCTCAAATTCAGATCGGCTTGGGTGAAGATATATTTAAGACTCTTGTGATCGGTAGATCTCGCAACGACATGATGAGGTAATGTCGCCAAATCTTGAGAGCATGAACAATCGCTGGAGTTCCAAATCATGAGTGGGATAATTCAACTCATGAGGTATCAATTGCCTTGATGCATAAGCCACCACTGCCCTCTTGCATAAGTACACAACCGAGCCCATGGCGAGATGCATCACAATAAATATCAAGCTCTTGTGAATGCTCGGGCAGATAAGTACTGGAGCTTTGGTCGCATTCCTTTAGGATCTGAAAACTCTCTCGCATTCAGCGCCATTTGAACTTCTTTTCGTTCTTTAAGTTGAGTCATTAGCCTCGCAATTTGGAGAAGTTCGATGAACTCGCGATAATAACCCGCAAGTCCGAGGAAATCGCGAATATCCGTGATGTTTCGGGTTGTCTCCAATCAAGGACATCTTGTACTTTGCTAGGATCAACAGCGATACCGCCTTGGATAGACATGGCCCAAGAAACTAACTTCACGGCCGTAACTCGCATTTACCGAACTTAGCATAAAGTCGATGTTGACGGCTTTACAATGTAAGCCTCAAGTGTTGCTCGTGTTCTCCATCGACTTTGAGTAAATAAGGATATCATCGATGAATACAACAACAAACTTATCCAAATACTCCATGAAAACTGAATTCATAAGATTCATGAAGTAAGTCGGTGCATTCGCCGCACTCAAAAGACATGACAAAGGTACTGCATGCACCATACCGAGTAGAGAATGCCGCCTTCGAATGTCTTCGCTCAACCTTAATTTGATGATAGCCCAAGCGCAAATCAACCTTGAGAATACTTGGGCTCCACTCAATTGATCGAATAAATCATCAATCCGAGGAAGCGGATATTTATTTTTGATCGTGACTTCATTTAACGGACAGTAGTCAACACACATCCACAAACTCTTGTCTTTCTTTTTGACAAAGATGGCCGGACATCCCCAAGGTGAGGAGCTCGGCCTAACAAATCCCTTGTCTTGAAGTCCTTGGAGCTGCTTCTTCAATTTATCTAACTCATTAGGAGGCATCCGGTATGGCCGTTTTGAGATCGGCGCGGTACCGGGTACGAGCTCGATGACGAACTCGACTTCTCGATCAGGAAGCACGCCTGGGAGTTCTTCGGGGAATACATCTAGATATTCACACACCACAGGCACTTTCTCAAGTTCAAGAGAGGTACTAGTTTCCAAAGCAAAGAGATGAGAACTGCCCATTGAAGGTGCAAAAACGACTTGACTGCCGTCTTCGCTAGTGACAGAAATAGACCGTTGAGCACAATCGATTTTTCCCCGATTCTTGGACAGCCAATCCATCCCCAAGATCACATCAATACCCACTGAATTTATCACAATTAAATTTGCCAAGAAGTTGATATTTTGAATTTCCACTTTTACGTCCCGGCAGACTTGATCGGTTTGGAAAACCGATCCCGGCGACTGGATTTGATAAGGTGGCTGAAGTTTAAGTATTTCAAATTGATTAAGTGCAGCATATTCTTCTTTGATGAATGAATGAGATGCTCCTGAATCAAATAAAACTGATGCTGGACAAGAATTAACAATAAGTGTACCCAAACGACGCCCGAGCGCCGCCGCCTCCTCGGCCGTGACGTGGTTCACTCACCACGTGCAGGACCTGAGGAGGGGTAGATGCTGCCCTGGGAGGTGGTGTAGGTCTTGCCACCGCTGGTGGTGTAGGAGCTCGATAGACCTGAGGCATTCCCCGCTGCTTGGCAAGGCAATGAGAGGCATAGTGGCCCTGGCGACCACAATGAAAGCAGGTGACATTATGCTTGTAAGTACCACTGTTTTGGGAGTTCTTACTCCTATTGTATCGCTGCACCGTGGGTGGAGAAGGTCGTGGAGGTGCCACAGGAGGTCTTGGTGGCACTGGGGCCTGAGAGCGAGGCGCCTGAGGCGGCCCAGTGCGCTGTCGGGGAAAACTGCCGCTAGCTGAAAACTGAGCGGCCTTCCTCCTCTTCCTGGACTCCTCTACAGCCACACTCTTGTGCTCCACCACAATGGCCTTGTTCACCGTGTGCTGGAAGTTCCGGAAATCATGTACAGCCAGAGCCAGCTGCATCTCTTCTGTCAAGCCGCCCATGAAGCGATTCTGCCGGCGAGTGTCAGTGGAGACATCATCCGGTGCATAGCGGGCCAAGGAGTTGAACTCCTAAAGATACTCGCGATGCCTTCCTCCCCGCTTCAAAGCAAGGAACCACGCCGCTTGATCGACATGACTCCATCGTGATATATGCATCTCTCAAGGTCGCCAAATTGCTCCATGATGGAACCCTCTTCAGATGCATGGCGGAATAGTTATCCCACCACGCATTATAGCGCTTTCCACTGATAGTCGACAAAAAGAACTCTCTCAATGACCGCTGCACCGAGCAATGGCTAGTTTTTCTCCACATCCTCACCAATCTTCAGCCTCCATAGGGTCTCCTGCACCGCAAAGGTGGGAGAATTTGTTCACAAACTCGCCGAGACCCCACGCCGCTTCTCGATGTCCTCCTCGCCGCCACAGAGCAGGAGAAGTGTTGCAGCTATAGCCTCTAGGATCCTCGGTCCGATCCATCCTGCTTCTCTCGACTGGCCAATACTCCGCCATAGTGGGTGGCTGAGGAAGCACTTCTCGATGAGCCGCCCGCTGGACGGTGCCGCTGAGAGGGCTCACCTCTCTCGCGGGCGTAAAGTTCTCACACAGCAGCAGTAACAAGTGCCCCGGGTGGAGATCCCCATCGCACCGAGCTCTAGCACGAGTGTTAGGCCTCGACATCCCGGAGTGACTAGGAATGTTAAAAAGAGGCCAAGATTGCCGGAACAAGATTTAATAATAAAGCTTTGGACAACAAGCACAAAGTTCTTAATTACATGCATAATGATATAAGATGCACCAAAAATATAACACCGAATGGGCGACAAAGGCGCTAATGCCGCACAAGATCCATAACTTCAAATCATAGTTTTTCCAATGCAATTACATCCGTAAAGGCCCGTGGGCAAAAGCAACCGCTGAATTAAAAGTTCTTGCAAGAAGGACAATAATAGTTCAAGTACCACTAACCTATTACAGGAATCAAAGATACATGCCCAACCATGAGCTAACACCTACTACATCCTAAATGTTGTTCCGATCAAAGTTTACCAAAACTCGCCCGTAAGATGTGCCTCGTGATCCCGTATCATCTGGGTCTCCAAAATTAGGAAGACGTAAATGGGAGCCTTGTTTCATCACATGGCCTCCAAAGCAGTTCCATCCTACGAGCACGAGCAAATCAAACCGACATGCGAACCGCGCCTCGCCCCATAGTTGGGTACATACCCGCACTTCGAAGACGGGCACATCGGCGGTGTCAAGCATATGGGGAAATTTCATTTGCGCTATAAACCACATGGCGGTCAATGATCCCCATACTACACATTAGTTGCAAGTGTTCTTGGGCCACCACGAGACGCCGACGAGTTGTAATACCCCAAGTCTATTTAAGTGAAAAGAAAGAATTAGAGAGAAGAACCAACTAGAAAAATAGAGTTAACAGAGGACTAGAGGGGTTTCGCACTATTCGACAACCTGGGCCTCGTGCTTTGGCCCAGAGGCCCAGGAGGGGCCGCCACCAACAAAAAGAAGGGGAAACCCTAGGTGGTACTGTAGCATGGCATGCTACAGTAGCCGCCATCGCTACAGCATTCTCGTGAACAGTACCGCCCGCCTCCTTGCGCTGTCTCCTTCGGTGCCGCCACCAAGAAAAGAAGAAGAAGAAGAAGAAGAAGAAGAAGAAGAAGAAGAGGAAGGGAAGAGGAGAGGATCTTCTTCATAGGGGTGGTTTGTCATCTCCTGCGATTCTTCAAAGGTAACCTCAATTCCCTTTGATCCGATGCGCTTTGGATAGTTAATCAATGTCGGTATTTCTGTCTCCTCAGGACAGATCGTGTTAGACAAACGTTTTGGTGTAGTTAAGTTTGGATTCAGTCTTGGGCTTCTCCTAGAGAGTTGTAGAGGACGTCAATAGCTTTCAATGAAGTGCTAGATTGTATTTTTTGGACCTCTGTAGCAAAAGTTATGAATTTATTAGTGCGACTGTCCTGCGAATCTGTCAGTGTTTTGATAGGTTTTAGTAATCTGACTTGTGCGATAAGTTAAAGAGGGAATTAGAGGATCTCAGTATAACAAAAGTTGTAGATAATTGTCGTGGCTTTCAGGGAAGCACAAGAACGCAAAATTTGGATAAACGAGCTGAAAGTTTTGATTGTTTTAGTGTTCTGTCCAGAGGGTATGACGTGAAATCGATGTTTTGTTAATTAGGTTAAAAATGATTTTAGATGGCCGAATCAGGGAGTCTCACCAACTAGGTTTAGTTGGGGAATTTGATAACCTTTCAATGAAGTCCAAGAACACCTAATTTAGACCCCTGTACAGAAAGATATGAATTTTAAAACTTGACTGATTACAGAAGGCACAAATCAGCATTTAGGAAATTGGAGTCGGATCGCGTTGTAAGCTAAGGCTAGTTTGTGTTTGCTTTTGTAATTTTTGTGGTTCATTACTGTGGTCTTAGCTTATGATCTTAATGTATTAGGTGGGGATTGGTACCGAGGCAGCACCGCCACGCCTCCATTCTCACACGGTTAAGGCAAGTGCATTGTTTGTTATATGGGTGTGATTGATTGGCTATGTTTGTGTGCTTTTGATATATGATTGCATAGCAAGATGGCTTACTTGATGATTGTTTAAGTATGGTGATTGCTCAAATTATGCTTATGCTTTATTGTGGTACAATGTTGTTGTCTTTGGTAAGATTGATGATGAATAAGAGATGAGCATATGCATATTGAGAACATGTTGAGGCTTGGTCACGGTGACCAAGCATGTTTCTTTGAGATCCCCGCCATGAATGTGACGGGCTCGAGATCCCCACACTCGTGGAGTGTGGGTTGAGGTCCCCATTACTTATGAGTAATGGGCAATTGGTCCTCGTATGCGCGCCAGCACGTGCATGGGTATGCGGCATTTGCATACTTTGCATTACCGTGTAATGCACAAAGAAAGATAAAGAGAAAGGATCCTTGAGCATTGCATTTGCATATGAGATGTTTTATTGATGCTTCGACTATGGATGTTGATGTTATAACTTTGTGGTATGCCTCTATTTTGTACTTGCCGAGTCTGTGGGCTCACTCTGCTTTTATTATTGTTGTAGGTACCCAATTCAGAACGGCATGCATGGGAGGGAGTAGACTTGATTTGGATTCACTCACGCCACTCATCTTTAAAGTTGATCAAGTTTTAGTCGCATCTTCATAATTTAGCAACCGCTAAGGATTGATTAGATTATACTCATGCAATGGATTAAGTGTAAAATTGATGAGTAGTGTAATTAGGACTCTTTGGATATGCTAGTTGATTAGTAGGTTTTGAACGCCTATTGATGACTCGATATTGGATTATTTGTTTATGATTTATCTAAACGTTGGAATCTCCGTAGTAACTTTTTAAAGGAGGTTATGTCGAAATTTGTAGGTTGAACCTGGTTTGAATTATTTAATGTTAGTTTAGTAGCATTCTAGGCTCACGCTGGGTCGTGTTACAGCTGGTATCGAGCGGTCAGAGGTCCGTGGAATGATTAACGACTTAGGTAACTTAGCTTGTTAAAAATTGTTAATGGTTAATTAATCAAAACTCGACACACCGTGCATGAGGATGGGTGGGTCAAGCATTGCATTTACGCTCGTTATGATGTATTGATGATTCTCGTTATAAGATGATCTTACATACCTATAATATGATTATATGATTATTATGAGTGAGGGTAGCCCTTGTTGAGAGGATTGAGGTCATGGTTGTGGCCCTGGCTTTACCAAAGTTACACCATTGTTCGTGGTAAGAGAGAAGGAAAGAGGTTACCTCGTATATCTTAGTACCGACGTGATAGTGAGTATTTTAGAGAAGTTGTTCTTCTTTGAATTTGAATTTGGTCAACTCTTGTTCATTGTGGTCGATGAATTTCTTTAGGTCAGAGTTCATTGCGCTTGGTGGGTTTCTTTGAGAAGGATTGATGTGTTTTTATTGGCTTAATTTGTCCCGTTAATAATCATTGTTTTTCCAACCGATGAGTTATTCTTGCGGCCGTGGACTCGCTGATTGTCAAGGTTGACCTTATATTGAGTTTTGCCTTTCTCATTGAAAAGCATGATCCATTTATTTCACTTGATGTTTTGGCTAATGAAAGTTTCTTTGCAAGTCTTGTAGTACTTGGAAGTTTTGATTCAATTTATCTCTTTGGGTATCTTGAGTGTAGAAGTTGAAAAGTTCTTTTATGAAAGAAAGCGCTAAACCTCAGAGCGATGTCGACTCGTGGTTAAGTGGAGAGGTTATAATTAGAGAAATTAGTGAATATGATATGAGTGATCAAGTTGGGTCCGTAGTGTAGTGTATAATCGATCCTAACTAAGATCCTTGGAAGGAAAGTTGATTAATTTGATGATGTCATGTATTAGTTCTTGTTGAATCGTGATTAAGTGTATGGCTACACCTAATTGGAATCAATAGAGTTATTAACAACTATGGAACATTAACGGAGTGGTTGACCCTAGAGCTGTTTAGTTTGCTAAACTTGTTAGATTATTTGATCTCAATGGTTCAATCTAATTGTGCGAGAAGAGAAATATAAGATGTGTTCGATCGTCGCTTGGTAGATATTAATATAGAAACTTTCTTTAATTGGATATTTGATGATCTTATTTATGCTCGTGGGAGTACAAATAGATACAAGACCATCAATTCGTCCATGATTGAATAATCATCAAAAGTTTATGATAACCTCTAGATTGGAATTAGTGTGTACTAAATAAGTGTGAGCCTTCCGAATAGGTGAAGGGTTGAAATTTGAAAGTAATTTATTCACGAGTGTTTCACGAGGATGTATTGTGGCTGCATGTCCTTGTTAAAAGAGGTCTTGCCCCGATAGTGCAGTTGGGGTATTAGATATACTCTAGAACAGATTGACTGTTGCAATCTTATTGAGATAACAAAACTGTTATGAAATAATATGCTGTGGTTTCTTTGGAAAGGTTTACGATGGGATTTAATAGGTGACATGTGTTTGCTTGATGGTGAAATTGTTTGATAATAGTATGTCTTTGATGAAAGGGTTTTGTGTAACCTTGTAAATTGTGTAGTAGGTTCCTTCTAAAATATGGTGGTTATTATAGTGATGGAGTAAGAATTTGGTGTACTCTCATTTGAGGATGAGATGATAAAGTGAAATGTAACAGCTTTGGTCAGTTTTGGGGACTTTATAAAGGAAGAGTTGATGATAACGAACCTTGTTAAGAGTGAATTATTCTTGATGTTAGTAATAAGGCCTACAAGAGATTGTGACGCGTTGGAGTGGTGATGATTCTTCTAGAGAGAAAGTAAGTTGATTGTTTTAATAATGGTTAAATGAAATGTTTGGAGTTTTGTATTCGTGATCTTTGGGGTTCATGATTTATGTAGTAGATGAAATTAGTTGAGCAATGTGACATATGGAAAGGTTCCGCTTGGTTCAAGTGATGAATGTGATTTGGTATTAAAGGCATTTCTTATTTGGTTTGGCAAGTAATGTTGTAATCAAAGAGATTGCTTTATTTGTTGACGAAAATGAGTACCATAAGTATTTGAGGTTGAGATAAGAATTGTAATCTGCAACTTTTCTCACATTGCCGCTATGTTTCTTGAGTTTCAAAAGTAATATTTTATTGTGATTTATTAATGTTTGAAACTCCCTTCTTGTGGAGCATGTGCCCTCAATCGTGGTCTCGCCCTTTGTTTTTCGAGATCAATGCTATTTGACTATTTTCTTTGTCTCGTGCTCACTATGAGGAGTAGTGTTTTCTCTGTGTTAAAACTTGTATTTGTTTGCACTTTCCTATTGGGAAAAGATTAACCGACCGGGTTGCAAGGTCTTTAGAGTGTAATGTGGCGATTGGTTGGTGGTCAAGTAAATGATCGCAATCAAATACGGCCAAGCTATTTGAAGAGCAAGATAAAGTGAATTGGTTTCGATTTACAACACCTAGAGATAATTCTATTTAAATGGAAAGTTTGTCGATGAGATAAAAGTGATTAGTGTTACAACTAGTGGAACCTATGGCTAATTATGATCCAAAGAACCTTTGTTCATGTTGGAATATTGAGATTATCAAATTATGGACTCTTGATAAACATGTTAGAGTATCGCAATTGATACTTAGTATGATTGTGTAAAAGTTGTGGTGGTGAAGTTTAATGAAAGTAGCGTGTGAAGAAACCTAAGCGTCGTACTAATTAATGGTATAGCAGAACCGTTGAGCTAATGTCAGTATGACCCCTCAATGAGTAACCCTATGGAAGTTAAATTAATTCTAAGGATATCTTGGTCAAAGAATATATTCATTTATTAACGTTGGTGATTGAGTATGTTTGAATCTCCGTCAATTAGTTAAGGTTTTGCTAACGAGTATATTGTGGTTGTGCGATCAATTGGATTGGTGTGGATTAGAGAACGCCTAAGATTGGTGAAATAAATCGCCTTGGGGCGTTATTTGATTAGTGAGGAATCTTGATATTAATGACCGAGGTTATAGTTAAGTGGTGTGAAATTTTAGTAAACGAATTTGAGGATTTTTCTGTCGATTACACCGTAGATTCATGGTAGGAGACTTGAAGGTTGGTTTTGGGCTTTGTATTTTATGCTAGGATCTTGAGACTCAATATTATGTGTAGAGGTAGATGAACAGAGCAAATTTTGAATAATGTGTTGATCTTTGATAGAATACTTTGGGTAAAGTAAAAGAGTGTGTGTGTGGTGAGAATTTGAAGTTGATTATCTTTAATGTAATGAGATGATGGGGTTGTGGGTGAAAATCTTTATTGGGGTGTTTGTAACCTTTTGTCAAGAAAATTCCATTGGAATAGAAGTGGACTAGAGAATCCTTTGTGGATTAATAGAGTCCTCTAAATAAGTATGGTTGTCTTTTTGGTTTGAGGATCCTTTGGGATTGTCTGCTAAGAGGAAGGAGTTAGTGTGATAGTTCGGACACCCATGATTCGAAAAGGGTTTGTTTCTTAAAAGAACATCTCGAGAAAAAATTGTTCTCTCGAGTAGAGAAGTGCTCTAGTGGTTCTTGGTTGAGTTGGGTTTTATGACTCGAGAACATGTACAATTTGAGTTGCCTCTTTGTTGGCAACGTGGTTCTTTCTGTTCAGGAAAAATATAGTGTTTGATTTGGGCATTTGAGTGAATTCTCTTTGGCTTATGTGGTGCTCAATTGCAACCGCCGAGTTGGAAGGATTGAAGGTTTTTGTGAAGAATCTCGATTTTGGATTTGAGTGTTTTGGAGGAAAGTTGGAATTACATTATGAAACCTCTGCTTTTAGCTGAATCTAATTATTAAAACTTGACTAAAATAAGTTTTGTTGCGTGTCCTCGCTAATGGAGGATCTACTTGTTATGATGAAGAGGTCGATCGAGCGATGGAACAAGAGTTTCATATGTTACGCAATTTTTTTGTGGTTTTGGATCCAAGAGATAGATAGCCTAAAGTATATTTGGTTGTTCTGAAGATGTGGGCATATTGAAGATGGAAAATTGCTAGAACTATCTCGAGTCCCGGAGCGGGAATATAACGCTTTGTATGACCCGCGCTCAGAGGAGTCTTGAGGTATTTGGAGTGTGAGGTTTCATAAGATCCGTTAACCAATGAGTAATGTCACATCTTCAAGTCCTATCCGTTAAGTGGTTCTCGTTAGGCCGGTAAGTGTAATGAGGCGAATACGCCATTGCATCAAAGTGCGGTGGTCCCATATGTCCGAGAGGAAAATGACTTGAAGTTAGAGGTCTCGCATGCGCGAGCCTTATGCGCAGTCGCTCACGCCTGTATGTGTTAACGCTTGTTAAGTTCGGGCCGGTGCTCATTCAAGTGGATCGCTGAGAAGAATTCGGGTCGACTTGCTTAAGGGGGTAGAATGTAATACCCCAAGTCTATTTAAGTGAAAAGAAAGAATTAGAGAGAAGAACCAACTAGAAAAATAGAGTTAACAGAGGACTAGAGGGGTTTCGCAATTATTCGACAACCTGGCCTCGTGCTTGGCCCAGAGGCCCGTGAGGGGCCGCCACCAACAAAAAGAAGGGGAAACCCTAGGTGGTACTGTAGCACGGAATGCTACAGTAGCCGCCACTGCTACAGTACCCGTGAACAGTACCGCCCGCCTCCTGCGCTGTCTCCTTCGGTGTCGCCACCTAGAAAAAGAAGAAGAAGAAGAAGAAGAAGAAGAAGAAGAAGAAGGAAGGGGAAGAGGGAGAGGATCTTCTTCATAGGGGTGGTTTGTCATCTCCTGCGATTCTTCAAAGGTAACCTCAATTCCCTTTGATCCGATGCGCTTTTGGATAGTTAATCAATGTCGGTATTTCTGTCTCTCAGGACAGATCGTGTTAGACAAACGTTTTGGTGTAGTTAAGTTTGGATTCAGTCTTGGGCTTCTCCTAGAGAGTTGTAGAGGACGTCAATAGCTTTCAATGAAGTGCTAGATTGTATTTTTGGACCTCTGTAGCAAAAGTTATGAATTTATTAGTGCGACTGTCCTGCGAATCTGTCGTGTTTTGATAGGTTTTAGTAATCTGACTTGTGCGATAAGTTAAAGAGGGAATTAGAGGATTTCAGTATAACGAAAGTTGTAGATAATTGTCGTGGCTTTAGGAAGCACAAGAACGCAAAATTTGGATAAACGAGCTGAAAGTTTTGATTGTTTTAGTGTTCTGTCCAGAGGGTATGACGTGAAATCGATGTTTTGTTAATTAGGTTAAAAATGATTTTAGATGGTCGAATCAGGAGTCTCACCAACTAGGTTTAGTTGGGGAATTTGATAACCTTTCAATGAAGTCCAAGAACCTAATTTAGACCACTGTACAGAAAGATATGAATTTTAGAACTTGACTGATTATGTAGGCACAAATCAGCATTTAGGAAATTGAGTCGGATCGCGTTGTAAGCTAAGGCTAGTTTGTGTTTGCTTTTGTAATTTTTGTGGTTCATTACTGTGGTCTTAGCTTATGATCTTAATGTATTAGGTGGGGATTGGTACCGAGGCAGCACCGCCACGCCTCCATTCTCACACGGTTAAGGCAAGTGCATTGTTTGTTATATGGGTGTGATTGATTGGCTATGTTTGTGTGCTTTTGATATATGATTGCATAGCAAGATGGCTTACTTGATGATTATTTAAGTATGGTGATTGCTCAAATTATGCTTATGCTTTATTGTGGTACAATGTTGTTGTCTTTGTAAGATTGATGATGAATAAGAGATGAGCATATGCATATTGAGAACATGTTGAGGCTTGGTCACGCGTGACCAAGCATGTTTCTTGAGATCCCCGCCATGAATGTGACGGGCTCGAGATCCCCACACTCGTGGAGTGGGTTGAGGTCCCCATTACTTATGGAGTAATGGGCAATTGGTCCTCGTGGCGTGCGCGCATGTGCATGGGTATGCGGCGATGACGGTTGCATACTTTGCATTACCTGTAATGCACAAAGAAAGATAAAGAGAAAGGATCCTTGAGCATTGCATTTGCATATGAGATGTTTTATTGATGCTTCGACTATGGATGTTGATGTTATAACTTTGTGGTATGCCTCTATTTTGTACTTGCTGAGTCCTGTGGCTCACTCTTGCTTTTATTATTGTTGTAGGTACCCAATTCAGAACGGCATGCATGGGAGGGAGTAGACTTGATTTGGATTCACTCACCGCCACTCATCTTTAAAGTTGATCAAGTTTTAGTCGCATCTTCATAATTTAGCAAACCGCTTAAGGATTGATTAGGATTATACCTCATGCAATGGATTAAGTGTAAAATTGATGAGTAGTGTAATTAGGACTCCTTTGGATATGCTAGTTGATTAGTAGGTTTTGAACGCCTATTGATGACTCGATATTGGATTATTTGTTTATGATTTATCTAAACGTTGGAATCTCCGTAGTAACTTTTAAAGGAGGTTATGTCGAAATTTGGTAGGTTGAACTCGGTTTGAATTATTTAATGTTAGTTTAGTAGCATTCCGTGCTCACGTTATCGGGTGTTACACGAGTCTCGCATAACTTATACACAAAGGCAATCGATGGATTTGGTCCATGATATGAACCAATCTTGCCAATCGCCTAACTCGGGATCTTCCCAAACCGACCGCAAAGGTGTCTACCTCGCGCCACGCCTCTTATAGGAAAATGGTCGTAGGCGGCCGAGACAACTCCGCCGATCATAACGGAGGTGGCTCGCGGCCACACGAGCCACTTCCCGAGAGCCATGGCCTCAGAGGTGCCACGCGCTCGAAACAATATGGGATACTCCTCGTGACTCGTCTCGCGATGATGTTGATCACGCCAAGTATTCTCCATGCCCGCCCTCGTCGCGCGATAGATGGCGAGGTTGGTCGATAAGTAAAGTTCGCCTCCACATCATCTCTGAGAAGCGCCAGTATCCATCCACGCTCACTTGAGTTTCTTTGACCTGTATTGGCGACTCATCTAAAAGCAAGAACAACAAGGTAAGACTTCTTTAAAAGCGTAAATAGGGTAAGAAAGGATGCTAGGATGGATGAGGAATAAAAGATATTCTTAACTTAAACTTTCTGAAATTAATTTGATAATTTCAAAATATTTTGACTCGTAAAGGCTTACTAACTCTAACGCCAATAGCTATCTCTAACCTACAACAAGATGGCTCGATACCAACGCTGTAGACCCTGAGTTATCTCCGTGAAACCGAGATTAATCAAGGTTTTAGAGACATAACTCTAGATCTCCAGAGGATGGATTCCAACTTAACTCCATCTAAATGAGAGGTCGAACTCCAACTAGAGCCCCGACGATCATGCTGCCGCTTCCTCATGAGCACTACATGATTGTCGGTTCTCCAACAAGTCAAGCGCTACACTTAGGTAGTTAAATAGGAAGTTATGAACAGCGTAGTATGATTTATATTGGCTCCCAAGATCAGCGACCAATATAACCATACTCTCCTTCAACGTTGATTACATCCATACAACATCCATACATAAATAGTTCAAAAGACAAACAACATAGTTCCAAGTTTACAACTAATACAAGTGGTCGATCGCCAAATTTAAAGGAAAGTGTTAAGTAGCATGAAATAAGGAAATAAACCAAAGGCCAGCAAGTGGTATGCCACACAACCCATCGGCAACCAATCGGGAGCTAAAGATAACACACTACTCATCGGTGTCGCTTAAATCGACATCGACGAGCCTGTCGGTCTCATTATCTTCCTCACCGTAAAAGCCAAGAACATCCGCCGAGTACAAAAGAGTACTGCAAGTCTTACACAAATAAAAATAGTTATGCATAAGTTCATTGAAAGGGAGGCTCATATTGGCTTAATTTTATAAAAACGACTAACACCGAATGTACCTACACATACTAGTTTTTCAAGTGCCATTTCAAAATCAGATTTGAAGTAGAAGTAAAGCATGTGAATAAATGATAAATTCAATAACAAAAGAATCATACTAAAAACAAAGTGGCGGTCCACTTTGATACAACAACAAGCATGAACATCCCATTCATGACGATTCCAAGTTATAACCACAATTTCAATTCAAAGTCTAACAATAAGAAGCCACAAATTTCAAGCGGTCGTCCATAACCGTGGACACGGCTATTCGAATAGATTATACCCTGCAGGGGTGTACTACTTTACCCACATGACTTGATTAGCCCGTAAGCCTCCAGATGCCTCCGAATATAGCATACTTTCTATGGTATGCCGGCCGGGTAAATCAAGATATGGTCATTTTTGGCAAGAAAATCCCATTGAGCTAAGTCCCTCAACCCATGGCTCCGCCTCCATCCTATATCCTAGGAAACACAAGACGTTAACGCCCCCATCCTATCGGCCCAAAAGGAACACGGGATTTCACGGTCCCATGCCCTTACAAATTCACCACCGTGGGACTCAACACAACAAAACCTTCCCCCTACTTAACCATACGGCTCCCAACCCGTGTGTGATAGCACAAAAGTCGCTGAACAAAGAGTACCCAAAGTTCGGTCCTTAATTGTCCGCACAAGCCAAACCACATACCCAATTCTCGCACGAAGGCACCATCACTAGCCATCACTTGTCCAGACCAAAAGCTCATTTAAAATAACAAAATTTAACTTATAAAACAGATTCAAGATCTGAAACAAAAGTATATAATGAGAGTTGTGTTTATCCCATAATTGTCGGGTTATTCCCGACAATCAAACTACCGGTTCTAGACTTGCATGGCTAAGCAAAACTCGAACAACAATAATCCACACATCCTATCATAACATTTCGGTACTGGAGTAATTCATGGATAGCCACAATGACAAGATAATAGGATGTGTCTAACTACTTACCACAAAAATAGCGACATTATAAGACTAACATGCAAGCAATTACCATTGCATCTATCCTAGCAAAACTGGGATCAAATATGATGCAAAAAGAAAGTTCAAAGGATGCTTGCCTTGCTGGTAAAGTAATTGTTCACTTTCGGTCGTGTAGGAGTCGATATCAATAAGCTCGGAATATAAATAAATACAATACCGAATAAACATCGAGAAATGCTCCAAAAATCAAAATGCTCAAAAATGCATGATTTTGCTACAGTAGCTAAGTCATGATTTTAGATGATTTTTGGTGAAAGAATTATTTCATTTTGATTTGGTATGTGAATGTTATGGTGGTTTGAATTTTAGATTTCAATATACTTCTATTTATGTAATTTAATTATGAGGTGAAAATTTGTAGAGTAATAGTGAGTACATGGATTACATGGATAAATAGGCAATATTATTACAAGTTCAAAACAGTTGTGTTTGCTCTAAATGGAGTTTTCATGATTTAGTTATTGATTTTTAAAGTTATCAGCATTAATAGTGTAAAAATAAAGCCAATTAAGATCATTTTCCTCAAACTATAGTTTCTGTGATAGAGGTAAGTTTGAAACCATTTTTATAATTACGTTCATTTGAAATAGAAATTATCAAAACTGATTTCACTGTTTTTGGAGTTCCCAAAAATTACTTATGAATTTTTGAAGTTATTAGCCTTTTTCTATTGTAAAAATAATGGTGTTAATGGCTCATTTTTCCAAAATACTGCTCTGTGACAGAGACACGTTTGAAACCAATTTTAATATAAAGTTCATTAAATATGAAAATTATCGTATGGTTTCACTCATTTTGAAGTTAAAATGATTTAGTTATGCATTTTAGAAGTTATTACCAATTTTCATTGTAAATTAATAGATTTCGAATTTCATAAAGTATGTATTACTTTTTCTATCGACCGCTAACCGCAAAGAATCGACAATGGGGCCGGCAAGCATAAGACTCCCACGCACTGCTACGACAAGTGGGCCTACTAGTTAGTGGCCCATGGCGACGCGCATGCGCGCCGACAACGGCTCGCAGAGCCGCTGGATTAAAATCCAACGGTCCAAGATTGTGGGGACCCTGTAATTATCTCCATAAGACCGGATTAGACAAGGTCTTAGGGACATAATCACGGTCTCCCAGAATGAATTCCAATTTAACTCTATCCAAGTGAGAGGCTTAGCCGAATACTAGAGCCTCAACGATCATGCGCTACGCTTCCTTTATAGCGCTACATGATTGTCGATTCTCTTCGATTCAAGCACTACACTTAGTGAGTTAATTGGGAATTCATCAACAACGAGTATGACTTATATTGGCTCCCAAGATCAACGACCAATATACTCATACCTCATCCAACGTTGATTACATCCATACAATGCATACAACAAGAGATCAAAAGACATACCGCATAATAGTCAAAGTCTACGCTTTATTACATACGGCCGACCGCCAAATTCAAAGTAAAGTATCAAGTAGCGCGAAGCAAATAAATAAAGCAAAAGACCAGAGTGGTATGCTCATCACCCGTCGGCAACCGATCAAGTTAAATGATAGCACACTACTCGTTAGTGTCACCCAAGTCAACACTAACAAGATCGCCGACTCATAATCTTCCTCACCGAAAAGGCCAAGAAACATCCGCCGAGTACAAGTGTACTCGCAAGTCTTACACAAATAAAAGTAGTTATGCATAAGGGTCATTCAAAGGATGGCACATATTGGTTTAGTTTATAAAGAGACGCAACGATTAACATCCTACATATACTAGTTTTTCATGTGCCCATTTAAAATCAGCTTTGAAGTAGAAGTAAAGCATATAGTAAAGTATTTCGGTAATAAACAATTGAATCATGCAAAGACCAAAGTGGCAGCCCACTTTGATGTACTAAACACATGAACATCCCATTCATGACGAATACCAAGTTCAACCACAATTTTAATTAAAAGTCTAACCATAGTAACTCCCGAACTCAAGCTGTTGTCCATAACCGTGGACACGGCTATTCGAATAGATTGATACCGCAGCGCGTGTACTACTTACCCACACGACTTGATTAGCCCGTAATCCTCCGAGGCCTCAAATAGCACACTTCCTATGGTATGCCGGCCGTAAATCAAGATACGCCATTTTCAAGAAGAAAGACCTATTGAGCTAAGTCCCCTGTGAGATGGTTCCTGCCTAGTACAAGCATCCGATAGCACTTGCTAGGGGCTCACAAGTTATATTGACATACCGATGCAATCAAAACAAGTAAAATTGGTGCCCTTGCACACTATAAAGGATTACATCGGCCCTAAGGAACATAGGATTTCACGGTCGCTATGCCCCTTACACCACCATGGGACTTAACACAATAAAACCCTCCCCCTACTTAACCATACTGTAATACTCCGGAAGTGTGAGAAGTCAAGAATCGGGTTAATTAAATTTAATCGGTAGCGAATTATTTAATCGTGAAGCTTTTATTTTCAGCCACAAAATAAGATTAGAGAAGGGCTTTTCGCTTGTTCTAATCCCTTTGGGGCTGGGCCTGGCCCATCTAGTGTGGCCGCCAAGGGGGAGGCCACCTCCCCAAACCCTAGCCGCCTCCCCCCTCTCCCCTTCCTCCTCCCACTTGGCAGCCGCCCTACTCCCCTTCCTCCCCTCTTGGTCGAATCCTCTTTCCCTTGCACCTCCCCTCTCCCAAGGTGCTGCCTCTGCACCTCCTCATCCAAGGTGCTGTCCATTATGCAAGAAGGAAGAAGGAGAGGAAGAGAAGAAGGAGAAGAAGGAGAAGAAGGAGAAGAAGTTTTATGGGGTTTGGTTCAGTGATTTCTAGTGGTTCTACAAGGGTAACGTAGATGCTTTTCCGCTGTTTGATCCTTAGTAGATGCGAATTTGATTAGAATTGTCGGTTAATTGTTGGCTGCAGAAGATGCAGTTCTGTCCAGAACTTTGCGTGAGTATTTTCGTGTATTTAGAGTCTGAATTTTAAGTTTCCATCTCCTAGAGATATGTGGGTTATTTCGTTAGCTTTCAGTGGCCGTGAAGATCACTCGATTCCGAGGTCTGAGTCAAAAGTTATGGTCGATTTAGTATCTGCTGCCAGAAATCTGACGAGAATAATCTGTCTGGTTATTTCCTAAAATATGAAAGGGAATTTGGTAGAATCTGAAAGTTCACCCTTCTAGGTTATTGTAGGTAATTCGATAACCTTTTCAGATTGTTAAAGAACGATCAATTCGGAGTTACCAATTAAAAGTTATGGTCATTTTAGTTTTGCTGTTCGTTTGTGTAGACAGATTCCGTACTGTAAGTTCAGACAATGGTTAGCCTTTTTTTTTGGCCGAATTGGAGTATCGTGTCAACTAGAGTATTGTAGATTAGTCAGTTAAGAATCTACAGAAATTGGGTTTACCTCTTTTTGACTTCCAGATCATGAGTTATGTCATTTACCGTGCTGCTGTCCAGAATCAGATTATGGCAGCAAACGCTGTTGTTCGCTCAACTTTGTAAACTCGCTCGAGTAGTCTAGTAAGCACTGTAGAATGCCGATTAGTAGCGTTGGGTGTATTATGACCTTATTGAATTTATTTTTACTTGTTTAGGAGGTGAAGCCTCTGGTTTAGGAGTATCGCCTTGGTCGCTAACGCGCCACATCGTGGAAGGCAAGTAAATGTAGCGGTTGTGCTACGGTTTAAACCGTGGTTCTTACTACTTGCACTATGTATGATTGACGTAATGTTGAACGATATGCCATGGTTACATGTTTTCTAAGTATGAATGTGGTAGCAAGATATTAATCAATTGCTATGTTTGGATGAGTTTGGGTAGTATTGTGGTAATTTGCTTAATGAGCCAAATGCGGAATATGAAAATAAACTCAAGGTGGACATATTGATAATTCCTTGTGGTTTTATTCATGATGATCATGTTGTGGTCTATGTGGTAGAGTTCCTTTAGATCGATTGATTTTGATCTTGGTGAATCGAGTGTGGGTTATGTGGTAATGGTCTTATGACACAATGGTATGGTGCTTAATGAGACACATGTGGATTATGAGAAATATTCATGATGAGTATGTTGTTGACCTTCGTGGTTAAATTCTTGTGGTTTATGATTATCATATCATTCATGACATATCATGACATTTATTGTGGATGTCGCCGCTTAGCCGCGATCAGATTTCGGCACAACATCGCATTGTCAGAAAGACGATGCATACCTTTACCTTGTTGGGTAAAGGTGCAGTGGAGCATAGCATACATATGCATTGCATTGTGGAAAGATCATTTGCATACTCATGCAAGATATTGAGGTGAAGTTATTTTTGAAACAAACGCAACTTCATAGTTGCAATGTGGAAATTGACTCATGAGAGTCTCTTGTGGTACGTGTAATGTGGTTGTGGTTGTGGAATAGGGTTCATCCCTTGTGGTATGGTAGAGGTTGTGATTGTGGCATGAGTTTCTCTCTCTTGTGGTAATTGTTGATAGCAATGTGATGCGAGAAATAGTAAAGTTATGAGGTAAAACATGTTAATACCTTATTGTCATTGGTAGTGGTAGTGGTGATTAATATGAAGCAGTTGATCAAGATTCAATTGTTAATATTTTACTATCATTGGTAGTAATTATGGTTGAGGCTATAATTATGATCATTATGGGAATTGTATATTGATGCTTAATATCTCTGTAGTTTAATTAGCTTGTAAATGAATGTGGATTCACATTATGGATGTGACATATGGATATTTTAATGATGTTGTGTATTTGTTTGTAGACCGAATAGCCTGTTAAGGCTTTGTTTGCCGAGATTTTTATCTCACTCTTGTTGTTTCTTCCCTTTCGTGTGATTGTTGAGCATTCATGGGATGGGTAGAGCGGCACCACAAGAATGCACTTGGTTCATCAACTCATGTAATAATAAAGTCGATGAAATTCTAGCCAAACGCTTAAATATTTGTGGATGATTATGTTATTTAATAAGGATGGACTTGTGAACCATTCTTTGATTAATCTGATAGAGGTAGTTTAATTAATGAACTTGTTACCGTTATCTTTGTTCCCTTAGTTGTTTATGCTTCCGCTTAATGCTTCTTGTCTAGAGATGTTGCTTAAATAAGTTATAATTGAAATTATTGGCTAGTAGAGAGTGGTTTAGTAGCATTCCAGTGGTATTGTGGGTCCTGGGTGTTACAGCTTGGTATCGAGCGGGCTTTAGGTCCGTGGTAATTAAAAATATTAAATTGACACACCGTGCACAGAGGATGGGATGGGTCAGCATTGCATGCATGCTTTGACATGTTATATTGATTATTCATGCTATGAGATAATCTTGTATGTTTATGTGTTGTTTCTATGATCGCTATGAGTGAGGATAGTCAATGATAAGAGGTAGGGTTTGCGGTCGTTGCCTTGGGCATTGCCGCTTATACCCCATTCGTGGTACGGGATATTGATGCAGTTACCTCGGTAACTTAGTTGCGGATGTCATGGGTAAGTTTCTTAGAAAAGTGTTATCCTCCTTGAATTGATGTTGGCCATTCTTGGCCTAATGCGCTAATGATTTTCTCAAAGTTAATGCTTATTGTAGCTTGTTAGTGTCACTAGGCCTCCAATTGTTCTTGAGGCCAAGTATTGTTTCTTTCGATTGATGGATGTTTCACCGCTCGTGAGCAAGGCTTTGGAGAGATTGGTATTTTCTGTGTTGTTCCATCTTTCTTTGTCGGAAAACATGACTCTTGTATTTCGCTTGTTATTTTGAGAGAGAATCAAAGCTTTATGTGAGAAGTTCATTAACTTGTGGAAGCATTGGCTCTATGCATTTCTTCTAAGTTATTTCGACTTTTGAAGTTTGATTTCTCCTAGAAGGAGTGTTAAAATCCCTTTATGATGTTTTGTTGTGTTTAAGTAGTAGGTGGCAATTATGTAAATAATTGGTAGATTGTGAATTATCAAGTTGAAAAGTTAGTGTGGTACATCATTAATTTCTACTATCATCTTAGAAGTGAAGTCGATTAATATAATGTTGTCCTGTTGTAGTATCTTGAAGATTTGTGGCTAAGAATTTAGCGTTACATGTGTAGAACTCATGCATTTATCAAAGAATATGAAAAACAATTGTTTTGATTATTGTAGTTGTTTAATTTTCCCAACTTGTTGGATAGATTGGATTGATTGATCTTAGTAATTAATCGACCATTCGGGATGGTCAAGTAAGGAGGTGTTGGAATATTGCCTTAATAAGATTAACCTTTAATATGTTCTCTCTTTACATACTTGATGAGCATGTACAATCATAAAGTTATGCAACTTTTACCACGCTAAATTGTTGAAATATATATAAAGAAATGGATGAAGGTTGATGTATTGACTTGTGGAATCTGGTCTTATAAAGTCGGTATTGTTGATGTTTAAAGTTATTTTATTTTAATATCTTAACATAAGGTGGAGTATTGAATCTGCTCTTTATTTGTCTTTGAGATTGCAAATTAGAGATAGGATCATTAATGCTATGCTGATGAAAAATTAATAATCAATTATTGACAAAGAATGGCTAGAGTGTAATTACTTTTTGCTAAACTAGAGTTGAGCATCAAGATTGAGATAAATGTATGAAATCTAATAAGAGATTCATACTAGCATGTTTTGTGAGGTTGTTATGTTCTAATATCAGCTTGTTAAAGAGTTTGTTTTAATATGATGGCTTATGCACTAGGTTTAACTAGATTAAGTAGTTGGAATCTTATTTGGATAATAAGAACATGATGAAGTGATTTATGGTGTTCCTTTTGGAAAATATGAAGGAGTGGGATGATATGCTGATTTTTGCAAGAATGTTTTATCTTGTTGTGAATACAATCGATAGCATGTAGTTGTGATTATGGTGTTGAATGTTTTAAAAATAAAGGAATTTGTTAATTCCATAATACTAATTGAATTGAAGGGTGTGAGATTTACGGTTTGAAATCTTTTGTACCTTATGACTTGTGTGATAGCCGAGGTTGCTTTGAGTAAAGCGACATGTTGAATGATCTTTTGGTTTTCATCCAATCTCGTGTTGTGGTCTTCAAGCATCCTTTGTTGGAATTATGGATGTCATATAAAAGAAAAATTGCTTCTTATTGAAAGGAAAAGTTGTACTATAAGTATTTGAGGTACAGCTTGATCTTATCTTGTGTTTTTCCAACCTCTTTGCTATTTGTTATTCTTTTGGTCTTTTGGCTATTGAGATGACAACCATTTTTTTTTCAGATGCTGAAATTTATTTCTTCTTACCTCTTCTTCTAAGAACATGGTAATTGTTGTGTGTTGCGAAGCCTTTGTTGAGTAATGACGACTTATTAGTGGTAGTCTAGTGATGTTTTTGTGGAGCCTTAAATATCTCAATGTTTAAGATACAATGGATAATATATTATTTCCATGGAATAATCCTTGAGAAGGATATGTTTTAAATAGAATGTTTATCTTGGAGCCAAGCGATTCATTGATGTTAAGAAATGAGTGTTTGTTAATTGGGAAATTATTGTTATGACAAGTAGTGCGATGCTCTCTTGATTCTTGTTTTGCCTGTGTGTTTATAGCAGAGGCCTTTGCAAAATTGAATTGTGTTTATGTTGATGCGTAGTCTTTTCCAGTTAGGAAAAGAAAATGATTGTTTTGGTCTGTCGAGTGATTTTCACTCTTAGCTTATGTGGTGTGGTTCTCCAATTGTCTACTTGATGAGTAGAATTATTTTGTGGTGAATCCTTTGTTTTGGATCGAGGTCCTTTGAAGGAAAGCTGGTTGCTAGTGTGATGCGTGAGAGTTCTTTACTTCTTCATGGTCGGGTTCTATTTGCAAAAGATACCACAGCTTCTAGTAGAATGATGTGAGTGGAATTTGTGATCAAATTCTTGAAAATGGGTATAATGTGTTATCCCGAGTATATTTAATAAGAGAAAAGTGTTTTAAGAAAGAGGATGGTTTTAGAAAGTGGTCTTAATAGTTATTATGGAAATTTTTTGCCAATTGGCAGACTCATACGCTCAGTATCGATAAAAGAGTTATGCGGATGTTCGCGCGAGAGTTGGAGTTTCATGTGGAAGCCTCGTGTTCTTCTGGTGTCTCCCACCAAGGGTATTGTTCGCTTTGGTACCACCGGAAGCTTAGCCGCGTACATCGGTCCTTTCAAAGTGTTTGCTCGGTGGGTAGTTTGGCTTATCGCTTGGAGTGCCAAACTCTTTGAGTGGTGTGCACAATGTTTTTCATGTGTCTATGGTGAGGAAATACTTATGGATCCGAACACAAGATTGACTCGAACAGTCAGTGGAGCAGACCTCACCGTGGAGAGTCGGCCTTCAGATCTTGGATACGCCGAGCGGTCTTGATGAATAAGACCATCAAGTATGTGAAGGTCCTCCGACGAATCACCGAGAGAGAAGCTACGTGGGAGTTGGAGGATCATTTACAAAGAAGTACCCGAGCTCTTTGAGGTCGGTAAGTACTCCTAGTTTGGGTAGTCGTTGTTTGTTGTTCTTTTCTTTGTGGTCGGTAGAGTTGGATTCGAGGACTAATCCTTTTAAGGTGGGAAGAATGTAATACTCCTAAGTGTGAGAAGTCAAGAATCGGGTTAATTAAATTTAATCGGTAGCGAATTATTTAATCGGGAAGCTTTTATTTTCAGCCACAAAATAAGATTAGAGAAGGGCTTTTCGCTTGTTCTAATCCCTTTGGGGCTGGGCCTTGGCCCATCTAGTGTGGCCGGCCAAGGGGGAGGCCACCTCCCAAACCCTAGCCGCCCCCCTCCCCTCTCCCCTTCCTCCTCCCACTTGGCAGCCGCCCTACTCCCCTTCCTCCCTCTTGGTCGAATCCTCTTCCCCTTGCACCTCCCCTCTCCCAAGGTGCTGCTCTGCACCTCCCCTCATCCAAGGTGCTGTCCATTGCGCAAGAAGGAAGAAGGAGAGGAAGAGAAGAAGGAGAAGAAGGAGAAGAAGGAGAAGAAGTTTTATGGGGTTTGGTTCAGTGATTTCTAGTGGTTCTACAAGGGTAACGAGATGCTTTTCCGCTGTTTGATCCTTAGTAGATGCGAATTTGATTAGAATTGTCGGTTAATTGTTGGGCTGTAGAAGATGCAGTTCTGTCCAGAACTTTGCGTGAGTATTTTCGTGTATTTAGAGTCTGAATTTTAAGTTTCCATCTCCTAGAGATATGTGGGTTATTTCGTTAGCTTTCAGTGGCCGTGAAGATCACTCGATTCCGAGGTCTGAGTCAAAAGTTATGGTCGATTTAGTATCTGCTGCCAGAAATCTGACGAGAATAATCTGTCTGGTTATTTCCTAAAATATGAAAGGGAATTTGGTAGAATCTGAAAGTTCACCCTTCTAGGTTATTGTAGGTAATTCGATAACCTTTTCAGATTGTTAAAGAACGATCAATTCGGAGTTACCAATTAAAAGTTATGGTCATTTTAGTTTTGCTGTTCGTTTGTGTAGACAGATTCCGTACTGTAAGTTCAGACAATGGTTAGCCTTTTTTGGCCGAATTGGAGTATCGTGTCAACTAGAGTATTGTAGATTAGTCAGTTAAGAATCTACAGAAATTGGGTTTACCTCTTTTGACTTCCAGATCATGAGTTATGTCATTTACCGTGCTGCTGTCCAGAATCAGATTATGGCAGCAAACGTTGTTGTTCGCGCTCAACTTTGTAAACTCGCTCGAGTAGTCTAGTAAGCATTGTAGAATGCCGATTAGTAGCGCTGGGTGTATTATGACCTTATTGAATTTATTTTTACTTGTTTAGGAGGTGAAGCCTCGGTTTAGGAGTATCGCTTGGTCGCTAACGCGTCACATCGTGGAAGGCAAGTAAATGTAGCGGTTGTGCTACGGTTTAAACCGTGGTTCTTACTACTTGCACTATGTATGATTGACGAATGTTGAACGATATGCCATGGTTACATGTTTTCTAAGTATGAATGTGGTAGCAAGATATTAATCAATTGCTATGTTTGGATGAGTTTGGGTAGTATTGTGGTAATTTGCTTAATGAGCCAAATGCGGAATATGAAAATAAACTCAAGGTGGACATATTGATAATTCCTTGTGGTTTTATTCATGATGATCATGTTGTGGTCTATGTGGTAGAGTTCCCTTTAGATCGATTGATTTTGATCTTGGTGAATCGAGTGTGGGTTATGTGGTAATGGTCTTATGACACAATGGTATGGTGCTTAATGAGACACATGTGGATTATGAGAAATATTCATGATGAGTATGTTGTTGACCTTCGTGGTTAAATTCTTGTGGTTTATGATTATCATATCATTCATGACATATCATGACATTTGCATTGTGGATGTCGCCGCTTTTAGCCGCGATCAGATCGTACAACATCGCATTGTCAGAAGACGATGCATACCTTTACCTTGTTGGGTAAAGGTGCAGTGGAGCATAGCATACATATGCATTGCATTGTGGAAAGATCATTTGCATACTCATGCAAGATATTGAGGTGAAGTTATTTTGCAAACAAACGCAACTTCATAGTTGCAATGTGGAAATTGACTCATGAGAGTCTCTTGTGGTACGTGTAATGTGGTTGTGGTTGTGGAATAGGTTCATCCCTTGTGGTATGGTAGAGGTTGTGATTGTGGCATGAGTTTCCTCTCTTGTGGTAATTGTTGATAGCAATGGATGCGAGAAATAGTAAAGTTATGAGGTAAAACATGTTAATACCTTATTGTCATTGGTAGTGGTAGTGGTGATTAATATGAAGCATTGATCAAGATTCAATTGTTAATATTTTACTATCATTGGTAGTAATTATGGTTGAGGCTATAATTATGATCATTATGGGAATTGTATATTGATGCTTAATATCTCGTAGTTTAATTAGCTTGTAAATGAATGTGGATTCACATTATGGATGTGGACATATGGATATTTTAATGATGTTGTGTATTTGTTTGTAGACTCGAATAGCTCATAAGGCTTGTTTGCCGAGATTTTTATCTCACTCTTGTTGTTTCTTCCCTTTCAGGTGATTGTTGAGCATTCATGGATGGGTAGAGCGGCACCACAAGAATGCACTTGGTTCATCAACTCATGTAATAATAAAGTCGATGAAATTCTAGCCAAACGCTTAAATATTTGTGGATGATTATGTTATTTAATAAGGATGGACTTGTGAACCATTCTTTGATTAATCTGATAGAGGTAGTTTAATTAATGAACTTGTTACCGTTATCTTTGTTCCCTTAGTTGTTTATGCTTCCGCTAATGCTTCTTGTCTAGAGATGTTGCTAAATAAGTTATAATTGAAATTATTGGCTAGCTGTAGAGTGGTTTAGTAGCATTCCAGGGTATTGTGGGTCCTGGGGTGTTACACATACGACTCCCAACCCGCGTGTGGCAGCACGAGTGTACTTGAATTAACGACGTTACCAAAGTTCGGTCCTCAATTGTCCAGACAAGTCCTTCCACTTACCCAATGCTCGTGCACAAAGCACCATCACTAACCAACACTTGTCCAGACCAAATCTCATTTTAAAATGACCAATTTTTTGCTCATAACACAGATACAAATATCTGAATTAAAGTATAAAGAGGTAAGTATGTGTTTCCCATAATTGTCGGGTTAGCCCCGGCAATCAAATTACCGTATCTAGACTTGCATGACTAAGCAACCCATATTCAATAATCATCACATCCTATCTTAAGCATGTAGGTACTGGCATAATTCAAGATTAGCCTCAAGCATAGGACATAACTAGACTACACATCACAAAAATATTTACATAATCAAAATAGCATGCAAGCAATTATCATTGCACTAACTTAACCAAAACTGGGATCAAATATGATGCAAAAGAAAGCTCAAATGATGCTTGCCTTGCTGGTACAGTAGCTGCTCACTCTCGGTAGCGTAAGTGTCGATATCAATATGCTCAAAAATGCATGATTTTTCTACAGTAGTTAGGTCATGATTTTAGATGGATTTAGGTAAAATAATTATTCTATTTGGAGTTAGGAATTGGAAGTTATGCTATTTTGAAATTCAGGTTTCATTAAACCTTAAGTTATGTAATTTAATTATTTGGCCAAAATTTGTAGAATAGTGGTGGTGTAAAGGATTACATAGGTAAATAGGTAATATTAATACAAGTTCAAAACAGTTGGGGTTTGTCCTTTTTGGAGTTTTTATGTTTTAGTTATGTATTTTCAAAGTTATCAGCCTTTTATAGTGTAACAATAATAGAGTTAAAGATTATATTCTCCCAAATATAGTTTCTGTGACAGAGGTAATGTGGAGACCATTTTTAGAATTAAGTTCACTGAAAATGAAAATTATCAAAATGGTCTCACTGTTTTTTTTGGAGTTTCCAATAATTACTTATGCATTTTTTAAGTTATCAGTCCTTTTTCTATTATACAAATAATGGTTTTAATGGATTAATCTCCAAATAAAGCTCTCTGCTACAGAGACAAGGTTGAAATCAATTTTGATATAAATTTCATTAAATATGAAAATTATTAGAAGTGGTTTCACCCATTTTGGAGTTAAAATGATTTAGTTATGCATTTTAGAAGTTATACATATTTTTCAGCAGCAAATTAATCGATTTCGAATTTCATAAAGTACTTACTACTTTTCCTACCGCCACGCGCTAGCGCAGCGCCGACGCATGGGCAGTGTCGGCTTGACCCAACAAAGCGACTTGGCTCACGAACAAGCGGCGAAGGCGATTTCACAGACACGCTTAAACAATCAAACGAAAACTCGTACGAGCAAGTTAGGTGTGCTTTTCCTCACGTGAAAACATGTTTAACTAAATGCGCATCCACTTAGACTAACCTAGGGCCCACAAGTCGCTGACTCTAAACCTCACTAAGCCACGCCATTAGATTAAACTAATCCGGCAATTACATCGCGGTTGTCAAAACCGACAACAAATGTCTTGGGCTCTCGCAAGCGTTGCGCATTCGCCGCGCGCGAGGAAGGATGGAGAGCGCGTGTACCGCTAAAACGAAGGACATTAGTAAGAGCTACCTTCCGTGGTGGCTTTGCCGTGAAGAGGCACGTGGCGGGCGGCCGCGGAGTTGAGCGGAGGAGGCGCAAAGCGGATATCGAGGGCTCGAGGTAGAGGCTCTCCAGTGGACAATCGACACCAAAGAAAGGCTTCGCGGTTACGGCGACGCCAAGGAGGTCAAGGGGAACCTAGGCCTTTGTCTTTAGCTCCGTGGCACTGGCGCGGCGAGGTCCACGCGCGCTGGCGGTTCACGTGGAAAGGCCGCCCGAGAGGTAGAAAAGGCAGCGGTTGGACACGCTAAGTGAGGTATAGAGATGGTAGGAATGAGAGAAATCGGGAAAGCCTTACCGGCCTGAGCCGGAGACGAAGAGCAAAGTCGGCGTCGACAAAAGATAAACTTCTAAACTGAGAGATCCGTGAAGCATCGAATGAATTGATTGAGGGAAATCAATACTAAGCATAGAGGCACCGTGACGATTCAGCGATGATAATACTCACCGGAGGTGAAGGAAACACGGCAAGGTCCTTCGGGCACGCCTGATGTCACCGTAGCACGACAACGGTCGGCAAGCTACAAGGTACGAGGAGCCGAGGTTAGGAAAATGGGAAAGGCATTGAACAGAAGAGAGGAGGAGCACCGGATCGAGCTTACCTGCACGGAGCTTCAGCTTAGCCTCCCTTCTCGCCAACAGAGAAGAGGTGAGGGGTAAAGGTGGGCATGGAGGGGTCTTAAGCCGGTGAGGACGGAAACGGAAACGGCGTTAGGTGAGGAAGCTCGAATGGTCAACGGCCGCGCGGAGTCGCCGCCGCGCGGCGCTACCGGCTCGAGGGTCGCAGCGAGGTAGGAGGCGAACCGACAAGGCAGGCCCAAGGCGCCGTGTCACAACGCGCGCGCGAGTCCAAGTGAGTGGGTCATCACAGCCGTTGGATCGCATCCGAACGGCTCGGTTTAAAAGAAAGGACGATCGGCGGGTTGAAACGGCACGCAACCGGGCGTTGGTTCTTCCATCGGATGGCTCTCATGCGTGCAATTAGGCGCTTGGGTTGAGTCCAGTCACGAGTCGGACTCGAGTCCGAGGAACAAGCTAGCCGATTAGGTTGAGTTTGACCGAGAATTAAATTAGATTTCCTACTTTGACCAGAGCTTTATAAATAGAAATAAATTTCATAAAATCCTCACATAATTTGTGGGGTTCTGGAAGATATAGTTCCCATAAAAATTATGAAAACCCACTGCTCAAATTAAAATTTGTGACATTTAAATTCAAACATGTTGTATGTCTATGAATGTTGTTTGAATTTCAATTAGGATCAAACTAGTCCCAAAAATTTTGGACAAATTATATTTATTCATGAGAATTAATGTAGTATTTAAATAAATTGATTCCAGATGATGATAACAACTTTTTATTACCGATGCTAAAAGAAAACCGAAATTTGAAGTGTATGTTTATATGAAATGAGATTTTCCAAGTACAATATATTATGAAATGATTTGAATTTGATAATGCATGTTAGTGAGATGCATTATAATCCATTTTAATAGTTGGGTTGTGACAAACCTCCCCTTACAAAAGATCTCACCGAGATCCGTGGAGAAGAATTAGAAAGTTTTCATTAGAAGTTATAATTTATGCTGTCTTGATTTACTTCAAAGATAGTGTTGACATGTTATAATTTACATTGATATGTTTTACCTTTCCTTTCTTGATACGAAGGCACTTCATGTAGAGAAGAGGTCCGATAAGCCGCCGATCCGGTCTTCACGCTCCCATGTTGCTTCATCTTCCGTGGTTGCTCCATTGACCTTGACGAACTTGAGGTCACGGTTCCTCGCCTTGCGCCGGTTTCTTCGAGGATACGAATCGGGCTCTCGATAAGATAGATCGGGTTGCAAGTCGAGTTTGTCCAACTCGGTTGCTTCCGCTGGGACTCAAGACATTTCTTGAGTTGGGAGACATGGAAGACGTTATGCACGTCTGAATGTGATGGTGGCAACTCCAACTGGTAGGCCATCGATCATAACTTAGCTAGAATACGGAAAGGTCCAATATAGCGAGGTGCTATTTTACCTTTGATTTGGAAGCGACGAACTCCTTTCATAGGAGAGACTTTAAGATATACATGATCGCCCACTCAAGCTCAACTCGCCGACGACGGTCGGCATATGACTTCGACGTGATTGAGCCATCCTAAGTCGTCGCGAATGACACGAACTCGTTCTTCAGCATCTTCCACCAAGGTTGGGCCATAGAATGGCCTTTCCCCGGCTTCGGACCAGTTCAAGGGTGTTCTACAAGCTCTCCCATACAATGCTTCGAAGGGTAACATCTGAATACTGGATTGGAAGTCGTTATTGTTTGAGAACTCGCAAACGTAAACATTTTTCCCAACTATCGCCAGATAACACGCAAGCCCGGAGAAGGTCTTCCAAGACTTGATTTACCCTCTCGCTTGTCCATCCGCTTATGGGTGATAAGCGGAGCTAAAGGATAGGTTGGTCCCCATTGCTTGATGCAAGCAGCCAGTAAATGAGAGGTGAATTGGGGACCTCTGTCAAACAATCACCTTTGGTACACCCCGAGACAAACAATTCTTGAAATATAAAGTTCGCTAGTTTGGCCCTGTAAGTGGTCTTGACAGAATAAAATAGGCAACCTTGGTTAAACGATCCACAATCACCCATATAGAATCAAATCCATTTTTTGTTCTAGGAAGGCCGTGATGAAATCCATGCCAACTTCTTCCCATTTCCACTGGGAATGGGCAGGGATCTAGAGTACCACTGGCTTCAAATGCTCACTTAACTCTTTGACATAGATCACACTGCCACATACTGCAATGTGTCGCTTCATTCCGCTCCACCACGCTTTCTTTTTCAAATCTTGATACATTTTCGCACTCTGGGTGGATAGAGAATTTTGAGTTATGGGCCTCCTTGAGAATCAATTCTCTCAAGTAGCGATCGATGGTACCACCATACGGTTTCCAAACCATAGAGTACCCTGTGCATCTTGCTTGAAACATTTAGCCTTGCCTTGTTTCATTAGTTCTAAAATTTGAGCCACTTCAATCAGTTTTGGCTTCCTTAATCTGGTCCTCAAGTGTACAAGTCACCCCGAGGGCTGCAAGCTAACCTTCTTCAACTATCTCCGTGTGTAGGCCTTGCAATGCAAAGACATAAGCCCGCAGAAAAGGAGTTATCACAAACAGCTTGCATTGAGATTTTCTGCTCAATGCGTCGGCCACGACATTAGCCTTTCCTCGATGATAATGGAGTCCCATATCATAATCTTTAATCAACTCAAGCCATCTTCTTTGTCTCAAGTTCAGTCACTTGGGTGAAAATATATTTAAGGCTCTTATGGTCGGTGTAGATCTCGCAACGACACCGATGAGGTAATGTCGCCAAATCTTCAAGGCATGAACTACACCGCGAGCTCTAGGTCGTGTGTGGGATACTTGGCCTCATGGGGCCTCAATTGCCTCGATGCGTAGGCCACCACTCTACCGCCTTGCATACGCACACAACCGAGCCCATGGCGAGATGCATCACAAGAGATATCAAAGCTCTTGTGATTGTCCGCGTAACAAGCACGGAGCCTCACGCCAGCATTCTTTCGTGGTTTGGAAGCTTTGCTCGCAATCGCTGTCCACTCAAATTTCTTTTCTTTCTTTAGAAGTTGGGTCATAGGCTTTGCAATTTTTGAGAAATTCTTGATGAACCTACGGTAGTATCCCGCAAGTCCAAGAAAACTACGAATGTCGTGACGCCTGGGTTGCTTCCAACAAGGACATCTTGCACTTACTAGGATCAACAATGACACCGCCTTAGATAGGATATGTCCCAAGAAACTAACCTCTCAAGCCAAAACTCACATTTGCTGAATTTGGCGACAACGATGGTGGCGAAGCTTTTCTAACACAAGTCTCAAATGTTGCTCGTGCTCAAGATCGACTTAGAGTAGATAAGGATATCATCAATGAAAACCACTACAAACCGATCCAAGTATTCCATGAACACCGAATTCATGAGGTTCATGAAATAGGTCAGCATTGGTCAAACCAAAGGACATGACTGTGTACTGCATAAACCGTAACGAGTAGAGAAGGTAGTTTTCTGAATGTCCTCGGTTCTAACTTTAACTGATGGTAGCCTAACCTCAAGTCAATTTTGGAGAACACCGAGCTCCACTAAGCTGGTCAAAAGGTCATCGATCCGCAAGCGGTACTTGTTCTGACGGTGACCTCATTAAACTGGACGGTAGTCAACACACATCCGTAGACTCTTGTCTTTCTCCTTGACAAAGAGAGCTGGGCATCCCCAAGGCGAGGAGCTAGGCCTCGATGAAACCCTTGTCTTGCAACTCCTGTTGTTCTTTCACTCGCTAGCTCATTGGGCGGCATCCGATACGCCTTTTTGTGATGGGCGCGTACAGGGGCAAGCTCAATGACAAACTCTACCTCTCGTGGGGCATGCCCGAAGTTCCTCAGGAACACATCAGATACTCCTCACTATTGGTACCTCCTCTAGCTCGAGAGAGGTACTCGCTTTAAAGCATATAGGTGAGAACTACCCACTAAAGGTGCAAAGACGACCGATGCCGCCCTCGCTAGTCACCGAAATAGACCCTGGGCACAATCAATCTTCCCGATTCTTAGATAACCAATCCATCCCTAAGATAACATCAATGCCCACCGAACTTATCACTATTAAGCTTCCGAAAAGTTAACATTTTGTATTTCAATTTTACGCCCTCGCAGACTTGATCGTGTAGAAAACCGACCCTAAGGACCGAATATGATAAGGCGGTGAAGTGTATGTATCTTGAATTGGTTAATCGCAGCATACTGTTTTAATAAATGAATGAGATGCTCGTAATCAAATAAAACCGCGCAGACACGAATTAACAAGTAGTGTACCTAGCACAACGCCGTGCGCTTCGCCGCTTCTCTCGCCGAGACGTGGTTGACGCGACCACGCATGCCGGGTGGAGTAGGTGCGCCCTCGTGGTGGTGGCGTGGCCTCGCCGAGCCGGGCTGGTGGCGCGAGAGCGCACGCCCGGCATCCTCGCCGCTTGGCGAGGCATCGCGGCACAGTGGCCCCGACGGCCACAAGGAAAACAAGTAACGCGGGCTTGTATGCCCCGCCACTGCGGGTCTCGCCCCATCAGGCCGCTGAGCCGCGGTGGAGAAGGTCGTGGAGGTGCCACAGAGACCTCGATGATGTCAAGCCGGGCACGAGGTGCCCGAGGGAGTCTCGGCGCGCTCGGGAAAACAGCCACTGCCACCACGCTCAGAAGCCCTCCTCCTCTTCTCGACTCATCCATCCGTCATGCTATCATGCTCCACCACTATCACCTTGTTGACCAGATGCCGGAAACTCAAATCATGTGCAGCTAAAACAAGCCGCAACTCCTGACAGCCCATGGAAGAACTCGCTCCGCGACGAGCGCCCGTCGAGACGCCGTCCGAGCATACCGCCAAGTAGTTGAAATCATGCAGTACTCGCGATCGCCCTCCGCCCTCGCCTCAAGGCAAGGAACCGCCGCCGCTTGATAAGCGACTCCCTCTCGTATATGGGCCTCTAACGCTGCCCTCAACTCGCCCCAAGTCGGACGTGGCGCTGGGCCGCATGGCGGAATAACTATCCCACCAGCGCCGCCGCACCGCCAACCAATAGCCGCAAACAAGACTTTCTCTTCGACATCGCGCAATGTTCAGCTTTTCTATGTTGTGCAGCCAGTCCTCCGCTCCATTGGGTCCTGCCGCCCGCAAACGTCGGAGGGTTGGTCCGCCGAAACTCGCAAGACCTCCGGCGCCGCGCGGGCAGCCTCCCGCCGGAACGGAGCCGAGCGGTGTTACGACGATCGCCTCAAGCATCCGTGTCCGTCCATCCGGCTGCGCCAATCATCATCATAAACTCGACCATGGATGGCGGCGGAGGGAGCACCTCTCAGCGGTCCGTCCCGCTGGGACGGCGGCCGAGGCCTCGCCATGCTCGACGGCCGCCGGGATGACTATCCTCGATCGTAGAAATCGCTTAGGGGTGCTAGACGTGGTTCTCTAGACAGGAGCCTCGCCGCGTGTGGCTCCCGATCGTAGTCGGTCCCCGTCATCCCAGATTAGACAAGGATGGTTAGTAATAAGATAAAAGCCATTACTTGGCTATACATGCACAATCGATATCAGAGAGCATGAAAACTATAACCTCAAATGGAACACAAAACATTAAGCGACATAAACCAAATCGATACAACTCCGTACATAAGCGCCCGCAGGCTTAAGATTACAACTGAAATAATAGTGTTTGCAATGAAACATAACAGTTCGACATCTACTACCCTATTACATAAAT
The DNA here is from genome assembly GCA_036346255.1 of Ampelocalamus luodianensis. Classification (NCBI taxonomy): domain Eukaryota; kingdom Viridiplantae; phylum Streptophyta; class Magnoliopsida; order Poales; family Poaceae; genus Ampelocalamus; species Ampelocalamus luodianensis. Next base: position 80,003,057 of record CM070634.1, on the reverse strand, counting down.
CTAAGGATACAAGCTCAAACATAGAGCTCCCTGCCCTAATAGCCTAGATATTATTCCGATCAAAGTTCACCAGAAAGTCATCGAGCAGGTGGTATCCAGGGGATCCTGTGTCTTCTGGGTCTCCCGGGTTGGTGAGGCGTAAGGGGGATCCTACGCCGAGGATATAGCCTCCTACTTCAGGAAGAGAATAATCCGGAGGCGCAGAAATGTACAGTGAAACCTCATTAGCGCCATACAGCACATCCGGACGAATTAGCCTCATGTCATGCATAAGCTGGAAATGCTCCTGAGCTATAATGAGACGACGACGCGCCTCCCATAACTCATGCACTATGCAATGATGCATTTGGTCCATTACGTGAACCAATCTCGCCAACCGCCTCGACTTGGGGTCCTCCCAAAATCGATCCTAGCAAACGAAGTTCACGCCCCTAGCGCCGCACGCCGCATCGAAAGTGATCGATGGGGTCGGGCTAACTCGTCGTCGAGCGAAGACGCACTCATGGCCACCAAGGCCACTTCTTGTAACGCCATGGCCTCGTATACCACGCTACCGAAGCGTAAGGTATGCTCCCGTGACTTGTCTAGCAACGATATCTATCATCGCCATAAATTCCTCCATTCCGTGTCCTCGATCGCATGGTAGATGGAATAAGTGGGCTGATATGTGAAGTTCGCCTCCACATCATGTCTCGTAGCAACGCCGGTATCCATCCACTCCTTCACTTGAGTTTCCTGACAAGGTGATCGAGGGTTCATCTAAAGGCAAGAAGGCAAGGTAAGTAAGTTTCATAAACCAAACAGATCAGAGAGAAGAGATACTAAGATGGATAAGGAATAAAAGATATTCTTAACTTAAACTTTCTCAAAATACTTTGATAATTTTGCAAAATAATTTGACCAAGGAACTTACTAACTTAACGCCTGCTACCTCTAACCTACAACAAGATGGCTCGATATTAACGTTGTGGGTACCCCTGTAATTATCTCCATAAAACCGAGATTAGACAAGGTCTTAGGGACATAATTACGGTCTCCCAGAATGAATTCCAATTTAACTCTATCCAAGTGAGAGGCTTAGTCGAATACTAGAGCCTCAACGATCATGCGCGCTGCTCCTTTACGAGCGCTACATGATTGTCGATTCTCTTTCGATTCAAAGCACTACACTTAGTGAGTTAAATAGGGATCCATTAACAACGAGTATGACTTATATTGGCTCCCAAGATCAACGACCAATATACTCATACTCTCATCCAACGTTGATTACATCCATACAACGATACAACAAGAGATCAAAAGACCTCATCTGCATAATAGTCAAAGTCTACACAATTATTACATACGGCCGACCGCCAAATTCAAAGTAAAGTATCAAGTAGCAATGATAGCAAATAAATAAAGCAAAAGACCAGAGTGGTATGCCCATCACCCATCGCAACCGATCGGGAGTTAAATGATAGCACACTACTCGTTAGTGCCACCCAAGTCAACACTAACAAGATCGCCGACTCTAATCTTCCTCACCGAAAAGGCCAAAGAACATCCGTCGAGTACAAGTGTACTCGCAAGTCTTACACAAATAAAAATAGTTATGCATAAGGGTCATTCAAAGGATGGCTCATATTGGTTTAGTTTTATAAAGAGACGCAACAATTAACATCCTACACATACTAGTTTTCATGTGCCCATTTTAAAATCAGATTTGAAGTAGAAGTAAAGCATGTAGTAAAGCATTTCAAAGACTAAACAATTGAATCATACAAAGACCAAAGTGGCAGCCCACTTTGATGTACTAAACACATGAGCATCCTGCTCATGACGAATACCAAGTTCAACCACAATTTTAATTAAAAGTCTAACAATAGTAACTCCCGAACTCAAGCGGTTGTCCGTGAATCGTGACACGGCTATTCGAATAGATTGATACCGCAGTGGGTCTACTACTTTACCACACGACTTGATTAGCCCGTAAGCCTCCAGAGGCCTCCGAATAGCATACTTCCTATGGTATGCGGCCGGTAAATCAAGATACGATCATTTTCAGCTAGAAAGCCCTATTGAGCTAAGTCCCCTTGTGAGATGGTTCCTTGCCTAGTACAAGCATCTGATAGCACTTGCTAGGGGATCACAAGTTATATTGGACATACCGATGCAATCAAAACAAGTAAAATTGGTGCTCCTTGCACACTATAAAGGATTACATCGGCTCCTAAGGAACATAGGATTTCACGGCCGCTATGCCCTTACACCACCAAGGACTTAACACAATAAAACCCTCCCCTACTTAACCATACATCACCCATATACCGCTGTGGCAAAGACGAGTGTACTTGAATCAACGACGTTACCAAAGTTCGGTCCTCAATTGTCCGACAAGTCCTTCCACTTACCCAATGCTCGTGCACAAAGCACCATCACTAACCAACACTTGTCCAGACCAAAAGCTCATTTAAAAATGACAAAGTTTAACTCATAAAGCAGATATGAAGATCTGAACCAAAGTATATAAAGAAGGTTGTGTGTATCCCATAATTGTCGGGTTAGCCCCAGAATCAAACCACCGTATCTAGACTTGCATGACTAAGCAACCCATATTCAATAATCATTACATCCTATCTTAAGCATGTAGGTACTAGCATAATTCAAGATTAACCTCAAGCATAGGACATAACTAAACTACACATCACAAAAATATTGACATAATCAAAATAGCATGCAAGCAATTATCATTGCACTAACTTAACCAAAACTGGGATCAAATATGATGCAAAAGAAAGTTAAAATGATGCTTGCCTTGCTGGTACAGTAGCTGCTCACTCTCGGTAGCGTAAGTGTCGATATCAATATGCTCGGGATCTATATAATTATAACATCAAATAAATACCGAGAAAACAACTCAAAAACCAAAATGCTCAAAAATGCATGATTTTTTCTACAGTAGTTAGGTCATGATTTTAGATGGATTTAGGTAAAATAATTATCCCATTTGGAGTTACGAATTGGAAGTTATGCTATTTTGAATTTCAAGTTTCATTAACCCTAAGTTATGTAATTTAATTATTTGGCCAAAATTTGTAGAACCGTGGTGGGGTAAAGGATTACATAGGTAATTCGGTAATATTAATACAAGTTCAAAACAGTTGGGTTTGTCCCATTTGGAGTTCTTATGATTTAGTTATTGATTTTCAAATTATCAGCCTTTTATAGTATAAAAATAATGGAGTTAAAGATTATATTCTCCCAAAAATAGTTTCTGTGACAGAGGTAATATGGAGACCATTTTTAGAATTAAATTCACTGAAAATGAAAATTATCAAAAGTGGTCTCACTGTTTTTGGAGTTTCCAATAATTACTTATGCATTTTTGAAGTTATCAATCCTTTTTCTATTGTATAAATAAGGGTTTTGATGGATTAATCTCCAATTAAAGCTCCCTGCTACAGAGACAAGTTTGAAACTAATTTTAATATAAAGTTTACTAAAAGTGAAAATTTCCAGAAGTGGTTTCATGTGATTTGGAGTTAAACTCAATTAGTTATGTATTTTAGAAGTTATTCATATTTTTCAGTGTGTAAGTAAATGGTTTTTCGGATTTTAATTCATTTGCTACTTTTCTCACCGAGTGCAGCGCTAGCCACGGTCACCGACCAGCGGGCCCGCTCGTCAGCGGCCCACAGCGAGGCACACACATGTGCATCCTAGAGCTAGGGTTGCGAGCCGTTGGATCAAGATCCAACGGTCCAAAGTCGAGGTGCATTAGGATGGTCCAATGTCTCACAAATCCAAACCGCTCCTTTCGCATCCGACGGTCCGCATCGACTCGCTTATTTAGTTTCTTAGCACGTGTTTAAAGCCTTGGGTCCACACGCCGCTGACTTAACCACGCCGATGGACTTAACCATTCACTTCCGACATCAATTAAATGCTAATGATTACGCTAACGCTAATGACGTGCTACGAAGAACGGTCGGCGACGACAAAGGATTTCGCCCCCGCGCTTTCACCGGTGGATTGCCGTCGATTCCGCCACGCACGGCGCGGAACCAAGAGTATGCTTAGGTGCACAATAGTGCTGCGCTCCCAATGGAAGTGGTCTCGATCACACGCTGCCAGATCGCGGCAGCGGAGTTGAGCGGCGGCGAATACGCAAACGTGTGCAAGACACAAGAGAGCTCCGCGCGCAAACCGCGGGTGCCCGAGGTACTAAGGGCTACCGAGGGTCTACCCGAGTCTTTGAGCGAGGTCGAGAAGGTCGAGAGGGTGGAGCAATGTCGGCGCCGAGAAGGACAAGGCGGCAAAGGGCTTCACGTGGAGAGAAAGCCTGAAGCCAAAAGGAGGTAAATGAGAGATAGGTATAGCTCAAAGATCCACAGAGGATACTCTAGGAGCAAGGAATCAAGAGGAGCTTACCGAATGAGGTGGGAGATGAAAGGTTTGATCTTCGCCGAAAATGGAACAATCTTCGAATACACGCACACCTCGTGGCATTGCCAAAATAAAGTTAGGGAAAAGATCGAAACCCAAGGCATGTGATATGACGCGCTTGGTTGGGGATAATACCTTCCGAGGGTAAGGGTTGACACGAGAGGCCTTGGTGCGCTCTAGAGCTCCGGTGGAGCACGATGATGGACAGAGAGCTACAAAGGAAATCAAAAGTTCGCATAAGCCAAAATGGAAACGAAATCGAACAAGAAGAAGGGAGGAACCATGCGGTTGGAGCTACCCGGGACGAGCTCAGCCGCTTCCTCCCTCTCACAACCGAGGAGAAGTGAGGGAGAAACTAGGGTTCTGAGGTGTCTTATGCTCGGGCGATGAAGGAGATGGAGGCGGCGTGAGTCGGAGTAGCTCGGGACCGCCAACGGATGCGGCGGATTGACGGCGCCGACGGAGCACCACGTAGCGCCGCGCCGCGGTGGCACCGATGCTTGAGCGACGCGATGGGAGGAAGACGACGATGCTGACAGCACGGCCCCACAGGTCAGTGTCTCCTCGTTCGCGCGCGAGTTGGAAACGTGGCCCACCGTGGACCGCTAGATCTAGATCCAACACTACTACAAAACAGGCTATAGAAGACACCCCATCACAGACGGGTTAATTTGAATCCTGCTCGTTGGGTCTGCTGGCGCAAAGATTTGCTTTGCCGGTCTATCACGCGCACGTTCTTACTAGTAACCGTCGTGATATATGATTATCCGCACGGTTTATATAAAGAACCGTCGGAAATATCAGCGCACGCTTCTATTTATGAACCGCTCGTGATAATCCCCATATCACGCACGGTTTATAAATAGAGCGCCGTGATATTTCCTGCACTGCTTCGTACATAAATCGCTCGTGATAATCCTCATATCACGCACGGTTTATTAATAGAGCCGTCAGGATATGTCGCGACGGTTTTGTATATAAACCGTCGTGATAATCTTCGTATCACGAGCGGTTCATAAAAGCACTGTCGTGACATATCACGCATTTGTTTTATTTATAAACAGCTGCATGATATATGCCTATCACGCATAGTTCATATTTGGAACCGTCTGTGATATCCTCACGCTATAAATACCTTGAGTACCCCCGCCTATTCCCATTTGAGCCGCCACCCAGATAAAACCCATGCACATGACGAGAGAGAGGGGAGGAGAAGGAGAGGAGAAAGGGAGGGAGAAGGAGAGGAGAAAGGGAAGGAGAAGAGAAAGAGAGGAGAAAGGGAGGGAGAAGGAGAGGAGAAAGGAGGGAGACAAAGAATCGGAATAGATCGATTTGGTATTTTCGCCGTGAGCTCGAGAGTAACATTCTTTATAACCCAATCGAGATATTGTAGAATATGCTAAGCATCACGTGTATAAGAGTCGAAGTGGGAGTAAACTTTTGTATCCGATGTAAGGGAATAGAATAATATTTTTCATTTGGTAGTTGGAATAATATTAAAGTTTCTATGAGGGGGAAGGAAATGGAGAGAGAGAGCGGTTGAGAGAGATTTTATTAATCTAATTTGACACTATATATTTTGTTACATGTGTAGCGTAGATGGACCAGCTGGATGTATGGTGTGAACCGTGTGAGTCAAGAGTACATTAATGGCGTGGTTGCTTTTAGAAGAGCCGTCGAGCAGGATATGTTGAAAAAGGGGATAAAATATATGTACTGTCTATGCATTGATTGCGATAATCTGAAGATGTTTACCAACTCGGCGCAGATAGAAGCACACTTGATTGAAGGGGTTTCAAAAAGGGTATACATGTTGGACCGATCCACGGTGAAGAGCGGGGAAGTTAGTAATAACGACATCGCCGAGGAAGTCAACGATATGCCGGATGTCAACGATATGCGGATGTAGATGTGCTTTTGATGAGGATAGGTCACACGATGACAACGGATCGATGCTACGCGATGCGTAAGAGAACTACAAGAGAGAGAGTTTTGTAAATTCGAGCGCTTAATGGAGGACTCGGTGAGACCTTTGTTCCCTGGCCGCAGCCGGAATATACAAGGTTGTCAACCGTGATTGAACCGCTTAAATTAAAAGCAAGCATTGGTTGGTGCGATAAGAGTTTCATGGCGTTGTTAGGTCTCCTAGCGGACATTCTTCCGAGGGAAACGTGTTGCCCAACACCACCTACCAAGCAAAGAAGGTTCTTTGTCCATTGGGAATGGAAGTAGAAAGAATACATGCATGTCCGAACGATTGTATCCTCTATCGTAAAGAGTATGCGACATGCATGTATGTCCCGTGTGCAAAGCATCCCGATACAAGCGTCGAATACTTCTAGGTTGAAGCAAGGACCTCTGCTAAGATGTTGTGGTATCGCACTCGTGATCCCACGTTTGAAGCGCGATTTGCGAAATCAAAAGAGGCAAGATTGTGCGTTGGCACTCGAGGACCGTAAGAAAGATGGAAAGCTAAGACACCTGCTGATTCGCTCGGTGGAGAAACTTCGATCGGAGGTTCAAGAGTTCGTGCGAACCAAGGAACATAAGGTTAGGGTTGAGTACAGATGGAATGAATCCTTTCGTAACATGAGCGATCGACATAGCACTGGCCCGTGAATCTATGCATGTACAACCTTCCTCCTTGGTCGTATGAAGCGGAAGTACATTTTGATGTCACTACTTATCCAAGGGCCAAACAACATGGGAATGATATTGATGTGTACCTAGCACCATTCTTTGGAAGATCTTGTGACATTGTGGAGCGAAGGGTGCAGTATGGGATGCGTACAAACGAGAGAACTTCACTTTACACGCCATGTTGTTCTCGCACCATCAATGATTTTCCCGCCTGGGTAACTGTCGGGCTTGATAAAAAGGAGCCAAAGCTTGTCCGCACCGCTTAGATGCTACGTAGAGTATATGGCTAAACAACTCACGCAAAAGCTGTATATACTGCGTCACCGTAGGTTCCTTCCCGTGAGTCACCCATACGGAAGATGAAGAAACAATTCGACGGAAATAAGGAGGACGGTTCAGCTCCAAGGGCTTTTAGAGGAAAGATGTCTATGATATGGTTAAGGATATCGATGTTGTGCTTGGGAAGGACGTCAATTAAGAACCCGTCAAGAACATCCGAAGAAGCGGTCAATTTTTGGGACTTGCCTTATTGGGAGCACTTAGAAGTTCGCCATCGCATCGACGCCATGCATGTGGAGAAGAATGTATGTGATAGCTTGATTGGTCTCTTATCGAACATTAGTGGCAAAACAAAGGATGGTGTTAACGCACGGAGAGACTTGGTCGATATGAACATAAGGTCCGAGTTAGCACCGCAAGAGATCGATACAGATTTAACGTACCTCCCACCACTTGCTACACTCTGTCCAAGGCCGAGAGATATGAATCGTGCGAGCTTGCATGGTGTGAAAGTCCCGTCTCGTTACTCGCTAACATTAAGAAACTTGTTTCTATGCAAGATTTGAAATTAATTGGTATGAAGTCGCATGATTGTCATGTCTTGATGACACAAATGCTTCTGTTGCAATTAGGAGTATCTTGCCAACAAGGTCCGAGTAGCAATCTTGAGGCTGTGTTATTTCTTCAACTCAATTGCTCAGAAGGTCATCGATCCCCAAGGACTAGATGCTCTACAGGCCGAGGTGGTGACGACTCTATGTCATCTTGAGATGTATTTCCCTCCGTCATTTTTCGATATCATGGTCCATCTCATTGTTCACCTTGTGAAAGAGATAAAGATATGCGGCCTGTGTTCCTCGTTATATGTACCCGCTCGAGAGGTACATGGGAATTCTCAAGTCCTACGTGACGGAATCAATCTCGTAGGAGGGCAGCATCATCGAAGGTTATACAACGGAAGAGGTCATTGAGTTCTGCGTCGACTATATGGCTCAGGTGGATCCGATAGGTGTGCCTCTTTCTCGTCATGAGGGGAGACTTGATGGTATCGGGACCATCGGAAGGAAATCAATCACTCCCGATCTGGATACATACGCTCAAGCCCATTTCATGGTCTTGCAACACATGACCAAGTGTCCCGCACATCCACGAGCACAAAGACATGGTACGCCAATGTAATCCAAACCGGTCGGAGGTTTGGATCATGAGAGAGCACAACCGTCGGTTCAACGGATGGTTAAAGGTGCGAATCACTGGGAGGTCATCAAGTGATGATACATTGCTATGGTTGGCACAAGGGCCACAATTTACAATTGTCACATGGCAAGGATATGACATAAATGGGTACACATTTTATCGACATTACTCGGGATAGGAAGAGCACGATCCGAGCAGCGGTGTCCGTGATAGATGCATTCGAAGATCGATGGGTTGAGGAGCTCGTACTATGGGCAAATAGAGGAGATATGGGAGCTCGACTACGTGCTTTTCAAGATCCCCTATTTCGGTGCCGTTGGGTCCATCTCCACAGTGAAGGTTGACAAATGCGGCGTCACTACCGTGGACCTTGAACGTGTCGGATACAAAGACGAACCATTCGTCTTGGCTAATCAAGTTGTTCAAGTATTCTATGTAACCGACCGGCAAATAAGAAACGCCACGTAGTTCTTCATGGAAAAGAAGGATTGTCGGAGTTGAGAATGTAGTAGACGAGGAAGAATACAATCAATTTGACGAGTTGCCTCCTTTCGGAGATGGCATCAGGCTCGACGAAGAACCCAGTGAGGAAGCTAGCTATATGCGCGCCGATCATCATGAAGGGCTATATTTTCATTAAGATTTTAATCCATTGTAATTAATTTATTCTATAACATCATGTGTTATGGACTTGTAATCTCTCATATATTTTGATATTGATGTCAATGTGGACGTTCATCGTAACCGACAATTGGTTTTTGAAGTAAAATGTGTTATGAGCTTGTCTTCATATATACTTGTCACCAGGTTTTGTCATCTCTCATATATGTGGATATTGATGTTCATTGTCACCAGGTTCATTGTAATTGATAATTGTCTGGAGCTATCACAGACGGTTCTATTATATAACCGTCTGTGATAATGAATCACAGACAGTTCTAATATAGAACCGTCTGTGATATGAGATTATCTCAAACAGTTGTATTTAAGAACCGCTGCGTGATATCCTACAACACGAGCGGTTCTATACACAAACCGCTCCGTGATATCCCACAACACGATCGATTTAAATAAGCCGCTCGTGATATGGAACGTATCACAAGCGGTTATTAGATAGAGCAGTCTATGATTACCTATCAAAGACGGTTTTATTAAATAACCGTCGTGATAGCTCTTATAAGGTGGAAACCGCTAGGGTTTTCCTCACTCGTCCCTTCCTCTCCCGCACCGAAGTTTATCGCGCGCTCCTTTGCCTCCTCTAGGGCTCCCGCTCACCGCCGCCTCGACCTCGACACCGCGCTCCCGACCTCGGCGCGCCGCTCCGACCTTGGCACCCCGACCTCGCGCGCCCGACCTCGGCGCCCCACACCGGCGCCACACCGCCGCTCCGACCTCGCGACCGACACTAGGTTGTGCTCTTACTCGTCACCTCCTCTCCTCGCACCTCCCTTGCTCGTGATGGGTTCTTGATGCTCGTGATGGGCTATGTGATGGGTCCGACCTCGGCGACCGACACTAGGTTGTGCTCTTACTCGTCACCTCCTCTCCCTCGCACCTCCCTTGCTCGTGATGGGTTACGATCATGCCTTGTTGATGCTCTGTGATGGGCTCTGTTGATGCTCTGTGATGGTTACGATGATGCCTTGTTCATGCTCGTGATGATCTCTGTTGATGCTCTGTGATGGGTTTGATGCTCTGTGATGGGTTCTGATGATGCCTTGTTGATGCTCTGTGATGTAGTCAATTATGCTCATTTGAGGATGCAACATTGTGCCCATACATTAATATTAATTGTTTTCATGGAGAAATCATGCTGTTAGGAAGCAATGTGGTGTCAGTGTGTTGAATTTTTATCAATAGGTGACCTCTTTTGTTGTCTGTTTGCAAAGCATCTAGTTGTTGAACATTGCTTTAGGGTCTCTTGTTGAGTTATTACACTAGATCATTCCATTGTTTGCATTAATAAGAAAAGAATGCTCAGTCACATCTTTTGGTATCAATCGGTTTGTTTTCTTGGTGTGCTTAACCCTCGCCTGGCACGGTAGTAATATATCTCAAACTAATTATATAGATAGCAAGTAAGCGAGATGGCGAGGCACCATCTTCCCGCCGTCGCCGACGCCGCGGTGCGAGGCACCATCTTCCCCCCGTCGCCGCCGCATGACGACAATGACACCAAAGCGAGATGGCGAGAGGAGAATCGAAGATGCCTGTGGGCCGACCGGTCATCACGGAGGTTAGTCGGTTTGGGGTCCCTCTCGCATCCCAAGAGCTCAGTGGCGAGATTCGGACCATGTGCGGGATACTTGCAAGGAAACGGGTCCCCATCACCACACCAAGGTGGAAGGATCTGACGAAAGAAGCGAGAGGCGCGCTGTGGACAGAACTATTACCTAGTTAATAACGTTTGGTAAGTATGTCGAACTACCTAGTTAATAACTCCATATATAACTTCATAGTATCTATAATAACATGATGACTTCTTGCAGCGTGAATTGTCTGCCCAAACTTCCCAAGGCTCCTTCCATGTAGACAGGGAGAAGGATATACTCTCTACAGCCCTGGGAAACAAGGAACACCCGGGTCGCACGCGAGGTCTTGGGGTTACCGTACCATGGAGTCATGGATTTGCGATCGACTCATCGCACGCATGAGAGTAGGAAGAGATCTAAGGCGAGCGTGAGGACCGGTTCGCATGCATGAGTGAACATTTTGAAGGAAAGCGGCAGCATTGCAGGATCAATTGAATCAACTCCTCAACCAACAGCAGTCGCAAGCCGCCCCTGTTAATTTGGGAGCCAGTCCTGCTCGACATCGGAGTAGCGTCGCGTCCACGCATAATTCTGGACATGACGATGTCCAATTACCGATAGACGAGATCAAGGTAATGTACATGTATGGAATGCAGCAAAGATAGACCTATAGGACACTTTAGCTAATTGTGTATCGTTTTGTAGGAGCCGACGGCCTGCAAGCTCGTAGTGAGGTTAGTTGGGTCCATTTCTATTGAGGCCGCGCGGGGGATGGTGCATCCATACCAGGAAGGGGCAGTTAGGGATGGCAATCGGGCGCGGCGGGCACGGGTAGTGCTCGCCCATACCCATGCCCGCGACCCCAATTTTCCCCCACGGGCATGCCCGCGAAACATGACGGGCAAAAAACCTCGCCCATACCCGTCGCCCGCGGGTACCCGTCGCCCGCGGGCATGCCCGTTTACCCGCGAAACCATCGCCCGTGGGTACCCATCGCCCGCGAGCATACTCATCATATAAACAATGCACACATCAAGATCATCATAATTCACACATCAATAGTACATCACACATTCAACAAGATAGGCCTCTTGCACTTTACTTAGTAGAATATTTTGTGAATGTTCCATAATCTATAACAAATACCTAAAGCTGTTAGTATAGAACAAGATTCAGCTGCCCACATGTTAGTGTGGGGTTGGCGGGTAAACGGGCGTGGCGGGCACGGGTAGAGCTCACCCATGCCATCGCCCGTTTACCCGATGGGCAGAGTATTGCCCCCATTTCTATACCCATGGGCGAAAAAAGCCCCCCATACCCAACTCCATTAGGGTATTTACCCGCGGGCACGCGGGTAAACGGGCACAATTGCCATCCCTAGGGGCAGTGCAGCACGGTGTCCAGGTGGCGCAGGGTTACGCCAGGGTGGAGGTGGACATGGTACATGAACATTTCATGGCCGTCCCGCTGGAGATTCGCCCGAATGAAGAGATCACAACACTAGGGGATGCCGTGCACAGTTTTATCTAGTGGCCCAAGAAGGACATCGTCCTTGACCCAGCAGTGCCGCGATTCAACACGACCATTCCTCTCCAACGGGACCCTCCATGACTCCACCTCATATTTCGCCTCGAAGGCCACCTTTTCGGTTCCTTTGAGAAGACATCGAAGGAACAAGAAAAGCGTGTCACCGTGATCCGGGTCCCGAGTCGTCCGCAAGAAGACGCGCCAATGCTTAAGACCAAATCGGCGCCCCTCAAGTCCGGCAAGTCGGGAATATCCATGGATACATCCTCGGAAAACCGTTGTGCTCCCCGCAGATTAGGGCGTCTTTGGATATGCTTGTCGAGCTTTGCATGCACAGTACTTGGATAGGACCCAAAAGGAGGGTGCGATCTTTGGAATCACCGTCAGATACGAGGATAAGCATTTCTTCAACGGGATGAACCACTTCGTCGTGGGCTTCAACAACCTATATGACCTATTCAACCTCGTTGGCCTTGACGCCTCGCTTCTACGATGTTGGACACTGTAAGTGCATACAATCAAGTTCTACATTCACGTAATACCGATAAATATCACAACTCATTTCTTATGTACAGATACATGATGAAAAATGTCCGGGGCTGGAAAGAACCGGTGGGTTTCCTCGACCCACATGTGGTATCATTGCAAACCATCCAAACAGACTCGTCCTTCGTCGAGAAATACATAACACAGGCATTGCTTCGTCAGCAGAACACGAAGTACATCGTGGTGCCCTACAACCAGGGGTAAGTGTCACTACTTGCTCTACTTTATACGCAGCACGAACTCAGGTTTAATGACTATAGTGACATACATGAGTAGGTACCACTGGATCCTTTTAGTCATCATACCAAAGAGGAACCATGTGATATACCTTGATTCCCTAATCCGCAACAACCACGACTTCAGCATTCTAGGAGGAATACTCGACAGGTATGCTCATTTCCTTCATACATAACTCTATTTTAGTCTTCATTAGTTTGAAATGGTCGAGGATAAATTTTGGAATCATGTAGTTAGTTCATCGACTATGTTGCCAACAAAGGAATATACGATGGAAAGAGCGCCCAACTAACACACGGACAAAATTTCCGATGCAGCTATAATACGATAATCCTATATCATACTTCATAATAACGCATCTCGAATGATATATGTAATTCTATTTTTGCGGCACGCATGACAAAAAATGATGAGTTATGTGCAATCTCGTTTGCCATCATATGGACCAAATCATTAGAGCTAGGAAGAAGGATCCGAGGTTTGTGAATCTCCAAATAATTATTTTCTAATTATAAAATTAAATATATATGCATAACACTTTACTCTTGCTAGCGACAGGGTTTGAATATAGAATTAGATGGACTCGTTGATAATGAGATCAGGGACATTCGAGGGAAGCTCTGCGGCTTTATCATATCAGAGATAATTAAGGACACCGGAGAATTTCACTCCGCTGCCGACCGAAAGTGCATCACCACCAAGCACTTCTCAACCACCTGCAAACAATTGACTCAATTGTAATCCAATTTATTTTGTAACAATACTTGAACAAATGTGATCTTTTGTAATTTATTTTGAGTAATGATCAGATTCAGTTTGTCGACAATTGATTATCTGTGATGTATCTGTTTTTTTGTATGCTTGTTTTCAGAGGGCATGGCTAGCAATTCCTGAGGCTAGCCAAAAATCAGGAAAAATGTAGTTAGTTTAATGAACTATCACAGACGGTTTTTATAAAAGCGATGCGTGAAGACGAAATATCACTGAGCGGTTCTAAGTAAAAGCGTCAGCGAACTTCGAGTATCACGACGGTTCTAAGTAAAAAGCGTGCGCGAACTCCGAGTATCGCGAGCGGTTTTAACAACGAACCGCTCTGCGTGATAATCGACTTCACGACGTTTCGTGTAAATAACGTGCGTGAAGACAGAATATCGCGAGCGGTTTTCAATAGAAGCGTGCGTGATATTCGACTTCACGAGCGTTTGTGACCATAACCGTGCGCGATACTCGTCTTCACTGAGCGGTTGTTGATAAAACCGTGCGTGATATTCATATCACGAGCGGTTTCTTCGACCGTGCGTGATAACCACCTGTTATCACAGACCTATTTTTCGGGCGGTTGGCGAAAACCGCTGCGTGATGAGCGATTCGAACCGTGCGTGATGGCTTTTTCTGTAGTAGTGCAAGGGCTGAGGTTCAAAAGAGTTAAGTGGTTTGGTGGTGAAGCGGTACGAATTCTGAGCCGTTGATCTTTCATCCGGTGGCTCACGAGAGGTGCGTTTAGTTGATCAGGCTCAACCGAGTCGCGTTGGGTTCGGTCGGAGGAATAGTAGCTAGGGTTTAGATTTCAGAGTTTGACTGAGTTTAAATTTGAATGCCCTACTTTGACTGAGGCTTAAAAATAGAAATAAATTTCCAAAAATCATGAAATAATTTGTGGGGGTTCCTGGGATGATATAGTTCCTATAAAAATTATGAAACCCACTGTTCATATTAAAATTTGTGACATTTAAATTCAAACATGTTGTATGTCTATGAATGTTGTTTGAATTTTAATTAGGTTCAAACTAGTCCCAAAAATTTTGGAAAATTTATATTTATTCATGAGAATTAATGTAGTATTTAAATAAATTGATTCCAGATGATGATCACAACTTTTTATTACCGATGCTAAAAGAAAACCAAAATTTGAAGTGTATGTTTATATGAAATGAGATTTTCCAAGTACAATATATTATGAAATGATTTGAATTTGATAATGCATGTTAGTGAGATGCATTATAATCCATTTTAATAGTTGGGGCTGTGACACCTCGGCCCTATGAATTTGCTGTCCAAGGACTTGTGTGTAGTAATAGATCACCGCTTGGATGCGTGCTTCGTAGATCATCTGTGGGATCAGCATCTTAACAGAATTACGCACCACTCTCCTAGAATCAGCTTCTTGTCCCTTAGCCCATCTAAACCACCACTACGATCCGGCATATATTGGAAACAAATGAGTCAGTTTGTTAATCAGATAAGGTTGGGTACTAGCAGATGTGAATATTGAGTCACTTACCCAAAAACTTTCCTCCACCCGCTGCAAATAGTTGTCAAATTGAATTTCTCCTTCAGCGGCAGCGGTATCTTCAGTGGCCTTGTAGTGGCACCATGTCCATGCAGGCAGGCTCCCGCCTCCCCTCTGTAGGTGACCAAGCCAGGGAAGTGCCATCGAATCAACACGCCAATTATGCCGTTCGTAAGTCTACATTTCTCACCCCCGCCTTCTTCTCGCCATTGCCTGAATATTAGTTTTTTTGAGGTATGCAAGTAAGTGGGCTAAATTAGTGAAAGTGCAAACAGTTACTCACGTGTCGCCAATAGGAACAATGACAGTCTTGTCCTCCTCACGGGTTGGTCGTCGTGGCAGGTTCGCAGGTCCTCACAACCAAAAATCATGTGTTGTAGTACTGTCCTCCGCCTCATGGTGCTCATCCTCCTCAGCCTCCGCCTCAGGGTGGTCTTCCTCCTCAACCTCCGCCTCAGGATGCTCATCCTCCACATCATCAGCACGCTAGGGCTACAGGGTACAGGAGCCTGATCTACTAGAGGTAGACCCCATGCTGCCCCCTCGAGGGGCCGCAGCTACCCCTCTGCCTCCTCAAGTGGCCGCGGCTGCCCCTCTGCCTCCATCACATGTTGCTTCCACTTTGGAAAACAAGCGTTTGCCTCGACTAGAGTACGCTGCCTCTTTGACGCCACTCATTTTTTGGTGTCATGAAATGAAATAAAATTAAATAAATCAATTAATATAGTGCAATGAAGTAAGCTCATACAAAAAATTAAAAACATGCAGCAAATAGATGGAAGACGTACAAAATCATGCTTAGAAGTAGTCGTCTACAATGGGATCCTCTGCAGATGGGCCCTCTAAAAAGTCATCGTCACTATCATGAGGCGTTGACTCAACCTCATCCCCTCCAGTGCCATCAATGTCTAAGCTATTAAGTAGTTCCAAGTCCTCTTGCTTTACAACCTCATCGGCATCGATTTGAATATCATCTATGTGATCGTCCTCTTCTCCAATTATTATTTAAAAAGTCCCTGGCAGCCCATTTTCTTGAAAGAATAGGTCAACATCATTGTTGGTATCCATATTGTAGTCCTGCTCACTAGGGGTAGGTAGTTTACCATATGGTTGCACCTTATGTACTACCCACCAATCCACTAGACTACTCATAGTTTTGCATGGGTACGGGATGTAGTATACTTGGGTGGCTTGCTGAGCCACAATAAATGGATCGTTGCCTGGTAGGATTGATTGATGTGCAACTTCAACCAGCCCAAGTGATGTATCCCATCTGACTCCCCTAAATGGATGAAACCAATGACATTTGAATAACATAAGTTTGAGAGGTTTGCTACCATGGAAATATAGTTCAATTATTTCTTCAATTACTCCATAGTATTCAACAGGTGTATTGCTCCCATCCTGTCCTATAGTCACAAATCCACTATTAATTGTTGTTGCATTAGGCCGTTCCTTCTCATGTGTCGATGTTCGGAAGCGGTACCCATTCACATCGTAGGTACTATAGGACAGCACCCGAGTGTGGCATCCTTGAGCAACTTGCCTCAAATCGCTACTCATATACTTGTCCTTCAAACTCTACAACATAAATAGAATGGGTTTCAAGGATGAGTTCATCTTTACTTAGTAAATATTATGTGCAAGGGGGTGTAGCTAATAGAGAAGTTACTTTCTGATAGAACCAAGTCGGGAAATTCGGTTTGCAATTCTCAACACCCTTCCTAAAAAGGGCCTCAATTTGTTTTTCGGATGGGTCTCGACGTTGCTTCCACTCGCTCCTAACAAATTCCCTATAGGCAACAAAACAAGTAGATTAAAACACTCATGCATCAACTATTGGGAAAAAATAATTGTTGCATACATAATGTAATCATCTACTTCGGAGAGGTTGGTAAAGACATACAACATCACAGTCAACCACTCATCCCGCGATAAAATTTTGGGAGTACCACCGCTTGAAGTGTCACCTCTTCCGGTGAAGAGGTTAAGTTGGCAATCATTTTGAGGGATGCCAATATTGTATCGTGAGGGCTGATTGTGCACCGTGCAAACATTGTCAGCAAAGTATATTAATGTGAAATAGGAAATTTCCTTAATTATGTATGCCTTCGCTATGGATGCTTCAACACGCGATCAATTTTTTGCTTTACCTCGTAGTTCCTTTTGTTCCCTCTCAATTGGATACATCCACCGGTTTTGCACTGGTCCCCCCATCCTAGCTTCATAGGGGAGATGGAGAATCAAATGTTGCATTGGATTGAAGAAGCCAGGTGGAAAGATCTTTTCCAACTTGCAAAGCAACACATGCACTTCACGCTCCATAGTTGACATTACCATGGGATCTATCTCTTTCGCACATAATTGTTGATAAAAGAAGTTCAACTTCGCCATCACTTGCCAAACACACTCGGGAACGTAGCCACGAATCATCACATGCAAAAGGCGTTCCATAAATATGTGGTAGTCATGGCTCTTTAGGCCATTGATGCGCATGGTAGCTAAATTCACTCCTCTCCTTATATTTGCTGCATACTCATCAGGAAACTTTAGGGTCTGAAACCATTCCAAAATCTCCTTCCTCTGAACCCTAGTTAGGCAATAACTAGCTCTTGGCTTCTCCCACTTGCCAGTAGCTGGCTTATGGATCATATTCAGAGAGGGCCTGTTGCAAAGCTCCTCCTGATCAAGGCGAACCTTCACATTGTCCTTCATCTTGTCTGGAATGTCAAAGAATGTACTAAATATGGCCTCTGCAACATTCTTCTCATCATGCATTACATCTATGTTATGGGGAAGAATGAGCTTATGGAAGTATGGTAGCCGCCACATACTTGGAATGTGAGTCCAATTGTGCTTCTCGCCATATTTCTCGAACCCATCACCATCATCAAGAGGCTTCAAAGCATCAAGCCATGCACGAACCTCCTCACCTGCCAAACGATGTGGTCGTCCACTGCGGACAGCAATATTGGCCCTAAATGCAGTTGTGTCACTTCTGAATTCGTGGTCAATTGGAAGGAATTGAAGATGAAAATCGAAGAAGGAGTGCTTACGACCATGCTTTATCCAACAGCCACGCAACGTCTCCCTACAGATTGGGCATGGCATCTTCCCATGTACACACCAACCGCAGAATATCCCGTACGTCGGAAATTCATGCATGGATGTGTGGTACGTGACCTGCATGGTGAAGTTCTGTTTCAATGCCCGATCATATGTCACTATGCCTTGTTCCCAAGCATGTAACAATTCATCCACCACCGGCTCTATGAATACGCTCATATTATTCCCTGGGTATTCAGGACCAGGGATTATCAAGGAAAGAAATATGTTCTGCTTCTGCATGCAAACGTCGGGTGGGAGGTTAAGGGGAATGACAAACACAGGCCAACAACTGTATGGCGCAGCCCCCATACCAAATGGGTTAAACCCATCAGTTGTAATTGCAATTCGAACGTTTCGAGGCTCCGCGGCAAACTCTACATAGTCTCGGTCAAATTGCTTCCATGCTTCACCATCAGATGAGTGGACCATCATTTGTTTGGCAGAAACCTCATACATGTATAACCGTTGGATTCGTGGCACAAATGGTAGATAGTGAAGTATTTTTCTGCCAATAGGAAGCTGCCTCTTCTAACCATCACCAGAGTCAACCTCAACAAACCTAGACCCACCACACTTATCACAGTGATCTTTGTCCACATTCTAATTCCTAAATAGCATGCAATGATTTGGACAAACATCTATCTTTTCATATGGCATATTTAGTGCGCTTATCAATTTCTTAGCCTCATACAAGTTAGCGGGCAGTTTGTGACCATCTGGGAGAAGGGTGCTAAACACGCTTAAGAATGCATCAAAGCAAGCAATGCTTGTCTTTGGCCGAGACTTGACAAGTAGTCGTGTGATGGCATCTAGTTGGGACACCTGTGTTTGCCCATGAAGTGGTTGACTCGCTGCGGACAACATATCAAAAAAAGCCCTTGTTGCAGGCTCCGGTTCTTCCTCTACAGGTGGCCCATATACAACACGCACATCATCTAGCATATCTTCTATCCTCCTCTCATTGTGGCCGCCATCGTCCATTTCTTCCCTTATCACATCTGATCTGCTAGGTTGTGACTCACCGTGATAGACCCACACGGTATACCCTGGCCTAAATCCGTACTTTCACAAGTGTGCGGTCATTGTTGCCCTTATTTGTGGCCGTGTGTTCGAACAATGAGAACAAGGGCACAACACACCCCATCTATTACTCCTAGCAAATGCTCGATCCACAAAAATTGTCGACTTTTCCATCCATTCTTGGCTACAGTCACCCATCGCTCTACGCCTAGTGTACATCCAACTACGATCCTCAGCCATCCTAGTATGCAAAACATAATGCATATTTTAATCCGACTTTTATTTATGTCAAAAAATTACAACTACAGAGCTAGCTAGAAGCTACCATAGGATGCATGCCCTATATATGTACACTAAAATAGATTGACATGAAGACAATATACATGATCAACAGAGCATAAAAACACTTTATTTCAATAAATATGAATACCATTATTTATTAACACGTTAATACAGCATTGTAATGACATCATATCAATCCACCATAAACGGACAACACAAAAGAAAATAAGCAAACTTTATTTCTTTTTCCACTTATCCACTACCTTACAGTACTTCTTGGAGTTGAGAGAGCCGAGGGAGCTGCGGTGGGGAAGATGGCTGCAGCTATGTGTCGGTGGAGGTAGTCGGCGAGGGGAAGCGCCAAGTGAATTGAGATCTACGGCGACGGCGACTACTGAGGAGGCGGAGGCAGCACTGCAGGCAAGTACCCGAAAACAATCAAGCCTCATATTCAATTGTATGATTGTTGATTAGTTGCTTGCTCACTGACCAATTAGCTACTAAACAAGATAATACTGTAGATGACATACACTATGCTAAGCGCCATTTCGCAAGAGGTCTAGCATGGGCGCATCAAAGTCAGAATAACTAGACTATGGGAGACACAGGACTAGGCAGATAATACAAAGGTGTTAAGAAAAGACTTTATTATGCTTGACGAACATGTATTTCCCTATGTTACTTTCTCTTTGTAGATATTTCCCTGTTGTACACATTCTCAATAACAAGAAAGCAAAATTCTCAATTTCAGCTATAATCCAGTCAGTTTATTTGCACCATTCACAGAAAAGCAAAAAAAAAAAAAGAGCCTAGAAGTGGTCAAGTTTAATTTGGTGGCCTTTCTCCTCGTAGGGATGTAGTGTTTTTGATGTTGCACTTGTGGTCAAATAATATGGGTTGATTTTCCACCAAGGGACTCCTAGAATTCAGTTGCTCACTTTGTAGTCCTCTCAAAGATCTTCTTGGGTGCAAACTGCCACAATATTATGGACAAATGCTTGGGCTATATTTTACTATACCATATTATGGACAAATTATGGACAAATGCTTAGGCTATGTTTTACTGTACCATATTATGGACAAATGGTTCTCATTGAGCACAAGGGGTCACAAAGAATGCTAACCATCCTCTTAGCATATCAATACGACAGTAGTAACATATGTGCTCAATTTGCACTTAAGTAAAAAAAAATGATGTGGGGACCCCGGTAATTATCTCCATAAGACCGAGATTAGACAACGTCTTAGGGACATAATTACGGGTCTCCGGTAAATGAATTCCAATTTAACTCTATTCAAGTGAGAGGCTTAGCCGAATACTAGAGCCTCAACGATCATGCGAGCTGCTCCTTTGCGAACGCTACATGATTGTCGATTCTCTTCCGATTCGAAGCACTACACTTAGTGAGTTAAATGGGGATCCATTAACAACGAGTATGACTTATTTTGGCTCCCAAGATCAACGACCAATATGCTCATACCCTCATCCAACGTTGGTTACATCCATACAACGCATACAACAAGAGATAAAAAGACATACTGCATAAATAGTTAAAGTCTACAGCTTATTACATACGGCCGACCGGCCAAATTCAAAGTGAAGTATCAAGTAGCAGCGGAAGTAAACAAATAAAGCAAAAGACCAGTAGTGGTATGCCCATCACCCATTGGCAACCGACTGGGGGTTAAATGATAGCACATTACTCGTTAGTGTCACCCAAGTCAAAACTAACGAGATCGTCATACTCATAATCTTCCTCACCTGAAAAGGCCAGCAAACATCCGGTGAGTACAAGTGTACTATAAGTCTTACACAAATAAAAATAGTTATGCATAAGGGTCATTCAAAGGATGGCTCATATAGGTTTAGTTTTGCGAAAGAGACGCAACAAATAACATCCTACACATACTAGTTTTCATGTGCCCGATTTAAAATCAGATTTGAAGTAGAAGTAAAGCATGTAGTAAAGCATTTGATAATAAACAATTGAATCATACAAAGACCAAAGTGGCAGCCCACTTTGATGTACTAAACACATGAACATCCCGTTCATGACGAATACCAAGTTCAACCACAATTTTAAATCCAAGTCTAACAATAAGCAGCCACAAATTTCAAGCGATCGTCCATAACCGTGGACACGGCTATTCGAATAGATTTATACCCTGCAGGGGTGTACTACTTTACCCACACGACTTGATTAGCCCGTAAGCCTCCAGATGCCTCCGAATATAGCATACTTCCTAAGGTATGCCGGCCGGGTAAAACCAAGATACGGTCGTTTTTAGCAAGAAGATCCCATTGAGCTAAGTCCCTCAACCCATGGCTCCTAGGAAACACGAGACGTTAACGCCTCCATCCTATATATCCTAGGAAACACAAGACGTTAACGCCCCCATCCTATCGGCCCAAAAGGAACACGGGATTTCACGGTCCCATGCCCTTACAATTTCACCACCGTGGGACTCAACACAATAAAATCTTCCCCCTACTTAACCATACGGCACCCGGATACGCGGCGTGATAGCACGAGTTTTGCTTGAATCGCAACAACCCAAAGTTCGGTCCTTAATTGTCCGGACAAGCCAACCCACATACCCAAATCTCGTACGAAGGCACCATCACTAACCAACACTTGTCCAGACCAAAAGCTCATTTGAAAATGACAAAATTTCACTTATAAAACAGATACGAAGATCTGAAACAAAAGTATATAATGAGAGTTGTGTTTAACCCATAATTGGCGGGCTATTCCCGACAATCGAGCTACCGGTTCTAGACTTGCATGGCTAAGCAACTCGAACACCAGTATTTCAAACATCCTATCATAATTAATTCAGTACTGGGGTAATTCATGGATAGCCACAATGACAAGATAATAGGATGTGTCTAACTATCCATCACAAAAATAGCGACATTATCAAAATAGCATGCAAGCAATTATCATTGCATCTATCCTAACAAATATGGGATCAAATATGATGCAAAAAGAAAGTTCAAAGGATGCTTGCCTTGCTGGGAGTTCACTTGCTCACTCTCGGTTACTTACTCTCATACTTCTGGCAACTCGGAATCTAAAGAAAGGCGATATCGAATAAACACCGAGAAATAGCCAAAAACTCAATTTGCTCCAAAATGCATGAAATTTATACAGTAGCTATATTATGATTTTAGATGAATTTAGGTACAAAACTTATTCCATTTGGAGTTTATATGAGAGAGTTATAGTAGTTTGAAAATCAGATTTTTGGAAAATGCTGAAACTCAATGTTCTGTTACTGTTCATCCGAATTTAATTGTTTCGCAGAAATTTGTAGAACAGTGGTAGGGATAATATTTACATGGCATGAAAGGTAATTAAAATTTATGATCACTAAAAATTGAATCACCCCATTTAGAGTTCATATGAATTAGTTATGAATTGTTGAAGTTAAAAGACTTTTTCGTATAAAAATAATTCTTTTCTGATTTTGCTACTGCATTAAATAATCTTTATAGGTAGGATGACCTAGCCTCTGCCATGACAAGTGGGGTCTATGTATTTTCTTTTCTTTTCAATTTATTTCCTAAAGGAAAACATCTACCGACCAATCTAGTCTTCTCATAATCATATACTTCACCAATTCTCCGGTGTTGAATCCAATCACATGCATACACTCTTCAATCATATTATCATATCTTGATCTAAATCCCATACTAACCTCCACTAGGACATTATCAAGGTATTCAATCCATCGAGTGATGCCCGAACTCACGATCTTCCAAATATACAACCTATCCGATAATTACACGAAATCCACCGACTCATAGGCATATGACCATGATTGAATCCATCGATCGTTCTTCGATATACTATTTAAGCTAATGCTAACTATCCAGCTCTACTAGTCTCGCCTCGGCAAATCACAATCGCATACGCTCAATTCACCACCGATCAAGGTTTAATTGACAAATCGATACCTAATGATCTTTACAATTTAAGAACACATCCAACATCTAATTGCTCACTAATCGATCAACTTATATCCATACCACCGAACTTAGTTGTGAACGACATCTACCAATCCAATCACATATGCGTCTCTACGATCGGCTAATAATCATTTAGCTACTAATCCAAAAGAGAGTACAATTGCATCGACTCGACACATAGGATTTATCTACTAATTACATGGCAATCCAATCAGTTATCTAAAATCGAATAATCCATTCCTACCATCTCCAAATTCTAGCACAAATCATCCGATCCAATTGCTCATGATTAAATAAATCCCCGATTCAATCTCCATATCTCAACACATATCATCACAAAAGCTATCCATCAAGTAATAGATCGTACAATCCTTATGCGTCCTAACTCCAAAAATTACTAATCCAACGAGAGGATAACCTCCAATTAATTTATCATCTAAGACCACCAATAATATTGCATGTGACTCTAAAATAATATCATCCAATCAATTTATCCAAAGTATTTTTAATTTAGCATCCACCGATCAACATTCTACATAATCCGCTACGATGATAAAATCACTCGCATAAGCCGACATACATCGCATGAAGACGCCTACACATAAATAAGACATAACCGGAGAATTTCATCGGTTTTAAGCTACCAATTTATTTTACCATTAAACATGCATAAAAAAATGACATGCACATGACTAATATGCAACATGCACGACTAATATGATATCGGGGTAACAAAATAATACTAAAGATTTTACCACAACTCTAGACGTGTGAATCGTCACCGAGCGTCGTCTTTTCGGCTACCCATCCGTGTCCGCCCTCGACGCCGTGCCACATGCATGCATGTCCGCCGAAGTACATGCACGCATGCGCCGCCACATGCACAGCTCCGGCTGCCTCTCGGCCATCGTCGCACGCATGCATGATAAGAACAACACACACCTCTACATTAGATAAGAACAACATACATTGACATTTCAATGTTTTAAGCATCATGTGCTTCCCACCTTTGTTCCTCTCTGCCCTTTTCTTCAATCCGTCCCACCGGGGTAGCCGGAGCTAGCCGCCTCCCTTTGCCGGCCGCACCGCCAAGCCGTCCTAGGCTCGGCCACCTCCTCCTCAATGTCGCCATGGCCGCCGTTAAGCCACTCCTCGAGCCTGCTGCCTCCACCATCCTTGACGCCTCATCGTCCTACGTCCCCGTGGCTTGGCTTCCTCGGCCGCGCCGCAATCGAGTTGCTGCCACCTCCCGCCGTCGCTCGTTGCCGCACAGCCGCATGCATGTCGCACGCTAGGCTGTGCCACCAAGCTGGCACCGTGCCGTGCCAACGCCATGCTGCTAGGAGCTGTCGACATGCGCATGCGACGCGCTGCCGCTGCCGTGCTCAGCCGTTGCGCCCTCGGCATCGCACAGCCGCTGCATGCCGCATGAAGCCGCCAGTTGCGCCGCGGTCTAGCACGACACGACATGCCGTCTCCACCTCGGCGCCATCGCTCTCGGTCGTGCCCACGGAGCCTCCACTCGCATGCGTCACCTCGCCGGCACTGGCAAGCTGTCGCGCCCTCGGCCACCGCCGGGCCGCAGGCTACCATGCCCCCCATGGTGCCGCCTCGGCATCGCCTGCTCCTCATGCGCCGCTGCCGATGCCCTTGGCTGGTCGCCCAAGCCGCTGCCGTGTGCGTGCATGTAGCTCACTGCCTCCTCCTCTCTCTTATCAAGAACACCTAAGAATCTATGCATGTTAAATCTAAGAGCATGGATGGGATGCTCATGAGATGGAGAATGTGATGGCATAGCATGCATAGAGAAATTTGTGGTTCTTGGTGGAGATTTAGAGGAGAGAAGTGGAGCTGGAGTTCTTGTTCATGAAGAGAACGAAATGGTGTGCTTGCTCGGTTGTGTTGGGGAGGAAGAAATGGTAGTGACGTGCTCTGTTGGGCGGAAGTGAGATGGCGGTGTGTCAGATAATGGGAAAGTGAAATGGTGGCAGTGGGGAGCATTTGGCTGAGGGTGAGAAACTGAGAATAGGCAGTGGGGCAGTGTGCTCTCGGCTGAGACAAATAATGAACAGTGCATGTATGAGGCTTCAGTTGTAGGAATAATAATAAAAAATGAAATAAAATGGCAGTGCATGCGAAAATTTCTTGGATGATTAGAAAGCTTAAGTGATGAGGATTTCAATAGTATAACATGTATTGAGAGATTCTCAATTTTTGATTGAGATTGGAAGGAGAGAAGGTAGAGAAATGGACATGTACAAGAGTGTTTACTTGGGAGTGACTAGAAATGAGTTGCTGTTGGGGGAAAAGGATGACGTGAAGTAATTGAGTGGCCAGGAGTGATTCGGCTGGGCATCTCGGTTTGGGGGAGGAAGAAACGAATGGTAGTGGGGAGGCTGCTTAATAAAGAAAAGAGGAAGATGGCAGCTTTTCTATTTGAGGATAAGAGAGCTAAGTGACTTGGTTATGTTCGGCTATGCACAAGAAATGGACAGTGGGTTGAGAAATTGAGATGGTGTGGCTGTGTGTTGCTCTCTGTGCTGTGTTGGGAGTAGAAAAGAAATGGTAGTGACTAGTGGGGTTCGGCTGGCACAAGGGTGATCGGGAAATAAAAATTGAGAGTGAAATAAATAGTAGCAATTCTTCCTCCTTCTTGCATGCCACGCAAAAGAGCTCGCACTCGAAAACCGATTGGAGAAACAGAACGCCCTCGAGACGACGATCGCAACGCTATAACATGCGTCGCATGATTTTTGGTTTTCGGTTGTGTTTGCGAGGAGGGAAGTTAGGGAAAAGAAATGGATACACGACGTCTACGCTGCGGTCGGTCGGACTGAAAAAGAGCGGCGGTCTAATGTATGCACCACGGTATGATTTTTGAAATGCATGTGAAAGCAAGATACCAAAATAATTTTCTTTCATTTGTAGTCTCTCGGCCAATTCAATTTAATATTGTTTGTTATTATTATTATTATCTTTATACAACTTTTAGACAACTCGATTCGATTTTAAAGGCAACATTTGAATTAAACATGGGAAATTTTTTAAAATATTGCCAAATTTTTATTAGATCGCCTACTTAAATATTAATATCCTGATCCTGAAAATCGGGATGTTACAAATGATGTGTTAGCACTTAGCACATATAGACAATGAGGCCTCTTGCTGTGGAATTTGGAATATGTCAAGACATTCAACACATCAAATAATTCAAGCTTCTTCTCCAATAGAAACATGAGCATAACCCTAGCAAGGCATTCAAATGTCAGCAATTGGAGATTCAAATTTAGATTGTGATCACAATTTGGTTTTCTCAAGCACTATACTACTACGCATGCCTCATATGATCATCTGTTAACAAACAAAATTCTTGTAAGCATCATCAAGGAAAATTACAAACAAAAAAGAAGCATCATCAGGGAAAATTCCTATAAAATTCTTGCTACCACGGCAAACATACACCCTTTGTCAGTTGTTGTGGGATTTGTGTGGTCCAGCGAGGGGTAGAGGAGGGGGCGGCAGCAGCGTCAGCGGATGAGGAGGATGGAAGCCTTGGCTGTTGCGGCAGCGGCAGCAGAAGACGAGGAGGATGCGACTGCGGAGGAGGATGACGACGCTGTTGGGTACGGAGGCGTGCGGCAGACGAAAGCGCAGACGGCGGAAGAGGGGCGGGACGTCGATGTCGGGTGCGGCGGTGGCAGACGAGGAGGCTGGCGGCGGCGGCGTTGGATGAGATGGAGGCGGAGGCGATGGAGGAGGGGGGCGGCGTGGTCGGGATCGAGAGGAGGAGGGGGCGGGTCGGGATCGAGAGAGGAGGAGGGGCGGTAGGGTCGGGATCTGAGAGGGAGGAGGGGAGGGGGCGGTGGGGCCTGGATCTGAGAGGGAGGAGGGGGGCGACGGGGTCGGGATCGGAGAGGGAGGTGGAGGGGGGTGGCGGAGGCTGCGGAGGAAGAGGAGAACGGGGAGTCGGCGCCGGTCGCCGAGGTGGGGGAGGAGACGAGGGGGAGGCGGCGCTGGTCACGAAGGTAGGGGAGGAGACGAGGGGGAGGCGTCGGGTGCGGCAGCGGCAGACGAGGAGGAGGCGGCAGCGATTTCAGTGCGTCAGATGGCTGCATAGGCGGTGGAGGAGGGGGAGACGGTGGCGGCGGAGGCGGTGGAGGCGGCGGAGGTTGAGGAGCGGCGCCTGTCGTGGGGGAGGAGAGGGGAGCAACAGTGGAGCGGGGAGAAGAGGGGAGCAGCAGTGGATTGGCGTTTAGGATGGCTCGATTCTGTGTCGACAGCGAAAAAACGGGCGCGCGGTGTGGGGAAAAATGGCACGACTTATTTTTCACTCCCGAGTGTCTGTAACGCACAGACATTCGGGGAATTAGTTGTCCCCGTTGAGAACGCTTCGGTTCACCTGCTCCCGTCAAAATTTCCCGAGTGTCCGATTGGACACTCGGGAAAGTATTATTTTCCGAGTGTTTTATTGCCGCCCCGAGTGTTTAATAAGGCACTCGGGAAGTTACCGAGTGTTTTATTCAAAACACTCGGAAAATTTTTAGGCACTCGGAAAAATAGACGATTCTGGTAGTGACGTACTAGCTAGCTATGGCGCGTTAGGACGGCAAGTACGGCCACCCGGCGGCGTTTCTGGGTCGTGGGTGCAGCCAGAAGGCACTGATGATGCCTTGCTGACGGACACCAGCGGAGGCGACTGCGCCTGTGCCGACGGCGGAGGCTCACGGTCGCATGCAGCTCGTTCTCATCGCTCAGACGAGACGTCGATGGATAGCTGAAAGTTTCCACGACATTGTCGCGGGTGCAGAAAACGTTTTTGACGGATTAAACTGGCGTGTAGCTTATTGTGTGCATGCTTGCATGCATGGATTGCATGAAATGCCCTGTATTATTGACGGACCTAACTTAAGATCCAATTAAGTTTCAACTTCCAGGACTGGACTGAAGATTATTCCATGCATAGAGCTGGAGGGCCAGCAGTGTACGTAAAATTCTGAGCTATGTACGACCGGCTTTAAGACCCATTTGACGGACAAATTAATATGTTGAAACGTATACTGTGCATGCATCGCATCGCGGTCAAGCGTACGTCATCACACTTGGTTAATTAATTCGAAGCGTGTGGACTGAAGAATGCGTAGACCACTACAAACCTGGAGAACTAAACTAAATTAAACGGTGTGAAAAGTCGTAATCTACGCATGACTGCAAGGATCGATCGATCCAGCCGACCGGTAAGCTCCCTTGAGCTCACGTTGTACATCTCTCCATCCGTAGGTAATTCCGAAGCAGCCGATCGATGTCTTCGGTCTTGTCCGATGCGGTTTAGACTTTAGAGAGATCGAGCCGAGATTCGGTCGTTCTAGTACGAACGGCAGGTTTTTTTTTTTTTATCTTGGACGTACTGATCATTTCTCGCGGTAAATTAGCTCTTTATCATCTACACTCGTGTAATCCATGTAAACTTTTCCTAGTCTACTTAATGATGTGAAACCGGAAATATTCTCAAATAAACCGTGCATGCGATGCAGTTGGTCTGCACAAAAACCGTTTGTCGGCCAAAATTAACTTGCTGAAGTAGTTCTAGAATGCACGCATGACAGATTTGACAAGCTTAGTACAGGCTTACAGAGTACGGTGGAAATTACTTTGCCGATTATTCGCAGAGATGCCGTGTACGACTTCACTGTACTACCAGAATTCGAACCTTTCTTCATGGCTAGAATTTCTTGCAGGCTTACAGAGTACGGTAGAAATGCATTTTCCCCTGACGGTTTAATTGTTTTTGTCAGGGAAATAAAGATACTAGAGATTGACTAGTCATCATGCGCATGATTTCATCCCAAAAATCATTTGTTTTTTTGGACCATTGGATCTAACCCACCTCAATATCAACCATTGGATCTAATCCCTCAACCCTAACCACTCCTCCCCCACCTCTCTCTTAGTTTTGACCAGCCTTTCGGTTTGAACGGCCCCGCTTGTCAGCCCCCTGCTCACCTTTTTCTTCCTTCAGTCGCTTCACGGCTATCACAAAAGTCCTCGCGCATTAAATGCAGTCAGCACATTTGATTACCCGTCCTCTCTGTGGCACCTGCCCCCATCCCGTCCCTCTGATGTGTGCATTAAATGCTGTCATCTCCGCCCCACCGCGTCTTTCCTTCCCTTTTCACACCGCTCCATCTTGCTGTTGTCTCTGCCCGCCGTATTTTTTCCTTCTCTTTTCACACCGCTTCATCTTGTTGCCCGGTTCTCCTTCCTTCCTCTATAAATAGAGCACCAGGGAGCTTTTGCCCTCCTATTTTCCCCCTAAGCTTTCAGCTCTCCCTCTCTCTCGCCCCATTTCACCACGCTTCGAGTTTCACCGTCGCTGGCTGGAGCTCGCGCCATCGTCTCTAGGGCCGCTGTCAAGCTTCTCTTGCCGACGGCTGAACCACCTCCCTCCTTGTCGAACCTTGTGCCGCCTTCGCCTATTTAGGTGAGCACCGTGTGCACCCAACTCTCCCTCCCTCGCTCTTGTTGCTGTGGTTTGCTCGAAGCACTGCGCTCCGAGTTTAAGCCCCGCATCAATTCTTATCCCAGAGCTCCTTGAAGCAATCTTCTCTCTCTATTTCAGTTTGGTTTCGTAGGAGCCGCCACGTTTCCTCTTCCCCGTCAGTCCCGGCTGACCCCTTTGCCTTCGGCTGCGAGTTTCCCCGTCGTCGTTCGCCGTCCTCCACTAGCCTCCTCTAGTCTCTCTCTGTTCTGGTGAGTCCCTGTACCCTGCTTTCTCTTATTCTTTTAGCCAACTTCTCGTGCCCTATTTTGCTGTTTGTTCTTTCGACCGCGTCGAGTAGTCGATTCCTTCCTTCTCTTTCGACCGCTGTTGAGTAGTCGAATTCCCCTTCTCTTTCGACCACTGTTGAGTAGTCGAATCCCCGTTCTCCTACGACCACGTTGAGTAGTCGTATTCCTCTGAAACATTTCCTACGACCATGTTGAGTAGTCGTATCCTTCTCGTATTTTTCCTACGACCACTTCGAGTAGTCATATCCGTCCTTCCGACCACTTGTAGCCAAACTCTTTCCAACCAGGTAGTCCTTCCGACCACCTGTAGTCGAACATCCTTTTGACCATGTAATTCTCAACTTCCCAGAGCCTGTTCTCCTCCATTCGAACTCCGATTCGAGCGATTTAGATTTCTAAATTCATCTAAATTCCAGATCTAGCTATCTACACTAAAATTATTTAATTTGGAGTTCATTTGATGTCATTTGTATTTATTTGAAGTTTATTTGAAGTCGGCTCCTTTTCACGTGTAGATTTCGACGACTCCGGGGAACCCGAATACTTCGAAGAAATATATCCTCAAGCATTCGAGCAAAGCAAGTTACACCTTTGATCATATTGAATTCCAGTATTTCAAAGTATTTAAATTCTGTTTTAAACTATTATTGCATGCGTATTTAAATTCAAGTAATTTAAATTCCTGTTTTAACTTTATAGTTATTCCCAATTCCTTTGTACATCCGCACTTGAATGTTGTTTGAATCACCCTTGATGCTTTAGTTAAAAGCTAGTTTGTGCATTAGTATGAACTAGAACATGTTGCAAAAACTCTGTGCTTAGTCGAAACTTACCTCAAAAATATAGGAAAAATTATATTAATTCATGATAATTAATATAGTATTTCAATAAATTATTTTCAGAGGAAATTTAGTAGCATTGTTTCAGTTTGTTCTTTTGGAGTTCAAATTCACGTGTATGTTTCATATTTGTTTTGAGATTTTCCAAGTGCAATACTTAATGAAAAAGTTTCAAAACATGATGCATGCTAATGAGATGCATAATAATCCTCTTTATTAACTTGGGGATGTGACAGTTTTGTTTACTACCCATCTGTGATATGTTGGCTATCACAGACGGTTATATTAACTAACCTTCTATGATATGTATGCAATCACAGACGGTTGATAAATAGAACCATCTGTGATAGCCGACATATCACAGATAGTTTGTAAAGAGAACCGTCTGTGATATGTCGGCTATCACAGACGGCTCAAATAACTGTCTGTGATACGCCTGTTATCACAGACATACAAATTCAAACGGTTTGAAAACCGTCTGTGATGACGGTTCCGAACCGTCTGTGATGAGGTTTTCTGTAGTAGTGCATATACGGCACCCCACCTACCTCCACCCCTGGTTTGATCTCAAGATGGCCACATATTTCCCTGGCGAGCCTGCAACTAACCGTCACGACTTAATATATCATTGATGGGTAGTATAATTCCACTACAAGTAGTATCTCCCGAATTGCTATATATCATGCATACGATTTTTCAGCAATTTATTTGAATTTCTAACCTTCCAATCGGCATCACGGTTCGTGTGCCTCCCCACCTCCGTCTCCATCTTCGGCGAGGCTCCAGAGGTTTCTTCTTCTCCGACAGAGGCGGTGGCGGTGACGAGTTAGGGCGGGGGCCGTCATATTAGCGTTCAAGTACACCGGGGCCCGACTATAGAGGAGGAGGCGGTGAAGGCACGTCGGTGGCGGAGGCTCGAGAAAATCGAGGATGTTACACAAGTTCAAGAAGTATGGCGGCCAGAGAACGCGTTGACATCCAATTACCTGGATGTCGTTGATAGGTAATTGAATGTCGCTATGTTCAGAAAGTGACATGGACGCACAGGTACTCTGACTGGGAAGTGGCATCATGTATTAGTAACCAATCATTCCTTGATGTCAAGTCACCGTAGAACTTACATCAAGAAATGGTTGGTTATTGATACATGAAGCCACTTCCGATCGAGTATCTACGCATTCACGTCACTTTCTGAACATAGCGACATCCAATTACCTATCGACAATATCCAGGTAATTGGATGTCCACGCGCTCTCCTGGCCGCTATGCTTTTTGAATTTGTAGGGGCTCGATGAAGTTGCCTGTGGTTGCTATCCAATCCTCCTCATGCTACTTGGACGACCCCCAGAAAGTGGTGAGGACTACGAACATATATATATATATATATATATATATATATATATATATATATATGAAACCGGTTTTAAAGGCACAAGCGACCATCGCTTGCTTAGACACTTATAAATAAAAGTCATCACAAGCAGTTTAAGCTACAATCTTGTTTGTGATACATCTATAATGATTGTTTGTAGATTAAACCATCTGAGTTAATAACTGTCTGTGGTAGTCTACATCATAGACGGTTCAAAAACCATCTGTGATGACCTCATGTCATTACTGACTCATAAACTCAGACGGCTCATAAAACCGTCTGTGATGATGTTTTTGAACCATCTGTGAAGACCTTTTCTGTAGTAGTGGGGCGATATAGCCCGTGCATGTCGATGGCATGACCACAAATGCAGGCTCCTCGTGGTGCGACGGCTTGTACTCATGGATGACGGGCCAGCGATGATGATCCGGCGTGATGACGATTGTAGACGGGGCGTTCGGAAGGCCGTGGAGGGAGGGTCGTATCGACAAGCGCGCCACATCACACCACGAAGTCATCGGAGGAGAGGAGGCGCCAGAGAGGTTGAAGCTGAGGCGGTGAAGTCCGGAGCTGAGGAACGTCGACGGGTCAGTAAGGCGACGCAAACTGATCTATGATAATAAAAAATAGAGAAAACCCGATCTGAAGATGACCGGGGAAAACTCTAATGGTAACCAATCGGACGATCGGTGACACGACTTAAACTACGGGTTGCGCGGCCCGGAGAGATCATGGAGATGAGATCATCTCTAGGGGCGCGCGGCGGAAGGCGTGGAGGCGGCACCTCGAGAGCGGCACGCTACGATACCATGTGGGAAGATGAATACGCGCAATGAATGATTGTATTGATATTCGAGGCGGTTTATATGGAGTACAAGGCTTGGAGGGCAAGAAACCTCTTCTAGAGATAATGCAGTATCACGGGATTACAAATTATAAACTATCAAATATAGAGATATACCAATCTATCTATATCTATACTAATTGGAGGCTCTCCTAGAAGCCCTCATATTAATCCTAGGAGGTAAAAAGGTAGAAATTCCCACATTAATCAGAGAAAAAGAAAAAAGGCTAGAAATTCCCATATTAATCAGAGAAAAAAGGAAAAATCCTAACCATCCAATTTATCATGTGGTACAACCTGTGGCTTGGATTTATTTTTAGCCCACTTGCGAGCATCTTGATTGTCCCACGTTGCATTTACTAATTAGAGTTGGACTATGACATTCCAATATCCAAACGTACATGATGTTTTTGTTTTGAACACATATAGCTTCACCAAATAACCGTGTAGGATGCAAATACTTACTAAATGAGATCTTAAGGTTAACGTTAAATCTATAGCGTTATGTTATAATCTGGATTCACCAAAAATTGAAGGCGAAAATATATAGATTTATCACTTAAATATAAAACAAAATTTTAAATTGTATAAATTTAAAACTTTAGAATTTTGAGCGATAATTTCAAACTAAAAAATATATGTCAAATTTATATTAGTTAGGAGCTAAAAATTATAAAATATAAAAAAAGTATCATGTCCGTGCGGATGCACGGGTTGACGACTAGTACACTCTAACACAAACAAATTGAACAAACCGAATAATCTGCGTTGCGTGAGCCCGGGCAAGCTGATTAACGGCCGGGCTAGTTTATTCAAACCTAAACAATAACAACAACAACAACAACAAATTTGGGACGTACGCCTAGCTACCTATGTGGACGCCGATCAAATATTAAGTCGATGCAACTAATATCATACTTCGCTAGCTAGCTACGGGCTCGGCTACGGCGGGCACTTGACGTTCGCAGGGCAAGTGCTCCCGCCGCCGGGGCCTTGTGGGTTTGATGCATGGGCCGGGCTCCGTTATTTATAGCCTGCATCTGCATGAGTACATGCGCGAGCTACCTAGCTACCGAGCGTGCGAGCGAAGCTGGGAATCACTAGGAAGATTCAAGGCTTTTCGCACGTTCTTGACGGATTCAAGAGACTCTGCGATCGATCTGATCGTACGTAATTCCATCATTTTCAGCAAATATGAATATATTGAAAACTGAAATCTAGGTATTATAGGTACGTACATACATATATGTACTTCACACTTAACTGGGAAAGATCGGCTAGATTGCTGATAATATGGGCTTTTGATAATGTAAAACTACTTTAGATCCGGTGTCCGTGCACCTCTGTACGTAGTTTTACGTGGGTGATCCGCCTATGCTGGTATGCATGTCATTGTCCTCACCCGTGGAACATGCAACTGACTGTGTACAAGTACATAAGAATTATTATCGATGGTGGCGGCAATAATATGGGCGTATATATTAATCGATCGATATTTAGTTCGTTTCTTCTAGGGGATGATACTGATCAATCAATTAGACACGATGGAAACTGAAGATATATGATTTTTTTTTTCATGTAACAACGAGCCACTAATTAAGCTAGCTAGAACTATATACTCTCTTCGTTCATAAATATATAGGTTCTAGAAAGCGTACAGTCAAAATTTTCAAACTCAATCCGGACAGATTAAACTGCGAAGATGAGCACTACCGCTCGATGCAAAACCGAAGAACCAGGTCGTTATTCGACTTAGCGCACACACCCAACATGGGTCGAATTTCACGTGGAGCATACACACACAGTGACATACCTCGCGACTTAAGGCCTACAGCTGACTTGGACTCGACTAGCTCGTACTGCAAACAAACGTGATAATAAAGCTTTCCGATTTTGTGGAGTAACCGGTTTACTTAGGTATCAAAAATAAATTACCAACTCAACTAAACAAACTTTGGAAATTCATTGCCTGTGCTGCAGGTGGGCCCCAGCCCATATCACTTAGGGAAAGAAGCATGTGTAAAGTAAAGAAGGAATGCGCCAGCACTACACTTTGGAAATTGCTACGCACACCTATTCTTTTGCACGTCCTCTGACAGACGGAAACCACCTTGATTCTGTGTGTTTCCAGAAAGAAAATAATGCGCCAGCACTACACTTTGGAAATTGCTACGCACACCTATTCTTTTGCATGTCCTCTGACAGATGGAAACCACCTTGATTCTGTGTGTTTCCAAAAAAAATATATCCTTTTCCTTGATCTCCTAGAAATCTTATGTCCGTGATCCTGTAGCACAAAAATGCGGACTCCATACGCACACAAGACACAACCAAAACGCACACAACCAAGCGCAGTCCTGTGTGTTCGTAAATGAAGTCGAATAGAACCAGCCTTGGACTCGATTAATTCCGCGCGTACCAGGAACAAGTGCATCTCGGATGCACAGCAGCAGCCGCAGTGGACAAGTTCTCCATACGCACACAACCAAGCGCAGTTGTAGCCAGTGGTAGAGCCAGAACTCAAACTCTGTGAGGTCAATGCCTCTGAATTTCATGTGTTTTATAGTAAATATCAATAGTATTAACGCATCGCATGCAGCTCGTTCTCATAGCCGCACATATTTTGAATACACATGCATATCTACAAGAATAGCTATCTATTGTTAGATTCTAACAGGGCGCAGCTAGAAGGCACTGATGATGCCTTGCTGACGGACACCAGCGGAGGCGACTGCGCCTGTGCCGACGGCGGAGGCTCACGGTCGCATGCAGCTCGTTCTCATCGCTCAGACGAGACGTCGATGGATAGCTGAAAGTTTCCACGACATTGTCGCGGGTGCAGAAAACGTTTTTGACGGATTAAACTGGCGTGTAGCTTATTGTGTGCATGCTTGCATGCATGGATTGCATGAAATGCCCTGTATTATTGACGGACCTAACTTAAGATCCAATTAAGTTTCAACTTCCAGGACTGGACTGAAGATTATTCCATGCATAGAGCTGGAGGGCCAGCAGTGTACGTAAAATTCTGAGCTATGTACGACCGGCTTTAAGACCCATTTGACGGACAAATTAATATGTTGAAACGTATACTGTGCATGCATCGCATCGCGGTCAAGCGTACGTCATCACACTTGGTTAATTAATTCGAAGCGTGTGGACTGAAGAATGCGTACCACTAGAGACCTGGAGAACTAAACTAAATTAGACGGTGTGAAAAGTCGTAATCTATGCATGACTGCAAGGATCGATCGATCCAGCCGACCGGTGAGCGCCCTTGAGCTCACGTTGTACATCTCTCCATCCGTAGGTAATTCCGAACCAGCCGATGTCTTCGATCTTGTCCGACCGATGCGGTTTAGATTTTAGAGAGATGAAGCCGAGATTCAGTCGTTCTTGTACGTACGGTCAGGGGCGGATTCAGAACGAAAATGACCGGGTGTCTGGTGTCCTTCATTTGGGCTAAAAGGTGTCAAGTGATGTTCATACATAAGATATATCTATAGAAAATAATTTTGAAGCCGGTGTCCTGTGCACCCTGGTGGTCCTTTCTGGATCCGCCCCTGCATACGGCAGGTTTTTTTTCTTGGACGTACTGATCTTTCTCGCGGTAAATTAGCTCTTTATCATCTACACTCGTGTAATCCATGTAAACTTTTGCTAGTCTACTTAATGATGTGAAACCGTAAATATTCTCAAATAAACCTTGCGAGGCAGTTGGTCTGCACAAAAACCGTTTGTCGGCCAAAACTTGCTGAAGTAGTACTAGAATGCATCCATGGCAGATTTGACATGCTTAGTACAGGCTTACAGTAGGGTGGAAATTACTTTGTCGATTATTCGCAGAGATGTCGTGTACGACTTCACTGTACAACCAGAATTCGAACCTTTCTTGATCGCAGAAACGCATTTTCCCCTGACGGTTTAATTGTTTTTGTCAGGGAAATAAAGATACTAGAGATTGACTAGTCATCATGCGCATGATTTCATCCCAAAAATCATTTGTTTTTTGGACTGTTGGATCTAACCCACCTCAATATCAATCATTGGATATAATCCCTCACCCCTAACCACTCCTCCACCACCTCCGTCTCCATCTCCACTCCCAAACAGTCGCCGCCTCTCCCCCATCCCACGCACCATCCTCCCTCTGCCACCTCCACCCACCGACATGCCTCCACCGCCCCTCCCTCCCTCTCTAATCGGGCCCTGGTGTACCTGAATGCTAATCCGGCGAAGCCTTGTCCTAACTCATCGTCGTTGTCGCCGCCGCCTCCTCTACCGAAGAAGACGAAACCTCCGGAGCCTCGCCAGAGATGGAGACAGAGGTTGGGAGGCGCACAAACTGTGATGCAGATCGGAAGGTTAGAAATTCAAATAAATTGCTAAAAAATCGTATGCATGATATATAGCAATTCCGGAGATACTACTTGCGGTGGAATTATACTACCCATCAATGATATATTAAGTCGTGACGGTTAGTTGCAGGCTCGCCAGGGAAATATGTGGCCATCTTGAGATTAGACCCGGGGCGGAGGCAGGTGGGGTGCCGTATATGCCTCGGCAAGCCCAAAAAATTTGCAAGCAAGAATATAGTATTTATGAATTTATAATTGGATTGAATAGTGTGTGAACTGTGGAACAAGAAGTTATATTTTGCTTTGTCTGCTATTTTTTGAAGGGTAAAATTGTGGGGGTGATAGCTTTGTTAGAGAAGGTTTTATAAATTGGAGCATACATGGTGCACTTGGGTATGAAGTGTGTACCACCATTGAAAATTTTCTAGCTCCGCTACTGGATCATACCCAAATAGATTCTGATATATATATGGCCATTTTTAGTACGTCGTGGAGTTTCTCGTGGAGGATATCTGAAACTATAAGTAATATGTGTGTACGTAGTATTTACATTTTAACTGCAATATTCAAACTTAAATATGAACTACAAAGTTTTGTTTGTAATGGTAAAGTCAGACCGAAAATACAAAAAAAAGCAAATTAACGCGGGTGCTTTATTGCTATTCTGATTACATGAGATGCCCTGATGTCTTGACGGACCTGAGTAATGGTCCAAATATCAACTTTTAAGATTGGACTGAATATTATTACATGCAAAAAACTGGAGCAAGCAGCGTAAAATTCTTGGATGTGTCTATGAAATTAATGAATGTTCATTCCAGAACTACGGATTGAACGTTCTCCCCTCGCTCCTTCCCCCACCGCTTTCCTTCCCCTCTGACACAAAAACTGTTGGTTCAAAAACTTTCAATTCAAACTCAAACTTTCAAATAGTTTTTTAAAAAAACTTTCAGTTTGAAAACCTTTGGTTCAAAAACTTTTGGTTTTGGAAAACTTTTGGTTTAAAAACTTTCAAAATGATTAAAAAATCAGTTTAAAAAGGAACAATTCGAAAAGACTGGAAGGGGAAAAGGAGCCCAAGTATAGAGGGGAGACTTACTAAAAATGGAAAACATTTATTTCTCAACTACGTAGCTCATGTCACTACTACAGAAAAGGTCTTCACAGACGGTTCAAAAACGTCATCACAGAAGGTTTCGTGAGCCGTCTCAGTCTATGGGTCAGTAATGATATGAATCATCACAGACGGTTATTCAAACCGTCTATGATGCATACTGTCACAGATGGTTATTAACTCAGAACCGTCTATGATAGGTAACTATCACAGACGGTTTGTAGCTGAAACTGTATGTGATGACTTTTCTCTATAGACGGTGTCGGTGTTTTAGAACCGATCTTATGTAAAGATTATTTGATACGGGGGGTCTCCATAAATTGATCACGTAGACAAAAGAGATACGAGGAATTTTTATACAGGTTCGGGCCTTCTCCAGTGAGACTAAGAACCCTACTCCTGTGTGTATTGTATTGGGTATCCTGATTACAATCAGTGGAAAGACTTATGCCAATACCGCTACTGACTGTCTCTAAAAAAAAAGCCTCTCCCATCACCTCCAAAAGACACCTATTTATACTAAGCTGCGGTGGTGGTTGTCGTTCCAGGTTAATAGGCGCTCATTATTACGTGACAACGAGGATAATTACCGGAGTAGTAACCTCCCCACGTTGCCTGACGGTTATCAATCAGAGATAATGGAGAGTTATCTGTAGTTATTCCAGGTATAACTACGTATCTTGACTGCTCAGATCTTACAGTAAATAGGGCCTACTGACGAGTGCACCGGTCATCTTGTAAAGAAATCGTGGCGGGGTGGTCGTGAGCGAGGACTTACGACCGGGGTAGTCGTGAAAAGCTTACGACTGGATACTGGTCGTAGAAAGACTTACAACCGAAGGTAATCGTAGGAGAACTTACGATTACGGGGTAGTCGTAGAAATACTTACGACTAGGGGGGTGGTCGTAGAAGAACTTACGACCACCTAGCTTACTTCTCCCTTACAGCAGTAAGAGGTATACCATGTGATGTCATATTATATGATTAAAGAATAATAAAATGAGGATTACTAGATCCTCGTCATCTAGCCCCTCAGCTTCAAGTGAAAATAACTTACTTGGTTGAGGAGTCGTAGATGGTCTTATGACCACTAGGAGGGTGTAGGAAAAATGTTGAAGGAAAAAATCTTCAACATGTGTTTCTCTCGACCAGAAATATGCTTGGTCGAGGCAGTTTGTTGAAAATCTCACGATTACAAGGTAGTCGTAGAAAATCTTACGACTTTGGACTAATCGTGGCCTCATGATTGGAAGTAAAACTTTTCGATCGGTATTTCTTTTAATCAGAAGGATACTTGGTCAAGAAGGTAATTTCACTTGAGGTGTGAAAAGAGCCTCGATACTTTCAAACAGGCAGATTAAAGATCTGTCCGTTAGAGAAATTCCCGAAGTGGCGTTTCATTTCAATCGTATGGTTATAAAACGGTATGCGAGTATGAACTTAGGGTTCTTACCTTTTCTCCGATTCACCCCGACTGTTTGTCGTCTTCTCATCTCTTCCGCCGCCGGTGACACTGTGCGCTTTCTTGAAGCTTTCCAACCCTTTCCTTTCCTTCTGTGAGAGAAAATGGCTAGAACCGTCTCCGAGTGGGCTGAATCGGAAATGGATGACGCAAAGATGAAGGCCTTGGTCGCCGCCGAGAAAATTCCCAAGGAGTTACTCGTGAAGTGGATTACGATGAATGGACAACACTGACCGTCGGGGGAGGAAGGTCAAATCCCCGTCTTCCAAGCGTATTGTGAGTGTGGCCTCCGATTTCCTGCTCACCCCTTCCTCACACTAGCGCTCGAGCATTTTGGGGTGGAATTAGTGAACCTAAGTCCTAATTCCATCATAATGCTGAGTGTGATCGTGTATCTGTGTGAGGCGTACCTAGGGATTCCGGCAGACCTTGAGCTTTTCCAGTATTACTACGGGATGGCTCGTCAAGCCAGAATTGCTAGGAGTTGTGGTTTGAAGCTCCACGACGGGAAGTCGAAGGGGTATATTCAGATGTTCACCCGGTCGTCGTGGCCGGGATGGAAGAAGAAGTGGTTTTACTGGGAAATCACCGAGGAAGACAGCCTCTCATTTATCGAAAACGCCACCGAGAGGGCCTCTTCCTGGGATTCGACTCCTAGTAATCTTGACCGGATCACCCCCTATATTCAAGCCATCAAATACTTGAAGACGGGGGGGGGGGCGGCTTACCGGATGGCACGTGGTGAAGGACTTCATCACGCGCCGCATTAGCCCCCTGAAGAAACGAGTTCCTCCTATGTGGAGGTACTCGGGGAAAGAAGACCCGACCAGGGATTACAAGGATGGTAAGTGGAAAAACTCACCCTTTGAAATTAGCCTTGGTTAATCTCGATCTGGTCTGTTGATCGTTCTGCTTGTCCGTGCAGATCTTCCATAGGCGGAGATTGACGTTCGCGTCAGGCTCATCTGTGAGAAGAATCCGTCCAGCGTAGCAGCTCCCCAAATCCTTGCAGTTTTAGCCACTGAGGAAAAGGTGGAGTGCCTAAAGGTAATCGCGATTCGATTTCGTCTTTATGCATCTCTCGTCATAAAATGGTTTATGACTAAAGGATTTGTCGTAGAAAAAGCTTTACGACTTATAGACTGGTCGTAGAAGAACTTACGACCAGTTAGTGGTCGTAGAAAAACTTACAACCACTTTCTTTTTCTGTTTTTCAACAGAAAGTAGGCATGGAGGACAGCCAAGACGACGAGGAAGTCGATTTAGTGATCATTGGGGTGACAGCGCAAGTAGAGCCGGCAAAATCTCCTCCAACCAAAAAGCGTCGACTTGTAAAGGTCAGAGACAAGGGTGGTTCGAGTTCAGCTCCTCCTACTCCTTTAGCTAAATTCGCCGCGAACATGGCTGCGGTGAGGAAGAAGGCAGAAGAAGCAACCTTCGCCCTTAAGCGCCAAGCCCCCAAGGTTAAGGTACCCATCTATTACGACAGCAAGACTTTCGCAGTTTCTGCTTCTCGTGGCTTCATAAGGCAGCTAGAAAAGGAGAACTGGAAGAGCTTCATGTCTTTTGTGAAGGAAACTGCTGCTCCAGTAGGACCTGAGGCCGAGGGGAGCAGCGCTCTTAAGGTGGTCGAGACAGATCTCGGCCACTCGGGGAGTCGGGAAGAGGAGACTCCCGTTCCCCCGATCGAATCTCGACCAACAGTGGTCGAGAAGAAGTCGAAGAAACATTCTGTTGGGAAGGTTGCTCCCAAGTTTCGGGTTAGATCCATCGCACAGAGGTATGTAAAAACATAAGTGTAAGAACCGCATTTACTCTTTGTTTCTCACAAGTTGACTTACTTTTGCGTTTTGTGATCTTAGCCCAACGCCTTTAGCCCCCAGGGATGCTTCTATGGAGAAGCCCACTGTCACCTTTTCAGCCAGTGAAGGTATGACTGCGGTAGTAGCTGAAGCCCCAGCTACTATTCCTGCGGTGGAGGAAGTCGTTGCTACAAAAGTTGCTACGACCACCGAGGTAGTCGTAGGAATGGAAGTGGAGGCGAGAGAGGCCACGAGGGAGACACCGGGAGTCGGTGGTGGTGAGAGTTCCGACCACCGTGCCGGTAAGGAGGTTGTCGAGGACGTTCCTTCCGGTCCTTCAGGCGGTGCTCCCATCACCGAATCAGAGGAAGAAGAGTATTTTAACTTTTGCTCTGATTTCTTTGGCCCTGCTTCTATCGTAGGATCTTCCGCCTACCAGTGTCGCGACTGAGTTCCTCACCCCAGCAGCATTCCCAATTGTGGGGATGTCTTCGATAATGAACGTCTCGAAGGGGTCTGGTGGAAACGAGTCGAGGAGATGGATGGGCTGAAGGATCCGTCACGGATAGTCTCCATGTTTGCTTGGTCAAACATGAACGTAAGTATTCATCGATATTCATGTCTGATTTTATCCCTGTCTCTTAACGTTTTTCTCCCCTGCAGAGAGTCGTGGAACAAGTTGCTAGGATTTGTGAGTACAATCGGCAACTTGTCAAGTTACGACAAGAGAAGGCAGTGCTCTGCGAGCAAGCAGAGAGGTGGTGAGTAACCGATACTCGTAATCGTTTTATAATTCGACTACTTGTTCAGTACTTTGGTGGGACTGGTCGTAGCATGACTTATGACCAGGGGGTAGTCATAGAAAAGCTTATGACTGGATACTGGTCGCAGAAAGACTTACGACCAGGAGTAATCGTAGGAAAACTTACGATCATGCGTCAGTCATAGAAATACTTATGATTGCTCGTCTATGTACTCATGTCTGCCTTTAACTTTTTCATGTTTAAGAGCGATGAGAAGACCCTGGCTGATTCGCTCAACTTCAAAAAGTCGAGACGAAAAAGCTAAGGGATGAGGTTTCCAACCTTCTGAAGAAGCTTCAGGAGGCTAACTCTGCAACTCAGGAATTGCAGAAAAAAATAAACAGTACGTGGAGTGACGACTGCTTTTAATCTTGATCTTCACCTTCTTAACCTCTCATTATTTTACAGAAAAAAAGTCGAAAACAAGGCCCTTCAGGCCGAGGTGGGGACTCTTCGGATCGAAGCCCAGGAAAAGTCCTCGGTCGTCCGCGAGATCTCCCGCATCGCGAAGGAGAAAGATCAAGAAATTGAGAAGTTAGGTTCTCAATTAGCGGGTAAGTAGAACTTTACCAGCTATTAAATCGTTTTACCTTCTCGTAAAATCGTTTCATCTAATCAATCCTTACCCCTTTCAGAGCGATTAATCGAGATAAAACGACTCCAGGAGGCTTCAACTTGTACCCAGGAGGAGATAAAGTCGATGAAGATCAATCTTCAAGATAACATTTCGCTTCTGAACAATGTACTCGATGGGCTTCGTGCTGGAAAGGTCGCTCCTCGCGATGGCACGATGGCTGCTTATACGAGTGCCATTGGGGAACAAGTCGGTACCCTACAAGAGTTAGTGTCTACTCTGAAGACCAACCAGAATGACTCGATAAGGGAAGCGGTCAAAGGAGCTGTGAGCTTCGTTTTAGCAAAGCTTAAAGCCCGTGACCCCAACCTTACCCCTCATTCTATTGAAGCCGACTTCGACTATGCCGAATCTGAAGCAGAACGGTTGATCGAGGAGATGCAGTCAGTCGATGAGAAGGTCGCGGAGGAGATGCAAATAGAGTCTCCTTTGTCAGAGTAGTTTGTAATAAGAATTTGTAAAGACAAGTCTTTTTGTTTATGTATAAATATATGATCTTCTCTTCTTTCCTGCAAATTATCTCGTAGAGTAGTTAGTAACTCGTAAGATAATGAAAAGAGAAGAAATAATCAGACCAGATATGTGCAATTCCTCCTTCCTTCTTCTTTTTCCCTGCGAGTCAACATGTAGAGTAGTTAGTAACTCGTAAGATGACAACTTGGAAAAAACTAAGACTAAGAAATGAAGTCATATTTATAACTTTAACCTAGCCCCCGACTATTTACTTAGTTTATTGGAATAAACTAAGGAAATAGTAAAGAAAGGGTTTCTGAAAACAGAGAGGTTTGTTCG
Organism: Ampelocalamus luodianensis; assembly: GCA_036346255.1. Classification (NCBI taxonomy): domain Eukaryota; kingdom Viridiplantae; phylum Streptophyta; class Magnoliopsida; order Poales; family Poaceae; genus Ampelocalamus; species Ampelocalamus luodianensis. The sequence continues at coordinate 79,958,471 of CM070634.1, read as the reverse complement.
ACTTATAGTTCTCGAGTATCGATTATCTTGTACTAGTCGAAAGAGTGAAAAACGGATCGACGCTAGGAAGTTCCCTCTAGTGGGTAGGACCACGTGTAGAAAGAAAAGGCTTCGACTAGGTGATGTCACTGTAACACCCCAGCCTGACAAGGGCATGGAATGCTACTAAACTAACACTATAACCATTTTAACATTGATACAATTCTCTAAAATCCGACAGAACCTCCTTTGTTTAGTTACTAAACCGGAGATCCCAACTTTTAAATGTAACATAGTTAAATAATCCAACATCCAGCATAATCAAGAGACCACCAAAACTATGCTAATCAACACTATATCATCCATAGCATGCTAAACAACTACAAGCATAAATAAAAGGACATCCATGATCCTCTAATCAACTCTATTACAAGTTTTCCAAGCGAGAGGAGTAATCATAAAGAATTCTTTAAGCAAGTTTCTCGTCTACTAAATTATCATTCTATCAATTCAAATGTGTGTAGTTAGTGCCATTGTGCAACCACTCTAAGTCTTACTCCTCCCATGCATGCCGTTCTTGTAAAGTGGTACCTAAAAACACAACAACGATGCAAGAGTGAGCCCAAAGACTCAGCAAGTGCAATAAATGGCAATAATAACATAAACAACTCTAATCATCAACATCCATCTACAATCTCTATTATAAACATGTCATATGCTCATGCTATGCAAGAAGCTCAAGTGCACTTTCTCTTTATCTTTTGCATTTTACCGGTAATGCAAAGTATGCAACCGTCGCTGCATACCCATGCACGTGCTCAAGCGCAGGACCAATTGCCCAATACTCCGCAAGTAAAGGGACCTCAAGCCCACACTCCACAAGTGTGGGGACCATAAGCCCATCGTTTTCATGATGGGGACCTCTTTCAATGCCCACATTCCACGAATGTGGGACCTCAACCCGTCATCCACATGACGGGGACCTCGAATATGCATAGTCATATGATAGCATGATGCACATGAACAAAACTTTAAACCATCATAAATTTGTATTCACAACGTCATACATGAATAAACTTATCCATACTTCTAGCATTCATCATCGTTGACATTCATAGCATTCTAGCATCCATGAATAGCACATATATTCGTAATACTAGCAAACATGAACAATCACTCATGAATAAAAATTAATCATAGACTTCATAACTTTCAAACATCCATGAATAACACGTAACTCATATCACTAGAAACCATGAACATTACCAATCATACCACCATAACAATCATGACAACACAAATTCTATAAGTATTTAACAAAGAATGTCATTCAATAATTCCAATTATATCCATCATTATACTTGCCTTTACCATGAGAGAACGAGGATGTGCGAGAAGGTACTGCCCGGGATCAATCCATCACCCTTGTAGAATCGCAGAATATGAAGAAATCTCCCGAAGACAATCTCCTCTTCTTTCTTCACTTGATCGGCGCAGAGAGCACCGACGGCGAGGAAGGGAGGCACCAACGGAGGGCTGCTTGGGAGGAGGGTGATGCTTGTAGCACCGCGACATTGTAGCATGGCGGCTCTCGTAGCACGGGTTGGTCTTGTAGCAGTTTTAGGGTTTCCCCCTTTTGGGCCTTGGTGCTGTGGGCCAAAGCCCATAGCCAAGTTTTGAAGAAATTTGAGAAAAAACCCTTTAACTATTTTTGTTTCTCTCTAACATGTTTGAGATAATACACCCCTCTAAACTTCATTAAATCTATTTCCTAATTGGTTCTTCTCCTAAATTATTTCTTCTCACTTAAATAAATTTGGGGTATTACATTCTACCCCTTAAGCGGAATTCGTCCCAATTCTAAACCACTACTCAATGTAATCAATTTGTTGAGACCACAACAAAATGACGTACGATGACGTCTGTCATAACACTCAACCGGAAATTCTAGGTACACTCATTAAAGAGAATCGAAGGTAAGATCCTACTCGATGGTCCAAGGCGTTAACAAATATTCAAACTCGGATCTCCTAGGTACTCACTCGGCACGAGAACATACCAAAGTTGCGTTCACCGCGTAGGGACCAAGCGGTCTTAGCGATCGCCCACTAGCGAAAACAACCCAATAAACCTTGGGCTAACCTCCTCATTGGTACCGAACCACACAACATGCACATAATACGCGGAACTTTTATTCCACCTCTCAATCGAACTCTTCACCATAACAAGGATTACCTCCTTTAACCAGGAGCACACAACAACACTCTCTATAAACAACCTCTTTTACCGACAAAACCCATCTGAAAAATGAAGGATTCACATCGCAACCACAAAATGGAAACTTCACACCAAAGGGTCAAATTCAAAAGCAAAAATTCATCATGAAATCCCTTCCGCTTTCCAAGTAGGTATTTTACAAATGAACACAACACAAGCCGAAAGAGAAACCACTTAAATACCCAAATCAAACACTTCCTTTATTCTTTCCGAACTGATAAGAACCACACATCAATCATAAAGTCAAACTTTAATTTCGAAAGACATCCGTCATCAACACATAGTTCAAACATGAATCAAGAGAGCGTTTCACTACTCGAGGAAACATTTTTTTTTCTCAATTTCCCTTTTAGATTATGGAATTTCATTTTATCCATATCACACTAACTTATTTCTCTTAAATTGACAACCTCAATGCCATGCTCAAACTGGATACATCATCTACAACTTTGTAGAGAGGCTCTCTTGACTCTGCAACATACTCTAGTCAACTCTTGTACTGACGGAATTACCTTGACAGATGACTCCCAATACATATCAAAATAAATCTCACACACAATCACATCACCTCCATCATTTAAGAATAAACAACTCGGAATCCTCGACACACATTCATATACTTCATCAAAGGTTCTTTCAATGATCATCCCACTCTTGAGAATCCACCCTTATTCGCTACCTCTACACACAATCATTGGGCGACCAACATTCTAGCATAAAATGCAAAACCCAATTTTTAACCTCCAAGACCCTACAACAAACGTCTCATATAGAAGATAGGAAAATCTCATATTAAATCCCTAAAATTATCACAATCCAATCATACCCAGCGCAATAACATCAATATGGAAACATTTTCTCGACCCAATTATCTTTGTAAAGAGTCTAACTTCCAAAGCAGGTTACTCATTGGCCTTAAATCATACAGACGATAATCCATCAAGCTCTGCTATCTCCATAATCGCTTAACGATTAGATTATTTCGCTAATCTTACTCTCATTACAACACACCATCATATTTCATCTGCACAACCGTGCAAGGTACACAATCGCGACGCCTAATACATTGATCAAGATTTCCATACTTTGGATAATTCTATGTTCCATTGAAATGAAAAAATAACTTGGACCACGCCCGCTATATATTCTACTAGTTGTAACAATGCAATCAGTTTAACCTTCAAAGACAATCTTTTAATGAGATAAACTTCTCTCAAAGAAGTATATTACGAAATTATTTCATCCTCCAATACTCATCGAATAACTTCTAACCCAAAGTTTCACAACTACAATTATTAAGCACATCAAAAGACTCAGGTGAAGCGAATAGGTTGACTCTTTCTCAAAAGAAAGAGCGAAAGGAATCAATTTTCATCAACTAGGAAAACATGTGCCACTGTAGTGATCAACTGGACTAAGGAAATAGTCACTTAGGCAAAGTACTCAGAAAACATAAGGGAAAGTCAACAGTCGAGGGCTCAAGCCCTACTAAAAGTGAATTCCAAACCACAAATGAGAAGAAGGTAATGCCCTTTGAAAATTGATAAACTCTTATGGAACAATGCATAAGGATTAAGCACACTCAAATAAAGCTGAGTTGCGAAACGACTTAAATCTCAAATACTTATACATCACTCCTTCCTTTAACAAGGAAAGTTATTTTCTATGATTACTACATCACTTTGCCACCTAAACAAGATAAGCTCTTAAAACCCAAATTACAGAACCACTTAAGAACCAATAAAATCTTTCATCATAACACTTTGCTCAAACAACCTCAATCACCACATAACGCAAGAGGTCCACTTGATCACAAACGCATAAAACTCAAAACACGTTGGTGAATCAAAATTACGAAAGACGATCAAATTACTTTATTTTTCTAAAAGAATCATCACCACACACACAAGTCACAATCTCTAGCAGGTAATTTTACTAACATCAAGATTGATACACTCCGAACACGATTTTTTTTTATCATCGACTATTCCATTAGAAAGCCCCAAAGTTTCACTATATTGTTTCATACTACATTTTCATTCCATCTTTAAAACGAGAGTATACCAAAACCATATAACCTCACTACATCAACCTCTTAAGTTTAGAAGGGGTCTACTACACAATTGAAAAGGTCCTACCAACACCCTTTCATCAAAGGAATGCTTTTATATGATAGTTCTACCATGATGTAAACATTGTTCATCCATTAAATCCCATCAATTTATCTCTTAGTGATGCTCATCACCAGACATTAATAGACATTATTTGCGCTAGCAATTACTTATAATCACTAAGTATCCACAAAAAGGTTACTCCAAGATTAGTACCCACTAAGACAAAAATCTAACTCCTTTTGAACTTAACAATCCCAAAAGGTTAGATGAAACCATTGAGACACGTTAATCCAATTTACCAAAGAAGTTTACCAGATGTATCACTCTTAGTCATTGACTCAATTTCATCAACGTTCTATACCTCTTATTAACTCTATTGATTACAACTAGGTATAACCATACTCTTAATCACAGCTCCTCAAGAACTACTACAAGACACTTTCAAATTAATCACTTTCCTTTCAAGGATCTTTGTTAGGATCGATCATGCACACACTGCCGATCTAACATATTGACCCATATCATATCCATTAATTTCTTTGGTATAACCTCTCACTTAACCAAGACAACACAACACTAAAAGGTTTAACATCTTCTTTCATAAAAGAAATCCATTAATCTTCAACACTCAAAATACCCAAGAGAGATATATTGAGTCAAAACCCTCACGTACTAAAGGACATGCAAAATAAAGCTTTCATTAACCAAAAACATCACATGAATAAGTGGGTCAAGTTTTTTTTCCAATAAGAAAGACAAACTCCAACACGAAGGTCAAACTTAACCAAGTTTACGACCCATAAGAATAACCCATCGGTTGGGAAAGCAACGATTTCTTTACGGGACAAATTAAGCCAATAGAAGAATAAATTCAAAGCAACCCCTCAACGGGATGAACTAAAAGCCCAAGGAAAAACTCATCAATCACCACAAGATAAGAGTTGACCAAATCAAATTTCAAGGAGAGAACAACTCTTCTAAAAATACTGCGCTATCAACGCTTTGTACTACGATCTCGGTGTGTACACTTCGCTATTCTATACCACGAGCGGTGGTGTAACCTGGTATAGCCAGGATCACAACCACTACCTTCACCTCTCAACATGGGTTATCCCCACATAATAATCACAATCAATTAATGAGCAATAAAAACTCAATTCATATCAGCAATCAACACTATGATAAAGCGGAAACATAAATGCAATGCTAGGCCCATTCCCATCCTCGTGCTTAGTGTGTCAAAATTAATATTTCATGAACCACGGACCTCTGACCCGCTCGATACCAAGCTGTAACACTGACTGACAAGGGCATGGAATGCTACTAAACTAACACTATAACCATTTTAACATTGATACAATTCTCTAAAATCCGATGAGAACCTCCTTTGTTTAGTTACTAAACCGGAGATCCCAACTTTTAAATGTAACATAGTTAAATAATCCAACATCCGGCATAATCAAGAGACCACCAAAACTATGCTAATCAACACTATATCATCCATAGCATGCTAAACAACTACAAGCATAAATAAAAGGACATCCATGATCCTCTAATCAACTCTATTACAAGTTTTCCAAGCGAGAGGAGTAATCATAAAGAATTCTTTAAGCAAGTTTCTGTCTACTAAATTATCATTCTATCAATTCAAATGTGTGTAGTTCGTGCCATTGTGCAACCACTCTAAGTCTTACTCCCTCCCATGCATGCCGTTCTTGTAAAGTGGTACCTAAAAACACAACAACAAAGCAAGAGTGAGCCCAAAGACTCAAACAAGTGCAATAAATGGCAATAATAACATAAACAACTCTAATCATCAACATCCATCTACAATCTCTATTATAAACATGTCATATGCTCATGCTATGCAAGAAGCTCAAGTGCACTTTCTCTTTATCTTTTGCATTTTACCGGTAATGCAAAGTATGCAACCGTCATTGCATACCCATGCTGTGCTCACTGGCGCGAGGACCAATTGCCCAATACTCCGCAAGTAAAGGGACCTCAAGCCCACACTCCACAAGTGTGGGGACCATAAACCATCGTTTTCATGATGGGGACCTCTTTTCAATGCCCACATTCCACGATGTGGGGACCTCAAACCCGTCATCCACATGGCGGGGACCTCGAATATGCATAGTCATATGATAGCATGATGCACATGAACAAAACTTTAAACCATCATAAATTTGTATTCTGGCGTCATACATGAATAAACTTATCCATACTTCTAGCATTCATCATCGTTGACATTCATAGCATTCTAGCATCCATGAATAGCACATATATTCGTAATACTAGCAAACATGAACAATCACTCATGAATAACAATTAATCATAGACTTCATAACTTTCAAACATCCATGAATAACACGTAACTCATATCACTAGAAACCATGAACATTACCAATCATACCACCATAACAATCATGACAACACAAATTCTATAAGTATTTAACAAAGAATGTCATTCAATAATTCCAATTATATCCATCATTATACTTGCCTTTACCGCGAGAGAACGAGGGATGTGCAGAAGGTACTGCCCCCGGGATCAATCCATCACCCTTGTAGAATCGCGAAATATGAAGAAATCTCCCATGAAGACAATCTCCTCTTCTTTCTTCACTTGATCGTGAGAGAGCAGCACCGACGGCGAGGAAGGAGGCACCAACGGAGGGGGCTGCTTGGGGAGGAGGGTGATGCAGAGCATGCTGCGATTCTTGTAGCATGGCGGCGCCTTGTAGCACGGGTTGGTCTTGTGCGGTTTAGGGTTTCCCCCTTTTGGGCCTTGGTGCTGTGGGCCAAAGCCCATAGCCCAAGTTTTGAAGAAATTTGGAAAAACCCTTTAACTATTTTTGTTTTCTCTCTAACATGTTTGGAGTAATACACCCCCTCTAAACTTACATTAAATCTATTTTCTAATTGGTTCTTCTCCCTAAATTATTTCTTCTCACTTAAATAAATTTGGGGTATTACAGTCACCATCTCCAACTAGATTAATCAAATCAATAACAACAACTAGAGTTAAACAAACATCTGGAGTACCTTAAAAATTCATTCGACTTTTTTCGATGTACCCGATAAGTTTGCCCTGGTAGCAAGAGTAGGAAACAATACGACGCTAGAAAGTTCCTTCTGGTGGGCAGGACCACGTGCAGAAAGGGGAAGCTTCGACTAGGTGTGTTTCTTCCTCCAACCAAAAAAAACCGATCAAGTTTACTAGAAGTGGTCGAACGAATCTCAAAAGTGCGCTTTTCTTAGAGTATTTTTCAAAATAAACTAAGGTGACATGAATTTACTTAACAAATTTTCGACCACGTTTCTGAGCCCAAAAAACTTTGTACTGGTAGCAAAAGTTAGGAACAAGGCGACACTAAGAAGCTCCTTCCAGCGGGTAGGACCACATGTAGAGAGGAGAGACTTCGACTAGTTGTTATGTCCTTTCTTCGACTAGTGTAAAGAGGAAATGAGCATATGAAGAATGGTTGAAAAAAGAAAAGCAAAATTCAAAGAAAGACAATAAAGATAGAAAGAACCTGATACTTTATTGCCGTAGAGGTTTGTTACACCTAAAATTTGCGTAACTAGTCAATGTTTCAAGAGTTTGAGAGAACGTGGCCATCCTCCATTGCAAGTCGTACCGATCCTGGATGCATAACTTCAACTACAGTGTAAGGACCTTCCCACTTGGGGGAAAGTTTGTTTTGATTAGACTGGGATTGGATAAGCCTCAATACCAAGTCACCTACAACAAGGCTGCGAGGTTGGACCTTGCGATCGTAGTATCTTCGCAGGGCTTGTTGGTAGGCTTTGAGCAGTTAGAGCTGGTCCCTTTTTCTTGGCGAGTTAATATCGTCTGCTCGAAGTTGTTCTTGGATGGAGTCGTTAAAATTTTCGACTAGTACTCACCTGATCTTTAGTTCCTGAAAGCATGGCTTCTGCGCCAAAGACTAGAAAGAAAGGTGTTTCTCCTGTAGCTCGGCTAGCTATCGTACGAATTGCCCATAATACTAAAGGTAATTCTTGTACCCAAGCCCCCGAGCGCTTGACAAGCTGATCGAAGACTCGGGTCTTAATTCCCTTCATTATCTGGCCATTCGCTCTTTCGACCACCCTGTTGCTTTGGGGGTGGGTGACATAAGCATAACATAGTCGAGTTCTCAACTCGTCGCAAAATTCCTAAAATTTTGCGTTAAAAAATTGTTTACCATTATCAGTGATGATTCGACTTGGTACTCCAAATCTAGTTATCACGCATCTCATCATGAACCTTTTCGCTGCTTCCGTTGTTATCCCAGTCACAGGTTCGGCTTCTATCCATTTTGTGAATGTGTCAATAGCCACAAAAAGGAATTCGAATCCACTGGAGCTCTCGTGCGACCTAGGATATCGAGACCCAGTGCAAAGGCCAAGATAGAGGATTATTTGCGCTGGTGGTGCGTGTATTTGCTGCTATGGCCCGACATTGAACATATTTTTAACGGCTCCCACGGCATCGTGAAGGCTGTTGGCCAATAAAAACCTTGCCGAAAGGCTTTACCGACCAGCGTTCTGTGAGAAGCATGAGTCCCACAGATGCCTCCGTGTATGTCGTGAAGGAGTTTTAATCCTTCGCTTTGCGGAATACATTGCATGAGTACCCCTTGAGTTCCTCTTTTATAAAGGACATCTTCGACCAAAGTATACATTTTGGCCTTTCGGGATAGCCGATCTGCTTCGATATCGTCATCGGGTACAGAACCCGTCTGAAGATACTTATAGATGGGAGTCATCCAGGTATCTTCGTACTCTAGAGAGGTTGTTTCTATAGGAGCGTCTCTAGTTACGCAACAAGAGGCGACTTACGAAGTTGCTCGAGAAAAACCCTTTCGATGCGAGGATCGGGAGGAAGCTGAGACGAGCGGTTGGTGCGAGAAATTATCCTTCGAGGATAAATTGTACTTTTCTAACTTTCGAACTTCCGATAAGTGCGAGACATAGTTGGATTAAAACCTTGGTACTCTTTTAGGCTCGATTCACGACTAGTTGAGTCTCCTCTCACAAGTAGTCGTCGAATCGAGCGCTTTGCGCTCGTATGCTAGCTAACAAACCGTGCCACGTTATTAGTGGCACGAAAGTTTAATTGTATGGCATACTTTAATGTCTCTCGGTAGGAGATTCCGAGACCACCCGGCCCACTGAGCCACTTATCGTAAGTGACCGTCAATGTACATCGTCCCACTTGGTGGTAGGAATGCGTCTTGAGGATCTGAGCAGTTCGAGGATTTGTCCATTCGGCGATAAAGTTTGCCAAGATCTGGGATTTAGTGGTTGTTCGGGACACAAAATGGATGTCGAACTCCCCAAGTTCGACTGACCATTTTGCCATACGTCCCGCTGTTTCAATATTTTGGAGGATCGCTCCCAAGGAAACTCGGACAACACAGACTAGTTTGTGCTTTGAAAATAATGCGCGGTTTCCTCGAAGACATGAGGAGGGCATATAAAGTTTTTGAACCTGAGGTGCGCTCCCCCAGGTCGTGTAAAACCGCTAACGTAGTAAAGCGGTGGTTATGCGTTCTCGTTCTCACGACGATCTGCGCTCCTTGCTGTGGCATGGCGGCTAGATAAATTAAAGCGTCTCTCACGGTTTGGAAACCAAAGCAGAGCACTCGTAAGATACCTCTTGACTTCCTCAAAGGCTATGTTAGCCTCTTCCGACCACTCAAAACCCTCATGTTTCCTTAGAAGTTTGAAGAAAGGTAGTTCTTTCTCTCCTAGGCGTGCGATGAAACGACTTAATGCCGCCATGCACCTTGTGAGTTTACGGACCTCTTTTTCGTAGTCGGGAGGCGCATCAGGTGATAGCTTTTATCTTTTGAGATTTGCTTGATTCCTCGTGCGAGACCAATAATCCAAGCAATTTCCTAAAGAGACCCGAACACACACTTCTGGGATTAAGCTTTAAGTGTTATTTTACGAGGTTGCGAAAGTTTCCTACAAATGCGTGATGTGATTGAGCCGTTTCTTTGCTTTTACGACTAGATCATCGGCGTAGGCCTCGGGTTTCGGCCTAGTTGAGGATCAAAAGTCGTTTGCATCAAGCATAAAAGAAGCCAGATATTTTTAAACGAAAAGCATTTTGACACGCAAAATATTCCAAGCGGTGTAATGAATGTCATCTTCTCTTCATCTTCGACACATATTGATCGGTAGTAACGAGTATGCATCTAGAAAACTCAACATCTCATCCTGCGGTAGAGTCAACGGTGATCGATCGAGGTAAAAGGAAATCATCTTTTGGACAAGCTTTATTAAGATGAGTAAAGTCTACTTTTATCGCCATTTGCCGTTCGACTTTCTAACTATTACGAGGTTGGCCAACCCTCGGGTGGTTGACTTCTCTTATGAAGCACTGCTTTAAGCAACTTATCCAATTCGACCTAATAGCATCTCGTCGATCGGGCAAATCTCCGCAACTCGTTTTACGGGTAATTTATCAGGCCGTAAGGCTAGCACTGTACTCGATCACTTCCCTGGGCACTCCAGGTATGTCAGATGCTTGCCACGCGAAGACATCTGCGTTTGCTCGGAGGAAAGTGATGAGGCGTCTTCCTATTTGGGGTCGGAAGAATCCCAATGCGAGCGATCTTCGAGGGCTCCTCGTCGGTGGAACCTCTTTGACACAGTCGTTCGGCTTTAGTGCGACTTTAGGCCGACTTGCTAGTCGAAGGCTAACTTTCGTCTCGAGTTGGTAGTTGTCCAACCATTTCGAGGCAGCGATGGTCGTAGGAGTGCGCCATCTTCTTGTCACAATATATTGTGATTACTCTTTTGGGACACGGCATTTTAAGACATTGATACCCATAATGAGTAGCTATTAAAATTTTGCCAAAGTAGGTCGTCGAGTATGGCATTATATGCCGATGTCGAAGTCGACCACGTCAGAGATCTTCTCGTCACGAAATTGCTTGGTGAGCCAAGCGTTAAGGAAGAGAAACTTGGCCAAGTGGTTTGGCGAAGACCCGATGACGATTCCATGGAATGAATATCGTACCGACCTTACTTTATCCTAGGTACTTGCATCTCGTCCGGTGCTCGTAAATAGTATATTTGCGAGCTTCCACCATCAACTAAAACTCGATTTACTCGACAATTGTTGATAGTGGGTTCGACCACGATCGAGAAGCGACACGGTCTAGTCGAAGGATCGGGCAATCACCTTTCTCAAAGTAATGCTGATTTTAAACCACCGGTAATTTATTGACGAGAGGTGAGTCGATTGTGTTTACCTCGCGCTCGACAGCTTTCAGCTGTCTCCGTGACTCATATGCCAATGATCCTACATAGATGTGATCGATGGTGTGTTGAGGATCCTAGAACGGCATCTCCTCTTCGTCATCTGACTCCTTTCGTCCACTTGTCTGGCCTACCTGTTCAAGAGTAGAAAGTGCCCCCTTGCCAGAGTAATAGTCTTCAAGTTTTCGTAGAAAAACTCGGCAGTTACGAAGGTCATGCCCTTCTTTTTTGTGAAAAGGACAACACCTGGGTTTGTCGTTCCTCCAATCTTGGTGCTTACCTTTACCTCGATCGGGATTCTGCTTGGGGTTGCGTGACTCCTTGTCGCTTACGGCGAGGATCTCCTTAGAACTGGCAGCAGGAGAATTGTGTCTCTTTGTCTTGTTCTTGGACTTCTTAGCCTTTTTATTCCTTTTCTTACCACTTTCGGCTGCCTCCTGAGGGATATTCTCTTCACCATCGATAGTGTTGTTCCACTCGACTGCTTCGGCAGCAGTTGCGTATCTATCGGCCATCTCGAAGAGTTCGGCGACGGTGGCGGGAGGATGCAAGGTGATGTCCTCTGTTATTCTTCTGCTGCGGACTCCCTGCTTTAAAGCCCTAATCACGGATGAGTCAGAAACTTCCGGAATAGAATTTTGAACCTGACTGAAGCGCCTGATGAATTGGCGTAGAGTTTCATGATCGTTCTGTCTTATCCGGTGCAGGTCGTCCTCCTTTCCAGGGCGGTTGTAGGTGCCCTGGAAGTTCGCCAGCAAAAGGTCGCAAAGGTGCTGCCACGAGTAGATCGATTCGAATGGTGGTTTAAAAGCCATGATCGAGTGATCCTTCAGTCTGACAGGAAGGTAATTTTCCATGACGTGCTCTCCTCTTCCTGCTGCTCAGATAGCTGTAGTGTAGATCTGGAGGAATTCGATGGGATTTTAGGTTCCATCGAACTTCTCCATGTTCACTGGTCGCAGTGACGTGACGCTCCAAAATCAGTGGCAGAGACATCGAGATAACTTCTTGCCTCCTTCTTTGCAAAGAAGGGTTAACGTCACGGTGATCGTGCTCGATGATACCCGATCCACGGGTGGTGAACCTATGATAAGCTTCGGTTCTGAGGAAATACTCCTCGTATTCCGCTTGCCACCGCACATTCTGTCCCTGAAGTGGTGAAAGATCACCTCTCCTGGGAGCTTGTTGGTCTCTAGATATCCAACGAGTCTTCCTCAGATCGGGAGAACGGCGTGGCGAGGGTCATGTCGTCTCCCATGCAAGCAGTTATCGAATGGTGGCGAGAAGATGGAGTCATCTTTGCTCGACCCTGGTTGTTGTTGACAAGGACGCTCGAGTTTTGCCATCGTGTTACGAAGCCTTTGTGCGATCTCTTCTGCAAAGAGATCGTACACCGGCGCTCGAGCGAGCTCTTGGGTCGGATTTTTCAGCAAGTCGTTGATGTGCTGGAGCTCTTGAGCTTCCTCCGACTGGAAATAAGCACGCTCATGAAGATTTTTCTGAGCTGCTATTTTTCTTCGTCGGGTCGTCTCAGAATAGCCTATATCAGACCCCTGAGTTGGTTTTAATGAAGTGCGAGAATGTTGAGGATGTCTCGCACGTTCATTAAAGTGTTCGTCTCGTTCGCCAGCGGTGGTGTCCTTCCCATAGCCACGAGGGGATGTAGAGTGTGCCCGTCGGGGAGCATCATCAACCCTGCCTCTGGGAGAGTGATTCTTATCAGGGGAATGACGAAGACCTCCCGTAGACGACGTCCACTTGCGCTCGAGGCCTCCTCGCTAGAGGAGTAGTCGAGTGACACCATCTGGCTACTTGGAGTAAACCCCTCCAAGTAGGGGAACTCTAGGTTATAACCGTCTCCGTTTGCAGGTGTGTCCTGCGACGGGATGGTTGGACTTGGATGAACAGCGTGCTCGATCCTCTTCTCTGTGGAATTACCCGGAGAAAGAGGGTCATCGATGTCAATGGAGCTCGGAATGGTGGCTTTGAACTGTCTGCCAAGTAAATGCTTGCCTTAGGGGACTCGAACACTTGGAGGAAAGACTCTCGTCGTGTTGCGAATCTATCCTGGGGCAGCCCTGTTTGTGGTCGTGTTGACCCTTGCCCCCTGAGGAAGCTGGTTCCTCAGCTGGGCGTACTGTTGTGGGGGATAAGGATCCCTCCTGGACTTCGGCGGTGATGCAGTCTCCGAGATCTGATAGAAGATCTCCAGAGGCGGTAATACCGTCAGATGATTCGATACTCGGCTCGTAATCGAAGCCGGCATCCATGTCGATGTCTGCGTAATCGGCCAAGTCGAACCAATTCTCCTCGTTCCATTCTCCTGCCATGGTAGCATCAAAGAGAAAAGAAAGAAGCGTGACAAGGAATTGCAGAAGATTCCATAGTGGCGCCAACTGTCGGTGTTTTAGAACCGATCTTACGTAAATATTATTTGATTCGGAGGGTCTCCACAATTGATCACGCAGACAAAAGAGATACGAGATATTTTTATACAGGTTCGGGCCTTCTCTAGTGAGAATAAGAACCCTACTCCTGTGTGTATTGTATTGGGTATCCTGATTACAATCAGTGGAAAGGCTTATACCAATACCGCTACTGACTGTCTCTAAAAAAAAGCCTCTCCCATCACCTCCAAAAGACACCTATTTTTACTAAGCTGCGGTGGCGGTTGTCGTTCCAGGTTAATAGGCGCTCATTATTACGTAATAACGAGAGTAATTACCAGAGTAGTAACCTCCCCACGTTGCCTGACGGTTATCAATCAAAGATAATGGAGAGTTATCTGTAGTTATTCCAGGTATAACTACGTATCTTGACTGCTCAGATCTTACAGTAAATAGGGCCTAATGACGAGTGGACCCAGTCTACTGTAAAGAAGTCGTGGCAGGACTGATCGTAGCAGGACTTACGACTAGAGGGTAGTCTTAGAAAAGCTTACGACTGGATACTGGTCATAGAAAGACTTACAACCGATGGTAATCGTAGGAGAACTTACGATTACGGGGTAGTCGTAGAAATACTTACGACTAGGAGGGTGGTCGTAGAAGAACTTATGACCACTTGGCTTACTTCTCCCTTACAGCAAGCAGTAAGAGGTATACCATGTGACGTCATATTATATGATTAAGGAATAATAAAATGAGGATGACTAGATCCTCGTCAGACGGTTTATAGCTGAAACCGTCTGTGATGACTTCTCTCTATAAAGTCTCCAAGCAGTGGCTGCTTGTGCCTTTAAAACGGGCATCATATATATATATATATATATATATATATATATATATATATATATATATATATATATATATATATATATATATATATTGTTCGTAGTCCTTGACCACTTTCAAGGGTCATCCACGCGACATGAGGAGGATGAGGCGGCGACCACGGACAACTTCGCCGAACCACGCAAGTTCAAGAAGCATGGCTGCCAAGAGAAGCGTCGAGACATCCAATTACCGGATGTCATCGACAGGTAATTGGATGTCGTTGTGTTCAGAAAGTGACGTGGCTGATACCAGTCGGAGTAGTTGTGCGTCCACATCACTTTCTAAACACGCAACGTCCAATTACACGTCGGCGATATCCGGTAATTGGATGTCTGGCAGCTCTCTCGGCAGCCATGTTTCTTGAACTTGCAGGGGCTCGATGAAGTTGTCCGTGGCTGCTGTCTCATCCTCCTCATGCTACGTGGATGACCCCCTGAAAGTGGCTGTGGGGCTACGAACAATATATACATAATATATATATGATGCCGGTTTTAAAGGCATAAGCAGACACTCCTTAGAGGCTTTATAGAGAAGAGATCAGGATCCATCATAGAAGTATCATCCAAGGGCACAATCTATACATAATACATAACAGCAGGTAATCTAACAGCTCAAGTGATGCGGCGCATATACCATCTACTAATTTTACAAGTGTTTCCTTTAGTTCTTGTGCACAGATCGGAGAACACAGCAAAGAATCTCCTACTACAGTGCATGCGGTGTGCGAAGACGAATCCATATGTGTGTTCCATCAAGGCGGGGCGTCTATCGTATGCATGGAGGCGATCATGGAAAGCGGCACTCATGCATGCCTGCAGTCAGAAATAAAGTCAGTTCATTTCCTAGATGGAGTTCGGCAGCAACAAGGAAACAAATCGGTTTGTGCTATTCCTAGCAGACTTGGGCTTGTTCACGTACCAAACAAACAATCCAAGTCAACATGGATGCACAAGTGCATTCACAACATGTGCGTATTTGTATGCGATTGTGCATGCATGAGATCTGAAGGAAGAAATAATGATGCATGGTGTGCATCAATTTGCATGGGAGCTGGAGGGTCACGGGATGCATGCATGCAGATGCAACTAATTAGCCATGCAATGCATGTGTGTGTCTGGAGTCCATGAAACTTCGCGTGAGAAGTTCTACATCTATACAATTACAAGCAATGGCAGAGAGAGAAACAAGATTGGTTTGGAGATAAAGGATAATCATCCGGGTGGAAGGCGGAAATCGGGAAGATTGCTAGCACTGGAAGGATATTTCGTTTGATTTCCTATCTCTGCGTGCATTAGGATGGGGCCCACGGTGACCGAGTGCATGGCGGCGATCCAGATATTACGTGTGTTTCCTATTTGTCGCAAGAGAAGTTGGAGCGACGACGTGCGTTCCATTCCAAATCCACGTGATATCCTTTCTTTGCATGCTCTTGGATGGAGCCCACCTTGCATGTAACGTGAAGATGAGTTCTAGTTGTTTTCCATGTGGACACATATGCTATTAGTGGTTCACATATCACGTCGTGAGTTTTAGAGTACTAGTTGAGTCAAAGTCCAACTCATGTTGAGTTCTAGTCGAGTCTAGAGTGCGTGTGTGTCTTGGCTATAAAGCCAAGGTATTACATCATTGTAGGGAGCTAAGTTTTGAGTTATGAATTAAACACGTGTGCGTGTTGGCCTTGGCCGTTAGGGTTCATCCCTGTTCTATGAGTGTTCTTGTGAATTCCAATTTCGGATTTTATCTTGGCGTAGTGGTTTCTAGCTGTGGTGCTAGGAGTTGCTCGTTGGATCTTTTGATCCCTATTTCTCGTTCGTGTCTTGTGGTGTGCTTGTGGCGTGAGATTTATTTATCCAGTGCGGATTGTTCTTTCAAAATACTGTTCACGTGCATGGTACTGTTCATCCAACGCTAAAAGAAGAAGACAGCGCACTACTGATCTTTGAGTTCCACCATGAAAGATCGGGCAACCCACGGATTTAATCTCGCCTTGAGGTTGATCCGCATCAGGTGGTATCAGAGCGATGGTTGCACATGGTGGATTCGTCCCGGCTACCTTAGTCGACTCAAAGTTCTTGGCGATGCTACCATCGACCATGCCGAAGCTAACAACAAGAACCACTTCAGAAGAATACTTCATCTGGGAGGAAGCGATGGAGCAATTCTTCAAGCATCACAATTTCTCTTCTATGAGGAAGATGAGAATTGCGAAAAGAACCTTTGCTGATCAGGTTCGTAGATGGTGGGATAACATGCAGGAAGATCGTGATCGAAGAGATGAGCCATGGTGTAACACGTGGGAGGAGATGAAGGTGTTGACTCGACATCAATTCGTGTCACCACCATGCAAGCCCATAAGGAAGAAGCAGAAGGAGG
Organism: Ampelocalamus luodianensis; assembly: GCA_036346255.1. Classification (NCBI taxonomy): domain Eukaryota; kingdom Viridiplantae; phylum Streptophyta; class Magnoliopsida; order Poales; family Poaceae; genus Ampelocalamus; species Ampelocalamus luodianensis. The sequence goes on along the minus strand of CM070634.1, from coordinate 79,941,172 downwards.
CCAAGCCTCCTGAAAATTTTTCAATCTTTGTGCAAACTACAAAAGATGATGACAAAACCAACTCGAAACCGAGGACGGTTTCGCTTGAAGGAGGGGAGGATGATGCGGCGCATATACCATCTACTAATTTTACAAGTGTTTCCTTTAGTTCTTGTGCACAGATCGGAGAACACAGCAAAGAATCTCCTACTACAGTGCATGCGGTGTGCGAAGACGAATCCATATGTGTGTTCCATCAAGGCGGGGCGCCTGTCGTATGCATGGAGCCGATCATGGAGAAAGCGGCACTCATGCATGCCTGCGGCAGAAATAAAGTCAGTTCATTTCTAGATGGAGTTCGGCAGCAACAAGGAAACAAATCGGTTTGTGCTATTCCTAGCAGACTTGGGCTTGTTCACGTACCAAACAAACAATCCAAGTCCAACATGGAGGCACAAGTGCATTCACAACATGCGTATTTGTATGCGATTGTGCATGCATGAGATCTGAAGGAAGAAATAATGATGCATGGTGTGCATCAATTTGCATAGGAGCACGGAGGTCACGGGATGCATGCATGCAGATGCAACTAATTAGCCATGCAATGCATGTGTGTGTCTGAGTCCATGAAACTTGCGCGTGAAGTTCTACATCTATACAATTACAAGCAATGGCAGAGAGAAACAAGATTGGTTTGAGATAAAGGATAATCATCCAGGGTGGAAGGCGAAATCGGGAAGATTGCTAGCGCTGGAAGGATATTTCGTTTGATTTCCTATCTCTGCGTGCATTAGGATGGGGCCCACCTGGTGACCGAGATCCGCATCATCAAGGCATAATTAATCTATACACAATATCACATCCAATTGCATTTGTGACATCAATTCATCATAGAAGTTTCATCCAAGGGCACTCCTGGTTGGTCCTCTTGGCCGTCTCGCACCCGTCGCTGGCCGGCTCACCCTCGACATGCTTGATGTACTGCTTCCCAACATCGCTCATCTTGCTTGCCGTGTAGAGGAGGAGGCCGAGTACATAGGCCGCGGCCTTGTGGACGGCATCGGCCGCCCGTTCAAGGAACACGAGGCCGCGCTGCATGTCTTGGGGCGCAAAGACAAGCGCGAGGCCAACAATGAAGCGAGCCTGCAGGTTGCGGCATCGGCGGTGGTTGGCGGCGATGATGTGGCGCTCGTTGTCTGCCACTTCAACCCTTCTCCGCTTGGCGCCACAAGCATCCCAGCGCGCCTTGGGCGCTGTACATGGCCTTACAACTAAAATTCAAGGCGATATATAGAATCTTAATACAAGAATTAATTCTGGATATTGGACTGTCTGAAATCATCACGAGATTTTATTTTTGCGCGTATTATGATCGACTTTTCGGTTTTATGCGCTCTGATCATCTTCACAAGCCGACTATAACGGACCTACCAAAAACAAAAGAACAGAATACATACGTGGCTCATAGACTGCAGAGGTCAGCCATGGGGTGAGGAGAGCTCGCGGCCACGAGGTCGACGATGTGGACGACGACCTCGTCAGGAAGATCAAGGACGGCGATTGCCGACCTCCTCGCCCGCTTGGTCCTCGTCGTCATGCTCCGCGTTCTCACCATGGTGTACTATTCAATACCATGCGTGCTCACCATGTCGCGCGATAATATCACCCTTATAAAACGTCGAAGAGACACATCGTAACGTCGGCACGCGAGATGAAGAGACGCATCGGCGCCCGTCGGCGCGGGAGACGAAGAGACGCATCGGCACCCATCGGCGCGGGAGACGAAGAGACACATGCATAACACGTGGGAGCCGAAACATTTAATTATCACGAGCGATTACGATAAAACCGTCGTGAAGTATACCATTATCACGACGGTTAGTTAAAAGAACCGTCTTCAAAGTTTCTAAACGATTGTTTGTTACAAACCGTCTGCGATAATGGTTTACTTCACGAGCGGTTTTAAACTACGAAATCGTCGTGATATTCCTCTTCCTGAGCGATTTTTAGCGCATCCATTTACGAGCGATGCGTAAACCAAAACCGTCTGTGATTGCATGTAATACAGAAAGTTTGGACCAACCGTCTGTGATGATGCGTCCAGTATTAGCCTTTTTATAGTAGTGTGTTGAATAGATAACTAATCCTAAATTCGGTGTTTTGTGTGTACGCCGGTATGGTACGTCCGTAATTAAGGGTGTATTTGGTTGGGTGAATCAGGATGAATGGGATAGGATGGTACAGGATGGATTAGATGATCCAGGATAAGATGATACAAGTATCGTGTTTGGTTGATGGGATAGGATGATACATGATTTTTTTTTGTTAGTGGGATAGGATGGTCCTAAATGGTTCAAGATGGTGTTTGATTTGATGAATGAGGTTGTATTTGAGTTGCCATAAATTGAATGATCCTATCTCAGTTGAACAACTTTGTCACATCCCTATTTTAATAAATAGAATTTTTATGCATCTCATGAGCATGCATATTGTTTTTGAAACATTTGCATCATTTATTATTGCACTTAAAAAATCTTAATCAAACATTAAACTTTCAACTCAAAAAGAAACTCCCAAAAGAAAATAGAAATAAAAACATGTGATCATCTCTGGGAAATAATTTATTTCAATACTATAATATTTATCATGAATAAATATAATTCAAATCAAGTTCTAAAAGCCCTTGCTGTTAATGAATTAAAATAAGAAGAATAAATCTTCAAAAGTAAGGTTAGAAATTTTATTTGGGTACTAGATCATCCCAGGAACACCTTTGAAACTTTTTATAATTTTAGGAATTTATTTGTTATTTTTTTAGCCCGATCAAACTTGAGAGGTTTGAAGTTCAAACAGTAATCCCGGTAACATTCGGATATCACTTTTGGGCCGATCGGACCGTCCAACCAGAACTGTTTCCGATCGGACCGTCCGAATCCACTGAAAATTCATTTGATTTCAAAAATTCATATCTAATTCAACTCAACTCTAAATCAAGTGAAACTAATTTTGATTTTTTTAAATTTTAAAATAGGTTTGACACTTGTCTCTGGCACAGAAAATATAGTTTTTGGAAATTGATCCTTAACTGAATTATTTTCACACTAGAAAATACTTTTAACTTTGAAAATTTATAGAAAATATTTCTGAACTCTAAATGAGTTCAACCAAGTTATTTTGGTCTTATAATTTTATTCTCTATTTATCTATGTAATCCTTTTCTGTGCAAGAGTGAGCTGGAATATTCGCTCGAGTGAAACGCATTGGTTCCGAACCGATGATACATGAGTTGAGTTTATAAATGTTTATGAACTCCAAATGAGTGGAACGCATTCGCTCGAGTGCTCGAGAGCCAGCGCAAAATGCTGAACCGCATGGTTTAACTTTTTTTTTTGTCGAATGAAATGGTACAGAATAAAAGTAGAATATTCTCTCATACAGAACCATCTCATCCCGTATCGTTTGGTACTATTTATCCAACCAAATACAAAAATAACCTCATATCCTGAACGGAACCATTCCGTTCAGCCTCACTAGAACCAAACGCACCCTAAGACGCGTCTTGCACGCAGCCAGCTGGTATGCGTTAACCCATTTGACAGCCAAGTTTTGTTGGAAGTTATCGAGCGCACGCATGGCAATTAATCAAGCAAGCGCACGTGCAATTAATCAAGCAACTGCACGTCAGACGCGAATCCATTTGCGAAACTATTAATAGTGGGTGCATAACACAATACGTACGTGGGTGGTTGCAACTCGCTATACGTACAAACGTACCAAATAATGCATTGAAGGCTCATAAAGCTTCCTATCACACACATATCCAACAACCGGGGCAAGACTTAGGCCGGCAGATTGACTCGCATACTGATATTATTTCTTCTGTTTCGCTATATTTATCTACGGTCCATCGCGCTCGTGGAAATCAAATTGACCCATGACTTTCGGCTCGGCAGGCATTCAAGTCAATCTGATTAATTCGAAGTGTGTGGACCGAAGACTGGACTACGTGCAAACCTGGAGAATTAAATTAAGTTTAACTGAAGTAAATTACACGGCCTGAAAAGTCGTAATCTACGTGTGACTAGAAGCAATCAAGATCGATTCAGCCGATCGAGCGGCATGCGCGCCCTTGAGTTCACGTATCCGAAGACGAGTTGCAACCACGTACGTACGTACGACCGGCGTATCCTTCTTGCACGACAAGGCATTCTTGGACTCGTTTTTCGCCTGGCCGGAGGAGTTTAGGACACATATCTGATCATGCTTATATGTTACGGTCCTGCACTACTCAGTTGGGATTTGGTAGAAATCGGAATGGGAGATAGATGAACTAGACCGGTAATCAGAGGAAGCAGAGCTTGGAGAGCTTGTGGAGGATTGGCATGAAGCAAATCACAGACTCGAGTGTGTCAGGTTCGATGAAGTAGGCCGTGGTTCACTTGCGTTTATGATATGAGCGCTCAAGGAGCGAGCTAGCTAGCTGAGTTTAGATCTCGAGTTAGCTAACAAGGGACTACAATATATGAGCGGTTTTAAAAGCACAAGCAGCCACTTGCTTGGACTTTATAGAAGAGAGATCATCACGAGCGGTTTCATCTACAAACCGTGCGTGATACATGTCACATCTCCATATTAATAAATAGAATTATTATGCATCTCATGAGTATGCATCATGTTTTTAAACATTTCATTATTTATTACACTTGGAAAGTCTTATTCAAAGTTAAACCTACACTTCAAATTTGAACTTCCAAAAGAAAACAGGAACAAAAACTTTTGGTCATCATTTGGAAATAATTTATTGAAATACTATATTAATTATCCTGAATTAATATAATTTTCCTAGATTTAATTTATGGGACTGAATTCAAACACAATTCAATAACCTATCCTAAGTTTGAATTTAAATTATATAAATTAATACATGAATAGTGAGGTTTCAAATTTTATATGAGCACTAGACCTTCCCAAGTGTAACATCTGATTTTCAGAATCGGGATGTTAATATTTAATTTGGCGATCTAATAAATATTTGTTGTGTTTTATAATTTTCCACATTGAAGTGAAGGATTGCTTTTAAAATCAATTCGAATTAATTAAAGTGTTGCATTTAAAGTCAAATCGGATTGTTTGAAAGACTGCATATATATAATATAATATAAAAATTCATTTTGATTTATTGGTTCACATGCATTTAAAAAAAAAATCATGTCATTCTACATGCCTTAGTATCGTCGCTCTTTTCCGGATCGACCGGCCGCCGGCGAGACACCTGCATTTCCAATTCTTTTCCCCAACTTCTTTCCTCGTAATCACAATCAAAAAGTAAAAATCGTGCAACGCATGTTATACCGTTGCGATGGTCGTCTCGAGGGCGTTCCGTTTCTGCAATCGTTTTTCACATGCAAGGTCATATGAGCAAGTTGGAAAAATATGGGAGAAATACACTGCTATTTATTCCACTGCTAATTTCTCCCACTACCACCACCAAGCCACATTACCATTTTTCTTATCCCAGCCGAGAGAGCACCCCACTGTAAATTCCTTGCCCCAGCCGAACTCACTTTCTCCCTCTGCCTTTTCTCTTTCTTTTGCAGCACCTCCCACTGCCCAAGGCATTTCCCAACAGAGCACTACACACCTACCATGCTCACGTCTCCTCCCATCCGAATGACTCCATCCCAATTTTCTTTGCCCAGCCGAATGATCCACTCCCTGCCTCCTTCCCCTTTTCTCTCCCCTACTATATCAATTCGTTCTCTCCACCCAAATTGGACAAAGACCCCACTGTACACTGCCATCCATATCTCCACGCCATCTTCTCCCCTCCAAACAGCACACTGCTCCTTCTCCCCCAACAGAGCGTCTTTTCATTTCTTTCTCCAACACCTGAACTCATTTCATCCCCTTCTCTTGTCTAAATCTCAACCATAGACTGTGAATCAGCCCTTGCATGTTATAGCACCGTGTTCCCCATCACTCAAGCGTCCCATTTTGCCGACTAGTGTTCGCATGCAAGCCCTTTTGAGTGTTTTTGGAGAGGAGAGAAAGGAGGGCAGTGGCTGTTTTGGTATGGGAGGAATAGCAGCAGCAGCTCTATGGCTTGGCGGCAGCTCCAGTGAGTGGCGTCGTGGCCAACACAGGAGCGGTGTGCTGCGGCCAGGCGACGGCTCGACGAGGTGGTCCAGAGGCGGTGGTGGCTAGCAGCTCGGGTGGCAGCGGTGGCCTAGCGAGCAGGGGCTTGACTTGCTGCAACGGCGATGTCGAGGTCGGTGCTAATGGGTGGCACGGCGCGCAGCGATAGTGGCATCCGAGGGGATGGCATCGAAGCACCATGGACGAGGCCGAGGCACTGCAGCATGGGAGCAGCGGCGCAGCACCAACAGCCGGTGGCGCAGTGGCTCGTGCATGCATGCAGCAGCGTTGCATTGGCTGCTGGTCGGCGGAGCTACGGCGTGGCCAACGGCAAGGCAGCGCGTCGGTGCTTAGGCAACTATTGTTGAACTGCAGCTTTCTTTTAATGTAGTTCTCACCAAGAGGGCTCCATGAACGTGGATACTGATTTATAATTTACTGCCTATTTTCACCTGCATGTTCACTCGTTGGTTATCCTCCTGTACATGGTTCCCCACTGCCCACATGACAGTTTGATACAGAAAATGAGCGGCACGAAGCCAGGAGTGCAGTTGAGCGGTGGCCGAGCGACACGGCAGCCCCGGACGGCGCAGCGTGGATCGGTAGCGGCTCACAGATGCGGCGTCGACGGAGGAGCCGAGAGGGAGAGCAGTGACGGAGGATGGCGGACGTGGACGAGAAGGCCGAGTGGACGCGGACGAACTCGGCGACGATTACGACAGACGCGGATCCGAGAAGACGTTCGGTGATATTTTGCACGCCTATTGCCATGGTAGAAATCTTTAGTATCATATCGCGTTTACGATATTTACTTGTGCATGTTGCATCTTAGTCATGTGCATGTCATCTATTTATGCATGTTTAATTGCAAAAATGATTTGGTAATTTAAGATCGGTATAATTCTCCGGTTACGTTTTATTTGTGCGTAGGCATGATTATGTGTTGATATATTGGTGAATGCGAATAATTAGATTATTGAGGTGAAATGTGTGTATTGTTGATCGGTGGATGCTAGATTAAATATATTATGGGATGATCGGACAATATTATTTTGGAGCCGTATGGAAATTGTGGTGATCTTAGATGATAAATTAATTGGAGGGTATCCTCTCGTTGGATTAGTAATTTTTGGAGTTTGGACGCATAAGGATTTTATGAATTAATACTTGATGGATAGCTCTTGTGATGATATTTATGGAAATATGGATTTTGAATCGACGATTTATTTAATCATAAGCAAGTTGGTAGGATGCCTTAAGTAATATCTATGTGAGTTGTACATGCTAGAATTGGAAGAAGGTAGGAATGGATTATTTGATTGCAGATAAATATTTGGTTTGCCATGTAATTAGTAAGTAAGTCCCATGTGCCGAGTCGATGCAATTTTACTCTCTTTTGGGTTAGTAGCTAAATGATTGTTAGTCGATCGTGAGAGGCATATGTAATTAGATTGGTAGATGTAGTACACAACTAAGTTCAGTGGTATGGATATGAGTAGATCAATTAATGAGACATTAGATGTTGGATGTGTTACGAAAATGGTTAAGCTCTTTAGGTGTCGGTTGGTCAAATAAACATCAATCGGTGGAAATTTTGGTATATGCGAGGGTGATTTGCCAAGGAGAGACTAGTAGAGCTAGATAGTTAGTATTAGCTTAAATAGTATATCGAGAACGATTGATGGATTTAATCACGGTCATATGCCCACAGTCGGTGGATTTAGTGTATTTATCGGATAGGTTGTTTATTTGGAAGATCGTGAGTTCGGGCATCACTCGATGGGTTAATTACCTTGATAATGTCTTAGTGGAGGTTAGTACGGGATATAGATCAAGATATAAGAATATCATTGGAGAGTGTTATACATGGGATTGGATTCAACCCCGAAGAATCGGTGAAGTATATGAGTATGAGAAGGTTAGATTTGTCGGTAGATGTTTTCCTTTAGAAAATAAATGGAAAAGAAAATAAAATACAAGGGCCCTATCTGTCATTGACAGAGGCTAGGTCAGCCCGTGTACAAAAAGGATTCAATTCCATTTAAAATGCAGAAAAGATTTATTTTTACACTAAAAATTGAATTAACTTTGAAAATTCATAGAAAATTCGTATGAACTCCAAATGGAATGAATCCAATTGGGTTGTCCATGAAATATTATTCTTTATCTAACCATGTAGTTTTTATCTCCACTAGAATTCTGAAAAATTTCACAACATAATTAATTTCGGGTGAACATTAAACCGAACCACTATTTTTTCAGCATTTTCTAGAAACCTGATTTTCAAACTACTATAACTCTCTCATATAAACTCCAAATGGAATAATTTTTGTACCTAAATTCATCTAAAATCATAATCTAGCTACTGTATAAATTTCATGCATTTTTGAGCAATTTGAGTTTTTGGCTATTTCTCGGTGTTTATTCGATGTCGTTATTTTCTTAGAGTCCGAACTGCCGCAAGCGAGCAATTACGTAACCGAGAGTGAGCAAGTAAACTACCAGCAAGGCAAGCATAATTTGAACTTTCTTTTGCATCATATTTGATCCCAGTTTTGGTTAAGTTAGTGCAATGATAATTGCTTGCATGCTATTTTGATTATGTAAATATTCTTGTGATGTGTAGTTAGTTATATCCTATGCTTGAGGTTAATCTTGAATTATGCCAGTACCTACATGCTTAAGATAGGATGTAATGATTATTGAATATGGGTTGCTTAGTCATGCAAGTCTAGATACGGTAGTTTGATTGCTAGGGCTAACCCGACAATTATGGGATACACACAACCTTCTTTATATACTTTGGTTCTGATCTTCGTATCTGCTTTATGAGTTAAACTTTGTCATTTTTAAATGAGCTTTTGGTCTGGACAAGTGTTGGTTAGTGATGGTGCTTTGTGCACGAGCATTGGGTAAGTGGAAGGACTTGTCTGGACAATTGAGGACCGAACTTTGGTAACGTCGTTGATTCAAGTACACTCGTCCTTGCCACACGCGGTATATGGGTGCTGTATGGTTAAGTAGGGGAGGGTTTTATTGTGTTAAGTCCTTGGTGGTGTAAGGGCATAGCGACCGTGAAATCCTATGTTCCTTAGGAGCGATGTAATCCTTTATAGTGTGCAAGGAGCACCAATTTTACTTGTTTTGATTGCATCGGTATGTCCAATATAACTTGAGCCCCTAGCAAGTGCTATCGGATGCTTGTACTAGGCAGGAACCATCTCACAAGGGGACTTAGCTCAATAGGGCTTTCTTGCTGAAAATGATGTATCTTGATTTACGACTGCATACCATAGGAAGTATGCTATTCGAGAGACCTCTAGAGGCTTACGGGCTAATCAGTCGTGTGGGTAAAGTAGTACACCTGCAGGTATCAATCTATTCGAATAGCCGTGTCCACGGTTATGGACAACAGCTTGAGTTCGGGAGTTACTATTGTTAGACTTTTAATTAAAATTGTGGTTGAACTTGGTATTCGTCATGAACAGGATGTTCATGTGTTTAGTACATCAAAGTGGGCTGCCACTTTGGTCTTTGTAAGATTCAATTGTTTATTACTGAAATGCTTTACTACATGCTTTACTTCTACTTCAAATATTATTTTAAAATGGGCACATGAAAACTAGTATGTGTAGGATGTTAATTGTCGCGTCTCTTTCGCAAAACTAAACCAATATGAGCCATCCCTTGAATGACCCTTATGCATAACTATTTTTATTTGTGTAAGACCTGCGAGTACACTTGTACTCGACCGGATGTTTCTTGGCCTTTTCGGTGAGGAAGATTATGAGTCGGCGATCTTGTTAGTGTTGACTTGGGTGACACTAACGAGTAGTGTGCTATCATTTAACTCCGATCGGTTGCCGATGGGTGATGGGCATACCACTCCGGTCTTTTGCTTTATTTATTTGCTTCGCTGCTACTTGATACTTTACTTTGAATTTGGCGGTCGGCCGTATGTAATAAGTTGTAGACTTTGACTATTATGCGGTATGTCTTTTGATCTCTTGTTGTATGCGTTGTATGGATGTAATCAACGTTGGATGAGGGTATGAGTATATTGGTCGTTGATCTTGGGAGCCAATATAAGTCATACTCGTTGTTGATAATTCCCATTTAACTCACTAAGTGTAGTGCTTGAATCGAAGAGAATCGACAATCATGTAGCGCTCGCAATAAAGGAGCAGCGCATGATCGTTGAGGCTCTAGTATTCGCTAAGCCTCTCACTTGGATAGAGTTAAATTGGAAATCATTACGAGAGACCGTGATTATGTCCCTAAGACCTTGTTTAATCTCGGTCTTGTGGAGATAATTACAGGGTCCCCACGGCGTTAGTATCGAGCCATCTTGTTGTAGGTTAGAGATAGCATGGGCGTTACGTTTTGATCCTTTCGTCTAAAATTATTTTCAAAGTATCAAACTAATTTGAGAAAAACTAAGTTAGGAATCTCTTTTATTCTTTACCCACATTAGTATCTTTTCTCACCTTATTCTTGTTTCGATTCACGAAACTAACTCATCTTGCCATTATGTCCTTGGTTAAGTCATCAATACCTTGTTCGGGAGACCCAAACTGAAGATGTGGATGGATATCCGGCGCTTCTAGAGATATATTGTGAATAGCAAACTTCACTTATCAACACCAATACTCCATCTACCATCTGGATTAAGGACCAGGGATGGAGAAGTATTTGGCAGTGATCAATATCATTGCCAGACACGTGACAAGGAGTATCCCATACAGTTCGGTGCGTGGCACCTCGAGGCCACGACATTGCAGGAAGTGGCTCGTGTGGCACTGAGCCATCTTCGTCATGACTTGACAAGCTAGCTCAGCCTCCATACTACCACCTTCCTATGCAAGCACGTGGCGCAGTGAACTTGTTGCGGGATCCGATGCGGGAATGACACTCCGTCTGACGGTGGCAATATTGATTCACATCATGGATCAGATCCATCATTGCACTATGCATGAGTTATAGGAGACCTGGCATCGTCTCACCGTGGCTCAAGAGCATCTACAAACCATACGCAACATGGGACTTGTGGACCAGCATGTGCTTTATGGGGAGGACGAGGTCTCTCCATATGTGTCTACACCGCAGAGTACCGTCTTCCCGAAGTAGGAGGGCAAGTACTGAATCTTGGACCAAGACGTCAAGCTCGTATGTTCGTAGGTTTCTCTTGTCTCTAGAGCATCGACGAAAGGACAAGAAGACGATACCTTGCTATGATATTAGGGTTAAATTAGGGTTTATTCTTAGATTATATAAGCCCTAATGATATTATTATAGCTAGTAGGCAGCTGGATTTTGTGGCGACCATTTGCTCTCTTTTCCAAGTAGTTGTGCATCGCCTACGGGTGGGTTGTATCGCAACTATGTTGGAAAGCTAACCGTGTTTCATTTGTATCTTGTGTTGTCCCTACTGCTTTCTTTTTCGTTTGTTTCAAGTTGGTTCTTGCGTTATGGAGCTTCAAATCTCTAAATTGAATTAAGGACCTTACCCCCGTTATTTCCCCTACCTTATGCTTTTCCCTCTCATCTCTTTAATAGAAGTCGCATGTTGATTAAGAGTTGATAGCGGAGTCGGTGAAGAGAAGGATATGATTGAATAACTGCGATTTTATCTTTAATTAGATCTTTTATGTTTTGATGATATTGGTGGTTGTGCAGTGTCAGAGTGATATATGATAATTGAGAAATTGAATTATTACTCATGATCCCTGAATATGATCTTAGAAGTGTTAATTAGATTTTCGAATTGTGATATATTAGCCTTTGTGAGATCAATTGTGGATTATGGTAGGCGTTACCATCGGAGGTTACGATATGAGTATAAATGAAACTATTGTATTGAGGTATAAGCTTGCCAGCGGGTGATGTTGGGTTTATATCGGAGGAATATGCAGTAGAACTCGTGGAATATATGATTAGAATTGAATAACTAATTTTGGTGGTTCACTTGTGGATTTAGATTTTAGATATGTCTTAGGCGATATATCGATAAGATTGTGAGTCGATTCAGGTCTAGCGTGATAAAGTTAGAATTTGAAACTGCAATGAGATTACAAATTTTGCTTATGATGATCATTTGGGATTTTTAAAGTTATATTTGAGTATATAATAGGATCGTAATACCTTTAGAGATGAGAAATGATTAGTTGATTGAATAGTCATGTAGTGGATGACTATGAGGATTGAATGGGAGTTTTATCTCTTTGGGAATAGTGTCCCAAGGATGATATATCTAGATTAATTCTAGATGATTAAATGTAGCCATTGGATTTAAATAATGCCCGAGGATAAGTAGAATTTGGAAGACATCGAGTTAATATTGTTGATTTGAACTAAGATAATTATTGTGGATAACTTGATCAGGACAAAGTTAGTGATTGGACTATTTGGATTATGGTTGGATTACAAATTCACCTTAGGTGGATGGTCTTCTTGATGATTTGGTTTACTTAGGCGGAGTTGGTGTGGATAAAGGAGGCATATCTATGACCTAGGATAATTATATTGATTTTGGAGGTTAATTTGATCCCAGAGCAGGGATGAGTGGATTAGACCCTAAAAGATAAATTGGTGTATTTGATGGATTGATTATTGCAAGAGGATTGATCATGCTAGCCAAAGGATTGAAAAGCCGAAATATAGAGATATCGATTGAAGATGCAATTTGATCTTATATAGACATACCCTCTTTTTGGATTTTTAAATTGTTGAGGAAAATTGTTGGAAACCAACGAATACTTTATGGGTGGTTATAGGCATTGAAATCCAAATATTCAGTGCTCATGATTTAAGAGTTATATTGGAGATGTCCTATGATAGAAATTACAAAGCAAGTGTAATGGGATAGGTGAGCAATATGGTGGTTTCACTTAGGATCATTAGTGTTCCAGAGAATGTGATCAAGATTGATGTTGAATCATGATTTATACTATGAGAATGGATTAATTGATGTTTGTCCTCACTTGTGCATTGTTAAAATTTAGAAGTAAGTCGGTGTCCTTATTGGAAGTCAAACCAAACCTAGGAATTTGTGGTGGTTTGGGAGAATACATTGAAGTAAGTGATTTCGAAGGTTAACTTATAAATTGTGGAACAATAGATTGGAGTGTGTTTGCCTTAGACTAAATATGATTGATGGATTTTAATTAGAGGTTGTTGAACCGAAAATGTCGAGATAGAAGTGGTATTGGTTCAAGATCAAATCGTTTGGTCTTTGGAAAGAAGTTCGGATATTAACAAAGCGACTGAGTCTTTCTACCCCTATCCTTTTTCCGCCCGAATCTCGGGGACGAGATTCTTTCTAAGGGGGGGGGGGAGGTTTGTAACATCCTGATTTTCAGAATCGGGATGTTAATATTTAATTTGGCGATCTAATAAATATTTGACTGTGTTTTATAATTTTCCACATTGAAGTGAAGGATTGCTTTTAAAATCAATTCGAATTAATTAAAGTGTTGCATTTAAAGTCAAATCGGATTGTTTGAAAGACTGCATATATATAATATAATATAAAAATTCATGTTGATTTATTGGTTCACATGCATTTAAAAAAAAATCATGTCATTCTACATGCCTTAGTATCGTCGCTCTTTTCCGGATCGACCGGCCGCCGACAAGACACCTGCGTTTCCAATTCTTTTCCCCAACTTCTTTCCTCGTAATCACAATCAAAAAGTAAAAATTGTGCAACGCATGTTATACCGTTGCGATGGTCGTCTCGAGGGCGTTCCGTTTCTGCAATCGTTTTTCACATGCAAGGTCATATGAGCAAGTTGGAAAAATATGGGAGAAATACACTGCTATTTATTCCACTGCTAATTTCTCCCACTACCACCACCAAGCCACATTACCGTTTTCTTATCCCAGTGAGAGAGCACCCCACTGTAAATTCCTTGCCCAGTAGAACTCACTTTCTCCTCTGCCTTTTCTCTTTCTTTTGCAGACCTCCCACTGCCCAAGGCATTTCCCAACAGAGCACTACACACCTACCATGCTCACGTCTCCTCCCATCAGAATGACTCCATCCCAATTTTCTTTGCCCAGTGAATGATCCACTCCTGCCTCCTTCCCTTTTCTCTCCCTACTATATCAATTCGTTCTCTCCACCCAAATTGGACAAAGACCCCCTGTACACTACCATCCATATCTCCACGCCATCTTCTCCTCCAAACAGACACTGCTCCTTCTCCCCAACAGAGCGTCTTTTCATTTCTTTCTCCAACACTGAACTCATTTCATCCCCTTCTCTTGTCTAAATCTCAACCATAGACGTGAATCAGCCCTTGCATGTTATAGCACCGTGTTCCCCATCACTCAAGCGTCCCATTTTGCCGACTAGTGTTCGCATGCAAGCCCTTTTGAGTGTTTTTGGAGAGGAGAGAAAGGAGGGCAGTGGCTGTTTTGGTATGGGAGGAATAGCGATAGCACTCTATGGATTGGCGGCTGCTCCGGTGAGTGGCGTCGTGGCCAACACAGGAGCGGTGTGCTGCGGCGGCGGCGGCTCGGCGAGGTGGTCGAGGCGGTGGTGGCTAGCAGCTCGGGTGGCGCGGTGGCCCAGCGGCGGGGGCTTGACTTGCTGCAACGGCGATGTCGAGTCGGTGCGATGGGTGGCACGGCGCGCAGCGATAGTGGCATCCGGGGATGGCATCGAAGCACCATGGGCGAGGCGAGGCACTGCGGCATCGGGCGGCGGCGCGGCACCAACGGCCGGTGGCGCGGTGGCTCGTGCATGCATGCGCAGCGTTGCATTGGCTGCTGGTCGGCGGAGCTACGGCGTGGCCAACAACAAGGTAGCGTCGGTGCTTAGGCAACTATTGTTGAACTGCAGCTTTCCTTTAATGTAGTTCTCACCAAGAGGGCTACATGAACGTGAATCTGATTTATAATTTACGCCTATTTTCACCTGCATGTTCACTCGTTGGTTATCCTCCGTACATGGTTCCCCACGCCCACATGCGATTTGATACAGAAAATGAGCGGCACGAAGCTTGAGTGCGATTGGCGGTGGCCAAGCGACACGGCGGCCCCGGACGCGCGGCGTGGATCGGTAGCGGTAGCGATGCGGCGTCGATGGAGGAGCGAGATGGAGAGCGATGACGGAGGATGGCGGGCGTGGGCGAAGGCCAAGTGGGCGCGGACGAACTTCGGCGGCGATTACGATGAGCGGACCGAGAAGGCGTTCGGTGATATTTTGCGCCTATTGCCATGGTAGAAATCTTTAGTATCATATCGCGTTCGATATTTACTTGTGCATGTTGCATCTTAGTCATGTGCATGTCATCTATTTATGCATGTTTAATTGCAAAAATGATTTGGTAATTTAAGACCGATATAATTCTCCGGTTACGTTTTATTTGTGCGTAGGCATGATTATGTGTTGATATATTGGTGAATGCGAATAATTAGATTATTGGTGAAATGTGTGTATTGTTGATCGGTGGATGCTAGATTAAATATATTATGGGATTGTTGATCGGACAATATTATTTTGGAGCCGTATGGAAATTGTGGTGATCTTAGATGATAAATTAATTGGAGGGTATCCTCTCGTTGGATTAGTAATTTTTGGAGTTTGGACGCATAAGGATTTTATGAATTAATACTTGATGGATAGCTCTTGTGATGATATTTATGGAAATATGGATTTTGAATCGACGATTTATTTAATCGCAAGCAAGTTGGTAGGATGCCTTAAGTAATATCTATGTGAGTTGTACATGCTAGAATTGGAAGAAGGTAGGAATGGATTATTTGATTGAGATAAATATTTGGTTTGCCATGTAATTAGTAAGTAAGTCCCATGTGCCGAGTCGATGCAATTTTACTCTCTTTTGGGTTAGTAGCTAAATGATTGTTAGTCGATCGTAGAGACGCATATGTAATTAGATTGGTAGATGTAGTACACAACTAAGTTCATTGGTATGGATATGAGTAGATCAATTAATGAGACATTAGATGTTGGATGTGTTACGAAAATGGTTAAGCTCTTTAGGTGTCGGTTGGTCAAATAAACATCAATCGGTGGAAATTTTGGTATATACGAGGGTGATTTGCCAAGGAGAGACTAGTAGAGCTAGATAGTTAGTATTAGCTTAAATAGTATATCAGAGAACGATTGATGGATTTAATCACGATCATATGCCCACGAGTCGGTGGATTTCGTGTATTTATCGGATAGGTTGTTTATTTGGAAGATCGTGAGTTGGGCATCACTCGATGGGTTAATTACCTTGATAATGTCTTAGTGGAGGTTAGTGCGGGATATAGATCAAGATATAAGAATATGATTGGAGAGTGTTATACATGGGATTGGATTCAACCAGAAGAATCGGTGAAGTATATGAGTATGAGAAGGTTAGATTTGTCGGTAGATGTTTTCCTTTAGAAAATAAATGGAAAAGAAAATAAAATACAAGGGCCCTATCTGTCATTGACAGAGGCTAGGTCAGCCCGTGTATAAAAGGATTCAGTTCCATTTAAAATGCAGAAAAGATTTATTTTACACTAAAAATTGAATTAACTTTGAAAATTCATAGAAAATTCGTATGAACTCCAAATGGAATGAATCAATTGGGTTGTCCATGAAATATTATTCTTTATCTAACCATGTAGTTTTTATCTCCACTAGAATTCTGAAAAATTTCACAACATAATTAATTTCAGGTGAGCAGATGCATGAACCACTATTTTTCACATTTTCTAGAAACTTGATTTTCAAACTACTATAACTCTCTCATATAAACTCCAAATGGAATAATTTTTGTACCTAAATTCATCTAAAATCATAATCTAGCTACTGTATAAATTTCATGCATTTTTGAGCACTTTGAGTTTTTGGCTATTTCTCGGTGTTTATTCGATGTCGTTATTTTCTTAGAGTCCGAACTGCCGCAAGGGAGCAATTACGTAACCGAGAGTGAGCAAGTAAACTACCAGCAAGGTAAGCATCATTTGAACTTTCTTTTGCATCATATTTGATCCTAGTTTTGGTTAAGTTAGTGCAATGATAATTGCTTGCATGCTATTTTGATTATGTAAATATTCTTGTGATGTGTAGTTAGTTATATCCTATGCTTGAGGTTAATCTTGAATTATGCCAGTACCTACATGCTTAAGATAGGATGTAATGATTATTGAATATGGGTTGCTTAGTCATGCAAGTCTAGATACGGTAGTTTGATTGCCGGGGCTATCCCGACAATTATGGGATACACACAACCTTCTTTATATACTTTGGTTCAGATCTTCGTATCTGCTTTATGAGTTAAACTTTGTCATTTTTAAATGAGCTTTTGGTCTGGACAAGTGTTGGTTAGTGATGGTGCTTTGTGCACGAGCATTGGGTAAGTGGAAGGACTTGTGCGGACAATTGAGGACCGAACTTTGTAACGTCGTTGATTCAAGTACACTCGTCTTTGCCACCACCGCGGTATATGGGTGCTGTATGGTTAAGTAGGGGAGGGTTTTATTGTGTTAAGTCCTTGGTGGTGTAAGGGCATAGCGGCCGTGAAATCCTATGTTCCTTAGGAGCCGATGTAATCCTTTATAGTGTGCAAGGAGCACCAATTTTACTTGTTTTGATTGCATCGGTATGTCAATATAACTTGTGAGCCCCTAGCAAGTGCTATCAGATGCTTGTACTAGGCAAGGAACCATCTCACAAGGGGACTTAGCTCAATAGGGCTTTCTTGCTGAAAATGGCGTATCTTGATTTACCGGCTGGCATACCATAGGAAGTATGCTATTCAGGAGGCCTCTGGAGGCTTACAGAGCTAATCAGTCGTGTGGGTAAATTAGTACACCTGCGCAGGTATCAATCTATTCGAATAGCCGTGTCCACGGTTATGGACAACCGCTTGAGTTCGGAGTTACTATTGTTAGACTTTTAATTAAAATTGTGGTTTAACTTGGTATTCGTCATGAGCGGGATGTTCATGTGTTTAGTACATCAAAGTGGGCTGCCACTTTGGTCTTTGTATGATTCAATTGTTTATTCTTGAAATACTTTACTACATGCTTTACTTCTACTTCAAATCTGATTTTAAAATGGGCACATGAAAACTAGTATGTGTAGGATGTTAATTGTCGCGTCTCTTCGCAAAACTAAACCAATATGAGCCATCCCTTGAATGACCCTTATGCATAACTATTTTTATTTGTGTAAGACTTGCGAGTACACTTGTACTCGGCGGATGTTCTTTGGCCTTTTGGTGAGGAAGATTATGAGTCGGCGATCTTGTTAGTGTTGACTTGGGTGACACTAACGAGTAGTGTGATATCATTTAACTCCCGATCGGTTGCCGATGGGTGATGGGCATACCACTACTGGTCTTTTGCTTTATTTATTTGCTTCATTGCTACTTGATACTTTACTTTGAATTTGGCGGTCACCGTATGTAATAAGTGTAGACTTTGACTATTATGCGGTATGTCTTTTGATCTCTTGTTGTATCGTTGTATGGATGTAATCAACGTTGGATGAGGGTATGAGTATATTGGTCGTTGATCTTGGGAGCCAATATAAGTCATACTCGTTGTTGATAATTCCCATTTAACTCACTAAGTGTAGTGCTTTGAATCGAAGAGAATCGACAATCATGTAGCGCTCGCAAAGGAGCGTGCGCATGATCGTTGAGCTCTAGTATTCGCTAAGCCTCTCACTTGGATAGAGTTAAATTGGAAATCATTTACCGGAGACCCGTGATTATGTCCCTAAGACCTTGTTTAATCTCGGTCTTATGGAGATAATTACCGGGGTCCCCACACCAAGAACACCTCTAATTTATTTCAGATTTTTAGGATTTTATTTGCTATTTTTAGTAGCTCGGTCAAAGTGTAGAGTTAGAATTGAAGTTAGTTAATCGTGGGTTCGACTAGGATTAATCGGACCGTTCGATCAAAATCGTGCGGTCCAAATGGACAGTCCGAACAAATCGACCAGACCTGAGTGCGTTCAGAATGGTCCGAACGTTCTGACCCGAGCAATTTGACTCAGTCGAACCACCTAGCTGCACTGCGTGCGTGTTTGAGTCGCTGACACTCCAGGCCCGCTTGTCAGCTCCCTCTTCAACCTCTCGCTGATGAACGGGTAGGCGCTGAGCTCCATGTAGCCGAGAGCTCCTGAGCTATGCCAGTGACTCCGTGATCCACCGCGCGATCTGACCACTTCGGAGCCATCTCTGCTTGACGCTGCCTCCGTTCCGTCCTTTGGTCGCCCTTAACTAGCCCCCAAACCCTAGAAATCTCCTCACTTCTCCTCATGGCCGAGAGAGGAGGACACTCTCCCAATCGAGTTCATCTCTCTGGTAAGCTCCTCACTGATGCATCCTCTCTTCTCTACGTTCGATGCCATCTCCATTTTGGCTAATGCTAGCCCGTCTCATTGCTTGTAGCTTCCAGACCAAACCTGACGCTCTTGGCAGTTCCAAAGCATGCTTCAAGGGACATCACCGTGTCATCATCAACTCCGGTAGGTTTTAACCTCAATCTTGTGTGTCACCATACGTGCTTTAGCCTACTGAGCAAAACCCCTCAATCAATTTTGTTTTGCACGGCAGGATCTTATGGATTTGAAGATTGCTCCATTTTCGACCGAAGAACAACTCTTCACCTCCCACTTTGATCTGGTCACCCATTATTCGATTCCTTTCTACTAGAGCGTGCTCATGTGCTCTATAAACTATCCCGACCACTCATTCTCTCTCTTTTTACTAGATCGACCGCTCCTCGTTGAACCGTGTCGCCAACGTCGTCTTTTTCGATACCGGCCCGGCTCCGGTCATCTCCGAGCCTCTCCGAGCATTAGTGTGGAGACCCCGGAATATTGGAAATGTGATTAATTAAAATTATACTATAGCACAATTTTTAATTAAGGAACAGTGCTGCTCCTTTATTAAAGATCCTGCTAGAAGCATAAATTTAATAAGTAACAAATCAAATATTCAGGCTTCCCGGATATATGTCTTACAATGGTTCCCAGGATCAGTGACCATTGCACGTATATCCTTAAACAACATTGCATCATACACATACAAGTCATACATTTGCATAATTAAACATAAGATTACAATTCAGTTTAGGACTACAATATAAGTGACTCATGGTCACTAACAAAATTTTGCAGCAGAAACAAAAGATTAAACGACAAAACCACCAATGGCCCCATCACCCATGAGCTATTGCGTGGAGGAAAAAATAGCTTCACTCGTTAGCGTCACCGATCGGACGCTTGGGTACCTCATACAAGTAACCATTCTCACTGCGACAATAGGTTATAGCACCTTGAGTACGAAGGTACTCAGCAAGACTTACACAAACTAATAAAAGAAAGTGTTTGTTAGAACCTATACAAAGGATTTAGATTTGTACATGCATAAGGTTACAACAGGAAGGCATAACGGTTAAATTTTGCATAAAGCAATACATCTTAACCTACAATTGCTAGGTTTTGATAAAGCAATTTAATAAATCAAAAATTGAGTAAAGCAGTAAAGTAAAGGAAATGTAAAAGTAGACGATACATTGTATGAATTTCCTCATCTTTGAATCAAAACCCAAGCATGAGTTGAAAACAAAATTCTATACGGTGACATCAACTCAAGTTATCGTCCATGACCGTGGACACGGCTATTCGAATAGTTTAATACCCTGCAAGGTTGTACAACTTTACCCACACGACTTAGTTAGCCCGTAAGCCTTGGATTATTAGCACACAACCTTTGGTATGCGGTCGGGTAAACTAAGATTTGGTATTTTCAACAAGTTGACACTATTGAATTGGATACCCATGTGTGGCCGATCTCACTTAAACAACGACGGATAGCATGCGCTAATGGGGCACACATGTTGCGTCAGAATGCCGACCCAAACAAAAGAAATACAGGTTGTGTTAGCTACACATACTAGATTGCAATCGGCATCTTTAAAGTGCGTACATGCGATGGAACACAAATCGCCCTCACCCTTCTAAGAACATCGATATTGATATAAAACTCATATGGCATAAGGCGAGCCGAAGACCTAAGCATCTATGCCATACAAGATCAATACACATATCCTTACTCCCTGTCTCCAACTCAATAGCATTAGCCCTTTACTTAACCAAGCGGCACCCATACACGCGTGTGGAAACACGTTGGGACTTGAATTGAATAGTTAGAGTTCGGTCCTTATTCGGTCGGACAAGTCCACCACATTTCTCAATCTCGTGCGAAGGCACCACCACTAGCTTCCTCTTGTCGGATCAATTGAAATTTAAAGTCAAATCTGATTTAAAGAAAGCTGGACAAAGAGTTAAAATGATGAAATTTATTTGTTGTTCCCGGGTTTGACAAGAGAATCTTGCCAAACTCTAACGTTCTATGGTGCATGACTAAGCAAAATTCTGAAATTAAATATCGTAGTATACAACCCTACTCTAAGTTTAGGGTATACTCAGATTTAAGGTAAGCCACAATGTTATGTCTTAACTACCTACTAATAGATCACAATTGTATTTTGAGAAAATTAGCATGCAACGGTGTCTTGTATTTGGAAAATCTATTGTATAAAACTTTGGGATCAACATGGTGCAAAGAGGATGCTTGCCTTGATAATAATATACTTCTTGTGCAGCTCAGGTTGCTCGAAATAGAATCAAACACTTGGAAGAACAGATTCTAAAAGAAACAATAAACTCAATGAATATGAAAACCGACAACAAGTAAAAATGAACAAAAGATGTATGATCAAGAAAGTAATACATAATTAACAACATGCTCAAGTCATACTTACCTAATAAAGATAATAATCCATTTTATCATCTCTGTTTTTAAATAGCGAAACTAGAGTTTCGGTCAAAGTTCGATTTTGATTTTAAAAGAATGGAAAGCAGGCGATTGCGATTTGAGTTGATTGAAAATAGACTAAGTAAAAGATCCTAAATTGAAGCTTAGTCTGATCTTGAGTAAATAATACCCTAGGCTAACCCTAATCTAACCCTAATCGGTCAAGTTACAAAAACTAACGAAATACAGAAGTTGTCGGTTGGGCCGACAACAGATGACAGAGATAGACCTTTGCTACAAAGTTAAATAGATGACAACAAGAATCAAAGAACAGCGATTATGCTACTAGGGTTCAACTAAGAGCTAACTAGGCTAAAAGGGTAGTCAGGGAAACCCTAGAACTGGAAAACGGTATGAAAGACCGAAAGGTTATGAAACAACTTTTCAGTTTAAAGAAGGTTGGAGCTACTTATGTACAAGTGAATGATTCGTGTGAGCTACGGAGGTCCTTAGTGTACTTGAGATGACAAGAACTAAGGCCTTAGCTTACCAGAGTATGAGAAACACCGAAGGTTCCTAAAATCGGCTTTGATCAACAGAGAAATAAACTCTGGTTTAACCTACAAAAGATGCTAAATCCTTATTACAAGGTGAAACCAGCGTTTAGGATGGATCAGCAAAATGTAGAAGCAAGAAACTCCACTGGAACGGCAATGGAAGATGAAGAGTTCCTTGGGTCAACAATGGCAGTAGCAAAAAGCTAGGGTATATATATAGAGGTTGAGTTACAGGGCAAAGGGGAAGTGTCTAGAGCTGATGAGGTGTCCAATTAGTGCTAAATATCCGGACAATAGTTGCACGATCCTTGGATAACGCCTCTACTCCGGTCACAAAGCCGGCGACGGCGCATAGAGGCAAGGAGGAAGAGAGACGACTCCCTGACGTGCGGACTCCGCTGGCAGCCGCAGTCGCGCGCGCCTCCTAAAACTCAAAAGAACATCGACCGTTCGATTAGAGATGGGCGGCTGCGATGAAAATAGGTGTTAAAAGAATTTAATCGAGATCGTTTAATATGAGTCGTGCGATCTCATATGGGCGATTGAGATTTAATGGAACCCTACGGAAGTCCGGAGGTTATATTCAAAGAGGGACGTTGGATTAGAATCCAACGATCGATCTAAAAAGGATACATGTCACTTTAAATGAGATGACGTGGCACCGTCAGATTGGTTTTCTACGGTCAAGATTGAGGGAAGATCCGGAGGTCCGAATGTTACCTCATTATAGACCCTACGATCAAAATCCATCAGTCTCATAAAAATCGGGCCCTAAAATCACATGGTCGAAAAGGACACCGTAGGACTTGAATCTGATGGCCAAAGATGACTGCGCGCCTTTAAGTTCAAAACAAAAAGGGCGGCGCGGTTGGATCTAAGATCAACGGTGGAGATCAAGAGGGGATCCGGAGGTCCGATTGTTATCGCCCCTCTCGATCGCCTAATCTAGATCCAAGGGCTCAGATTCACGGTGGCATTCGGCGATCCAAACGACCCAATGAATCTGATCCGTTTAATTGGACATCAACGGTTACGAGATTGAGGTGCACTAAGATTTCGAACCTAAGCTGGATGCGGTGGGATGGAGATCCAATGGTGGAGATTGCTTCGCATACGTGGATAGCCCACGCGGCGTCGTAAATCCCGTCCGTTCGATTGGAGATCAACGGCTCGCGGTGCGTGAAGGGTTGGGCTCGCGCCCGGGCGTGAGTGAGCGGACCAAATGCACCGGTTGGACCCAACCTTATTGGGTTGAGTCGATCTGATGCTAAAGTTTGAGTTTAAACCAAAAGGGTTGACCGACCCTAATCCAAATGTTTAAAAGTTTGACCGGCTTTAGAATTAATAATTAAATTTGTAAATTCATGAAATTTTGCAGGAAGGCCACTGTGATGATATATTTCCCAAATAAATTTCGAAAACCACGGTCTCACTTTTAAAATTCATAAAGAGATACCTTAACCCGATTAGGTTTATTTAAAGACAAATATTTTTCCCCAAGGCAAAATAATTTCTAAAAATTCAACAAAATTTATTTTTGGGCAAAATAAATTATTTAGGCTTTGATAAAAATACCGTCCAATCATAATACAAGCATTGGCTTGTATTCCCTTTGAAACTTCAAATGGGTTTTGGATTTTGGCTAGAAAAAGGAAAGTTTTCATTTGCAACATAATGCCCAATCTGTAAAAATGAACAGTGATGTTATGAACAGCACCTCATTACTGTTGTGAACAGTACATCATCACTGTTCATAAAATATTTTATTACTGTTCATAAAATTGGGGTTGTTACAAACCTACCCCCCTTAAGAAAATCTCGTCCCCGAGATTTCAGAAAAGATAGAAGTTGGGAAAAAGTGAAATTGAATTGATTTTTATAGAAATCCGACAACTATTGTCTTTATTTCCTTCAAAGACAGCAACGAAAGATTTTACATAATAACATAGGGTTATTATTACATCTTCTTTTACATTGCTTTGTTTAACCTTGCCTTTCTTGATTCAAAGGCAAGTTCTAAACAACAAAGATATGGGGGTGCTCAATCTACATCAGATCTTCGCGCTCCCAAGTGGCTTCATCCTCAGAATGATTAGCCCACTGAATTTTCAAGAACTTGACAATGCGATTTCTTGTCCTGCGTTCCATCTCGTCGTGGATACGCACTGGTTGCTCTTGATAGGAAAGGTCGGGTTGAAGATTAAGATCCTCATAGCGATTGCCTCGGTAGGAACACAAGGCATTTCTTCAAGCGAGAAACATGAAAAGTATCACGCCTTCTGAGAGATTGGTGGTTCCAATTGATAAGCCACGGCTCCTCGTTTTGCAATGATTGGAAAGTCCGATATAACGAGGTGCTAGCTTTCCTTTCACACGAAAGCGATAAGTGCCCTTCATCGGTGACACTTTAAGATAAACATGGTCATCCACTTCAAAGCTTAACTCACGGCGGCGATGGTCGGCATAGCTCTTTGGCGTGATTGTGCGGTTTTCAAATGGTTTTGAATCGAGCGAATTTGCTCCTGCTTCTATCACCAAGTCGGGACCATAGAATGGTCTTTCACCCGATCGACCAATTCAATGGAGTCCTACAAGCTCTCCCATACAAAGCTTCAAAAGGTGACATTTGAATACTTGCTTGGTAGCTATTATTGTAGAAAAACTCCACATATGGCAAAGATTTCTCCCAGTCTTTGCCATAGGATAGCACATAAGCTCGAAGGAGATCCTCCATTACTTGATTTACCCTCTCGGTTCGACCACTAGTTTGAGGATGATACGCAGTGCTGAAAGAGATTTCAGTCCACATAGCTTGATGAAGACAATTCCAAAAATGGGAAGTGAACTGAGGTCCTCGGTCAGAAACAATGACCTTCGGAACACCGTGAAGACAAACAATCTTAGCAATATAAAGCTCTGCTAATTGTTTGCCTGAGAAGATGGTTTTGACAGAATAAAATGAGCCACCTTCGTTAGGCGATCAATGATTACCCAAATGGCATCGGATCCATTGGAGTTTTGGAAGGCGGTAACAAAATCCATGCGATCTCTTCCCATTTCCAGCGTGGGATAGGCAAAGGTTGAAGAGTGCTTGGTGGCCGGTGCTCGGCTTTAACCCTTTGGCAAATGTCACATTGACAATATCTTGATCAACTTTGCCTTTTCATTTGGCTCCACCAAAATATCTTCTTCAAATCTGGTACATCTTGGTACTTCCGGGATGTAAAAAAACTTGGAATTATGAGCCTCTTTAAAATTAGACCCTCGGTTGAGGATCTGCGAGTACCACCAAGCGATTGCGATCTGAGAAGGACACGCGGTCATCTTCAAAAATTCGTTGGCTTTACGCCTTCAAATTTTCCTTAATCTCGGCTACCTCGGCATCAGTTTTCTGGTCCTCCAGAATCTGAGTTTCTAACGTGGGCTCCACTTCTAATGCAGCAAGAAAACCTTCTCCCACCATTTCGAGACTTAGGCGCTGAAAATCAGCACACAAGCTCTTAGTCATAGGCACGGAGGATATGCAGTTGCACTGTGACTTTCTACTTAAAGTGTCAGCCACAACATTGGCCTTGCCTGGATGATAATGAACACCCATATCATAGTCCTTAATCAATTCAAGCCATCTTCTCTGCCTCATATTCAAATCAGCTTGAGTGAATATGTACTTGAACTTTATGATCGGTATAGATCTATAGCGATTACGAGAAGATAATGTCGTCAAATCTTCAATGCATGAACTCGCGACCAATTCCAAATCATGAGTAGGATAATTGACTTCATGAGGTCGTAATTGCCTGGATGCATATGCCACAACTCGGCCTTCTTACATAAGCACACAACCAAGTCCATGGCGAGATGCATCGCAATAAATATCGAAGCTTTCACGAATATCCGGAAGGGTGAGCGGGGCTTGATCGGAGAGTCCTCAAAAGTCGAAAACTCTCCTCACACTTAGCTGACCATTCGAATTTCTTCTCCTTCTTCAAAAGCTGAGTCAGAGGTCTTGCAATTTTGGAGAAATTTTCAATAAACCTACGGTAATAACCCGCAAGTCCAAGAAAACTTCGGATCTCATGAACACTCTTGGGCTATTTCCAATTTAGTACGTCTTGTACCTTGCTTGGATCAACAGCGATACCCCCTTCGGATAACACATGTCCCAAAAATGCAACCTGCTTGAGCCAGAAAGCACACTTGCTAAACTTAGCATATAGTCGATGCTTGCGAAGTGTTTCCAGCACAAGTCTCAAATGCTGTTCATGGTCCTTATCAGACTTAGAATAGATAAGAATGTCATCAATGAAAACGACAACAAACTTATCCAAGAAATCCATGAACACCGAATTCATAAGATTCATGAAATAAGCTGGAGCATTGGTTAGGCCAAAGGACATGACAGTATACTCGTACAACCCGTACCGAGTAGAAAAAGCTGTTTTTGGGATGTCCTCAGCTCGAACTTTGATTTGGTGATAGCCCGATCGTAAATCAATTTTTGAAAAGACTCGGGCTCCAACTAACTGATCAAAAAGATCATCAATTCGAGGCAAAGGATACTTGTTTTTTATGGTGACCTCATTTAACGGACGGTAGTCCACACACATCCGCAAAGTATTGTCTTTCTTTTTGACAAATATTGCCGGGCATCCCTAAGGTGAGGAACTCGGTCGAATAAATCATTTGTCAAGCAATTCTCAAATTTGTTTCTTTAATTCAACCAACTCATTGAGAGGCATTCGATAAGGGCTTCTAGATATGGGAGCAGTTCGGGAACTAGGTCAATTCGAACTCCACTTCCGATCTGGTGGTACTCAGGAAGGTCTTCAGGAAAGACATCAACATACTCACAAACAATTGGTATGCGACTCCAAGGGAGGAGTGGCATCAACTTGAGTGAGCACAAAGGTGAGAATCTCTATTACGGATTGAAAAATGACTAAAATGCGCTTTCATTAGTTAAAGAAATGGATCTTTGGGCACAATTAATTTGCCCACGGTTCTTAGACAACCAATCCATTCCTAAAATAACATCCAACCCTTGAGAATCTATCATAATCAAGTCCGCCCAAAAGTCTACCCCTTCAATATTTATTTTGACATTACGACAGACTTGATCACCATAAAGATCGATCGGTGGCGGATGCTATGGGGTGGATGAAAATGATGCACAACTAGCGATGTTGAGCATCAAGCGCCTACTAACAAAAGAATGTGATGCTCGAATCAAATAAATCGGTAGCGATCTTGAAATTAACTAGGAGCATACCAATGACAACCGGAGTATCAAGCGCTTCTTGGCGGTAATCTCATTCACATGGCCTCGGTGGGCTAGGTCGGACTTGACCACGGTCGAAGAAGTGCGGGGCCTTTCACGGTGGAGAAGGTGAATCGTGGTATCCACGTGCCTTTGCATAACATTGGTTGGCAAAATGTCCTGGGCGTCCACAGTGATAGCAAATCACACCCGGCCTGACATTGACAACGCGGTGGCGATTTCCACTAGGCCTCGGTGAGTAGTGGGAGGAGATGGGCGAGGTGCAAACACCGCTGGCCTCGGTGAAAAAGGAGCTGGTGCTCGCGGAGGTCTAGGCAACCACACACGAGTCCTCTATCGCTCACGTGACTCCTCCAAAGCCTTGCTCTTGCTTTCAGCAACAATGGCTTTGTTGATAAGATGGGAGAAATTTACAAGTCAAGCAAAGCTACGACCATCCGCAATTCTTGAATGCCCATTCAAGAATCGATTCGACGGCGGTCGATGAAACATCATCGAGCATACGGCAAGGAAGTTAAATTCATGCAAATACTCGGTCACGATCTTAGTCCTTGCTTAAGAGCGAGAAACTCCTGCTGCTTGATCATCATGACTCCCTCAGGAATATGGGCTTCACGAAAGGCCTCCATGAACTCATCCCAAGTAGGGACGTGTCCAGCAGGCTGAATGGCAAGACAATTATCCCACCATATGCTAGCCGCCCCATCCAATTGGTAACTAGCAAACAGGACTTTCTCCCTCTCAGAACATTGAGCAATCAACAACTTCTTCTCAATAGTCCGAAGCCAGTCTTCAACTTCCATTGGATCTTGGGAATCGGAGAACACCGGCGGGTTAGTCCGCTGAAAGTCAGCAAGACTTCCCTGCACAAGATGGCCTCTGCTCACGGCGGTGGGGTAGCGATGGAAGAAGTGTTGCGGCGCAATTTGCTCCAAAATGCGTGTCGGTCCATTCGATTGCGCTCAATTTGCATGAGCACATCAGCCATAGTGGGTGGTGGGGAAGCTCCTCTTCTGGTGACCACCTTGTGGACCATGAGAACAGAGGGTTCACTGCTCTCCACGAGTGGGGCATTGGAGTTGAAATACCCTTCCTTGTTGTGTTTGCGACGAGTAGTGAGTCTGTCATCCTGTTACCACACAATGGTTAACAACATAACAAGGAGATACTCGAGCAAGCACAAACAAGGTTATAAATAGAAAAAAGCGAACACTAAACTTACACATGCATTATGTGATGACATGCATCAAATCAACATCCAAATCATAAAATCCATATATCTGACAAAAAGAGATTCGGACCCATCCCATATATAAGTCGGCTACCATGTTCATAATACAAACCAAAAGTCGACTTACATATCCTTTACAAAATACCACTACCCTATTACATTTATTTAAGGACAACTACTTGTCGATATAACACTTATCCACAAGGGTTCATCGTCGAGGAACTAGCATAAAGATCACGATTAAAATTCACGGAAACTCATTGGAAGATGTGCCCTGGGGAACCCGTGTCAATAGGATCCAAAGGGCGATGAGATGCCTCGGAGATCCTAGTAGTGGTGATGACCTCCGAGAGGTGCGATCGCGGCGTGAGAGAAAACTTGCAGTCATCCGGGCTTGACGCACTTGTCCATAAATAGGGATACACCCGGCTACATCTGGAAGTCGATAAACTGGTGGTGCAGCAGCAGCGGGAGAGATCTCGTTGTCACCATAAAGCACGTTGCGAGGAACGCGATTCATGTTGACTCCACGTCTAAGGTACTCCTGGGCCTCGCTAAGACGATGTTGAGTTTCCCACAACTCCCTCACAAGGCAGCGATGGATTTGGTCCATGATGCGGACCATCCTCACCAACTGTCACACCTGAGGGTCCTCCCCAAACTGTACCTCATCAAACATGCTCACTTCTGCACTAGGACCTTGCTTCGGGAAGTGATCATAGGGTGGTTGAGACAACTCCGTCAAATCATGACGAAGGAGGCTCATCATCCTACTAGCAACTTCCTGAACCGCCATAGACTCAGAAGTCGCAAGTGCTTGGACACAGTATGGGACACTGCCCGCCACCTGCCTGGCGATGACGCTGATGATGGCGTGGTACTCTTCCATCCCTGGTCCTCGATCTCGTCGATAGATGGCATATTCGGTGATAGGTGAAGTTGGCTCGCCACATCATATCCATGACAAGCGGAAATCCATCCACCTCTTGACTCGGTCTCCTTGACCAAGTACCACCTGCTCATCTATAGACAAAAAGGCAAGGTAAGAAAACAATTTACTCTTGAAAACCCAACAGAAAGTTGGGACAAGAGTTGATACTAGGGAGGATAAGAAACAAAAGATGTCATACTTAAACTTTCGAAATTATACTATTACCTTGAAAATAATTTTCTCAGAAGACTCTCTAATAACAACGACCATGCTATTTCTAACCTACAGGCAACGTATGCTCTGATACCAACGCTGTGGAGACCCCGGAATATTGGAAATGCGATTAATTAAAATTATACTGTAGCAAAAACAAGCTAAACTGAGCTCCGTTGTCGGGAACTCCAGCGAGGCTCGGATAAAAAACAAGCTAAACTGAGCTCCGTTGTCGGGAGCTTCGACCGTGTTGTGGTGTTTTAATTAGGCAAATCTCGGTTGGGTTAGGTAAAGCAATGATTAGTCATTAAATGACTGTCTTAAGAAGCAAAATGAGTCGCTTACATGCGGGCCCCGCGCACAGAAATCAGAAGCGTTAAAAGAAATGTGTGAGAGGCTGACTGGTGGGCCTAGCCCGATGATTCCAGCGTTTGCGCTGTGGCGTGCGTGGATGCGGTCCGTGGACCGTGCCAGCGACGCTAGGTCCCACTGTCAGTTCACGAGTTAAGTCGAGTTAAAATCGAAATCGCCTTTGTTCATCGGGCCCGCAAGACATCGGTGTAGCTAGGCGCTCGGTAAGAAAAGTATTAGCCGCTAAGAAATTACGAGAATGAATTATTGATACTTTGAAAAATATGAATAACTTCTAAAATGCATAACTAAGTCATTTTAACTCCAAATCACATGAACCCATACGGAAATTTTCATTTTTAGTAAAATTTATATTAAAATTAGTTTCAAACTTGTCTCTGTAGCAGAGAGCTTTATTTGGAGATTAATCCATTAAAACCATTATTTGTACAATAGAAAAAGGACTGATAACTTCAAAAATTCATAAGTAATTATTGGAAACTCCGAAAACAGTGAGACCACTTTTGATAATTTTTATTTTCAGTGAACTTAATTCTAAAAATGGTCTCCATATTACCTTTGTCACATAAACTATTTTTGGGAGAATATAATCTTTAACTCCATTATTTTTATACTATAAAAGGCTGATAACTTTGAAAATCAATAACTAAATCATGAGAACTCCAAATGGGACAAACTCAACTATTCTGAACTTGTATTAATATTACCTATTTACCTATGTAATCCTTTACCCCACCACTATTCTACAAATTTTGGCCAAATAATTAAATTACATAACTTAGGGTTAATGAAACCTGAATTTCAAAATAGCATAACTTCCAATTCATAACTCCAAATGGAATAATTCTTTTACCTAAATCCATCTAAAATCATGACCTAACTAGTGTAGAAAAATCATGCATTTTTGAGCATTTTGGTTTTTGAGCTGTTTTCTCGGTATTTATTTGAGGTTATAATTATATAGATCCCGAGCATATTGATATCGACACTTACGCTACTGAGAGTGAGCAGCTACTGTACTAGCAAGGCAAGCATCCTTTGAACTTTCTTTTGCATCATGTTTGATCCCAGTTTTGGTTAAGTTAGTGCAATGATAATTGCTTGCATGCTATTTTGATAATGTCGCTATTTTTGTGATGTATAGTTAGACACATCCTATTATCTTGTCATTGTGGCTATCCATGAATTATTCCCATACTGAAATGCTTAAGATAGGATGTATGAGATTATATTATTCGGGTTTGCTTAGACATGCAAGTTTAGAACCGGTAGTTGATTGTCGGGAATAACCCGACAATTATGGGATAAACAAAACCCTCATTATATACTTTTTGTTTCAGATCTTCGTATCTGTTTCTGAGTTAAATTTTGTCTTTTTAAATGAGCTTTTAGTGCGGACAAGTGTTGGTTAGTGATGGTGCTTTGTGCACGAGAATTGGGTATGTGGTTGACTTGCGGACAATTAAGGACCGAACTTTGGGTACCTTTGTTCAAGCAACACTCGTCTTTGTCACCTTGATATATGGGTGCCGTATGGTTAAGTAGGGGAGGGTTTTGTTGTGTTGAGTCCCACGGTGGTGAAATTGTAAGGGGCATGGGACCGTGAAATCCTATGTTCCTTTTGGGCCGATAGGACATGGAGGCCGTAACGTCTTATGTTCCTAGGAGCCCTGGGTTGAGGGACTTAGCCCAATGGGATCTTCTTGCTAAAAACGACCTTATCTTGATTTACCCGGCCGACATACCATAGGAAGTATGCTATATTCGGAGGCATCTGGAGGCTTACGGGCTAATCAAGTCGTGTGGGTAAAGTAGTACACCCATGCAGGGTATAAATCTATTCGAATAGCCGTGTCCACGGTTATGGACGACCGCTTGAAATTTGTGGCTGCTTATTGTTAGACTTGGAATAAAAATTGTGGGTAAACTTGGTATCGTCATGAATGGGATATTCATGCTTGTTGTTGTATCAAAGTGGACCGCCACTTTGTTTTTGGTATGAGTCATTTATTATTGAATTTATCACTTGTTCACATGTTTTACTTCTACTTCAAATCTGATTTTGAAATGGCACTTGAAAAACTAGTATGTGTAGGTTGTTCAGTATTGCGTCGTTTTCGCAAAATTAAGCCAATATGAGCCTTCCCTTGAATGACCTTATGCATGACTATTTTTATTTGTGTAAGACTTGCGAGTACACTTGTACTCAGCCAGATGTTTGCTGGCCTTTTCAGGTGAGGAAGATTATGAGTCTGACGATCTTGTTAGTATGGACTTGGGTGACACTAACGAGTAGTGTGCAATCATTTAACCCCAAGTCGGTTGCCGATGGGTGATGGGCATACCACTCACGGTTTTGCTTTATTTATTTGCTTCATTGCTACTTGATACTTTACTTTGAATTTGGCGGTCGGCGTATGTAATAAGTGTAGACTTTGACTATTATGTAGTATGTCTTTTGATCTCTTGTCGTATGCGTTGTATGGATGTAATCAACGTTGGATGAGAGTATGAGTATATTGGTCGTTGATCTTGGGAGCCAATATAAGTCATACTCGTTGTTGATGAATTCCCATTTAACTCACTAAGTGTAGTGCTTCGAATCGAAAGAGAATCGACAATCATGTAGCGCTCGCAAAGGAGCAGCGCGCATGATCGTTGAGGCTCCAGCATTCGGCTAAGCCTCTCACTTGGATAGAGTTAAATTGGAATTCATTTACCGG
This sequence comes from Ampelocalamus luodianensis, assembly GCA_036346255.1. Classification (NCBI taxonomy): domain Eukaryota; kingdom Viridiplantae; phylum Streptophyta; class Magnoliopsida; order Poales; family Poaceae; genus Ampelocalamus; species Ampelocalamus luodianensis. The sequence goes on along the minus strand of CM070634.1, from coordinate 79,907,971 downwards.
AGACCCGTGATTATGTCTCTAAGACCTTGTCAAATCTCGGTCTTATGGAGATAATTACCGGGGTCCCCACATGTTGGTCGCTGATCCTGGGGCCAACATAGCCTCATGTTCACTGTTCGTGGATTCCCTCTTAACTCATTAAGTGTGGCTTGGACTATTTGGAGAACCGACTATCATGTAGTGCTCGCAGAGGGGCAATACACATGATCGCTGGGGCTCTAGTTTCGATCGGGCGTCCCACTTAGATGGAGTTAACTTGGACTCCAGTTACCTGAGGCCCAGAGTTGTCTCCATAAGTCCAGGAAGGTCTTGGTCTTGCGAAAATAACCCGGAGGTCCTCACAATACATAAGATATCATAGACGGTTTCATCTAAAAACCGTCTGTGGTAGAAAACTATCACGAGATGGTTCTAAGTTAATAACCATCTATGATTGTATGTATCCTGAGATGGTTCAAAAATGCTGTGATGACCTCATATCATTCTGGACCCATAAACTCAAATGACTCATGAAGCCGTCTATGATGACATTTTTAAACCGTCTGTGAAGACCTTTTCTATAGTAGTGCTAGTAACTATTTCTCTTTCGACACATAGCTTGGGAGGAGAGGTGGAATGGAGTGTTATGAGGGTATTTTGGTATGCGGATCTCACTTTTAGATGTTGCTGCTTACGCTTTCTTCTTCTACGTCGTTTTTATCAAGTAGAATGGAGTATTATGGGGGTACTTTCAGTATGCGGATTCATTCGTTTACTACTACACTTGTATTCGCAAATACTTTTCCACCTTGGCCATTTTATCCTTTCACGGATACTTTTGCTCTGCATTTCCCAATAAACAATATCCCATTTTGTCCTTATTATAAAGGAAAATTGAGAATTTGCCACTCATTTAATTGAAATTTCAAAATTTGTCACCTTATTGTCTCACTGATATGTCAGTGAGACATTGAGTGAAAAATTATGAAATGCCAATGGATAAAGTGGAGAATTCCCGAAATTCCCCAAACCCTCCTCCATGCAGTGGGCTAGACAAATTATTTAATCTAGTCTTCTTATGCTCTTATGCATGACTTTTTTTTGTGATTACGAGGAAAACATACATGCATACATACAAGTGTGTTTCCTTAACACACACCTAAACATACGGATGTCGGAGATAAATCCACGAATCTCACAAAATTCCTATTGATGTGTACTCGCATGTGCGTAAAAGTGGGCATCAAGATTTGAACCATGGTGGGTAGAGTCGTACATCTATAACTCCATTCACCAGGATTCAAATCCTGGCAACAAGGATTAGTTATCAAGGGTATTTTGTTCAGCACCCGAGAATTTAGCGATAGGAGCAATTCCTACTGTACAAAGTTGCGAATTAACTGACCATAGGTGGGTAAAGAGGGGATAACAGAGATGATCGAGTAATCGTCCTACACACAAAGGAGGAAAACCAAGTTTAACTATTGGAGCTCAAAAACCTTGAGTTCAAGCCCTATACACTGGTCATCACGCCCTCGAGTTCATGTTCTATACATCTAGGGTGCAACTAGCGCTCGAACGTATGATGGGCAGGTTCCAATCGTATGGTCTGACACAACATTTGGGAATAACATTTGCAACAAAAAAAAATTATATGTCCAACATTTAAAACTAACTTATCAAATATTTTGATTTCACATGTGCAACAAGAATTTCACAACACAAACACAAACAACGAGTGGCTGTAGAAATAACATCCGTTTGCAATGAAAAAAATCTATGTGTACAATGTTTGAAACTTGCAACATTTAAAACTTACTAATGAAATATTTTGATTTCACGTGTGCAACAAAAATTTTACAGCACAAACACAACGAGTGGCTACCTGTGCAACAAAATCCTACTCTGGCTGCAACAAAATCAAAAAAATATCTTGCAACACTTCGAGTGAACTGATGCAACAAATCAAGTGAAAGCCTGAAACAAATCGCACCTGCAGGAGGCACATGGAGAGGCATGTGGGCATTGGCGATGGCCGTGCTCGCTGGAGGAGGATACAGTCGGCTTAGAGCCCCCAAATCTGGCAGGGCTGAAGCCCGCCCGGTAGCTCTTGTTTGACCCTCCGTTTGCCATTCCCTCTGATCTGCACAGATCCAGCACCCCTGGTTCCTCTAGCGTGCCGCCTCGATAGAGAGAGAGAAGGAAGGGAGGTGAATTAGCAACAAGCAAGAAGAGCAGAGGAAACGAGTTGCGAAAAGTGAGCAGGTGGGGAACCAGCACAGGGAGATGGCCAAGTCAGGTGGGGAACGAACACTTTGAGCGGAGGATACGTACGTATGGTTCCCTGAGCAGGGAGGTGAATCTCCTGAGTGGAGAACATTGGGAGGGTGTGGCCGTGGATGGGCAGAGGAGCTAGCACAGGGGATAAGGCACAAAAGCGAGTAGGTGGGGAAAGTGGGGAAAGTGAAATGAGGCTGTCCGATAAAATCTCTCGCTCCATACGTCATTGTGGTATCGTTTCCCATACATCTACTACCACATCCGAATCAGCTGTTGTCATTGCACTACCAGAAACCGCCTAGTTCCTGAGTACCTATATGTTTCCCGACACTACTACAAAACAGGCAATAGCAGACACCTCATCACGAGCGGTTCCAAAGGAGCCGTGCGTGTTCTTTCTCTGACGGTTCCCTTTGGAACGAATCAAGAACTCATCGTGATATGTCCTCATCACGGCGGTTCTTATTACCAACCGTTTGTGATACTTCACGAGCGGTTCGTAATATGAACCGTCGTGATGAGGACATATCCTGAGCGATTCATATTTCAACCGTCGTGAAGTATCACGGGCGGTTGGTAATATGAACCAATCTGTGAGGAGGGCGCCTTATCGCGAGCGGTTTGAAATAAACCGTCGTGAAATATCACGAGGCGGTTCAATTGAAGCTATGCGTAATATACTAGTATCGCGAGGCGGCTCTATTAAATAATCGTCGGTGATAGTATTATCACGAGCGGTTCCCTATAGAGCCGTCGTGATATCCCGCGCGATGTGTCTCTTCACCATCGCTGCAATCTCTTCGTCGCACGCGCGAAGCGATACATACGCGTCTCTTCGTCTCACGTGCGATTACTCCTAATTCTTGATATAAGGCGAATAATCACGAAGATTAAACTCCTCCCATCGCTCTTCGTCTCACGGTTTTGAGTACGTCAATCGCCAAGGTTATCATGCGAGCGGTCGGGGCGGCACCAAGGCGAGGAGGTCGGTGATCGCGCTCTTTCTCACGATGTCGTCGTCGACATCGTCGGCCGTGTGGTCGCGAGCTCTCCTCACCATGGAGGACCTATGCACCTACGATTGGCGTCGTACATCTTTATGTCAACAATATACGTGCGTACATACTACTATTTATTCTAACATCTTGAATGTATGTACGTATAGTTGCAAGGCCTTGTACAAGGTGTCCAAAGCGCGTCGTGGGGAGGCGCGTGGCGGCTGAGCGAGAGGAGGCGATGAAGTGGCGGGACAACGGCGCTACCTCGCGTCGTCAACCACCGCCGCCGCGGCAACCCGAGGCTTGTTTCATCGTCGGCCTCGGGCTTGTCTTGGCGCCCCAAGACATCTGCGCGGCCTCATGTTCCTGAGCGGGCGGCCGTGGCGCCACAAGGCGCGACCTCGTGCTCGGTCTCCTCCTCTACACGGCCGGCGAGGCAGCGCGGCGTTGGGAAGCACTACATCGGCCAGTCGAGATGAGCCGACCGGCGGCGGTGCGAGCGGCCAAGACCAACCGGGAGTGCGGGCGGTGCGAGAGGCTTGCCGCGGACATGGTCGAGCGGGCGTGGGGAAGAAGGCCGGCCCTGGGCGGGTGTGGGCGTCGGAGGATGGCCGGTGCACGAGCATTGGCTGCGGTGTGGAAGGGTGGGGCGACTACGTCGTCTTCTGCGATGACGATCGCGAGGATTAGGCATGAGTATACCGGTTTCTTTGCAAAGGTGTTAGACTATTTGCCATAAAATTTTAGTTTTTAGGTTTCTAGAAAGGTGGTGCGGTGGACTATTTTCCAAATGAAATGAATTTTAATGCACCAAAATATACGGTCCACAAGGGCGGGAGCGATTACAATTCCACGTTGACATCAAAATATCGTCGACATATTACAAGTTCATAACACATGATGTTATGGAATAAATTAATTACAATGGAGTAATTTCTTAATTAAAATATAGTCCTTCACGATGATCGGCGCGCATATAGCTAGCTTCCTCGTTGGTTCTTCCTCGAGCACGATGCCGTCTCGAAAGGAGGCAACTCGTCAAATTGATTGTATTCTTCTCGTCCACTACATTCTCAACTCCGACAATCCTTCTTTTCCATGAAGAACTACGTGGCGCTTCTTATTTGCGGGTCGGTTACATAGAAGACTTGAACAACGGTTGCTTGATGCGAATGGTTTGTCTTTGTATCCGACACGATCGAGGTCCACGGTAGTGACGCCGCACTTGTCGACCTTCACATGTGGGAGATGGACCAACGGCACCAAAATAGGGGATCTTGAAAAGCACGTGAGTCGAGCTCCCATATCTCCTCTATTTGCCCATAATGCGAGCTCCTCGACCCATCGATCTGAATGCATCTATGCGGACACATTGCTGCGGATGTGCTCTTCCTATCACGAAGTTGCCGTATAAAATGTGTACCCATTTATGTCGTATCCTTGCCATGTGACAATTGTAAATTGTGGCCCTTTGCCAACCATAGCGTATCATCACTTGATGACCTCCGGTCATGATTCGCACCTTTACCCATTTGTTGAACCGGCGGTTGTGCTCTCGTGATCCAAACCTCCGGCCGATGCGGATTACATTGGCGTACCATGTCTTTGTGCTCGTCGATGTACGTGGGCAGTTGGGTCATGTGTTGCAAGACCGTGAAATGGGCTTGGCGTGCGTATCGGTCGGGAGTGATTGATTTCCTTCCGATGGTCCCGATACCATCCGGCCTTCAATCATGGCGAGATAGAGGCACACCTATCGGTTCCACCGAGCCATGTAGTCGACGCAGAACTCAATGACCTCTTGGTTGCATAACCTTCGATGATGCGCCCTCGGTCGAGATCGATTCCGTGCGTAGGACTTGAGAATTCCATATACCTCTCGAGCGGGTACATATGGCGTAGGAACACGGGACCGCATATCTTTATCTCTTTCACAAGATGAACAATGAGATGGACCATAATATCGAAAAATGACGGAGGGAAATACATCTCAAGTTGACATAGAGTCGTCACCACCTCGGCCTGTAGAGCATCTAGTCCTTCGGGATCGATGACCTTCTGAGCAATTAAGTTGAAGAAATAACACAGCCTCAAGATTGCCACTCGGACCTTGTTCGGCAAGATACCCCTAATTGCAACAGGAAGCATTTGTGTCATCAGCACATGACAATCATGAGACTTCATACCAATTAATTTCAAATCTTGCATAGAAACAAGTTTCTTAATGTTAGCGGAGTAACAGACGGGACTTTGACACCATGCAAGCTTTGGCACAATTCATTTCTCGGCCTTGGACATAGTGTAGTGGCGGTGGAAGGTATGTTCGTCCTTTATCGGTCTCTTCGGTGCTAACTCGGTCCTTATGTTCATATCAACCAAGTCGCGTCGTGCGTTAACACCATCCTTTGTTTTGCCACTAATGTTGAGAAGAGACCAATCAAGCTTTCACACACATTCTTCTCCACGTGCATGGCGTCGATGCGATGACGAACTTCTAAGTGCTCCCAATAAGGCAAGTCCCAAAATTGACCGCTTCTTCGGATGTTCTTCGACGGGTTTTAATTTACATCCCTTCCCAAGCACAACATGGATATCCTTAACCATATCATAGACCTCTTTCCTCTAAAAGCCCTTGGAGTGAACTGTCCTCCTTATTTCCGTCGAATTGTTTTTCATCTTGTGGTATGGGTGACTCACGGGAAGGAACCTACGGTGGCATATACACGAGTTTTGCGCGAGTTGTTGACCATACACTCTCCGTAGCATCTAAGCGGTGCGAATGAGCTTTGGCTCCTTTTCGTCTTGAAGCCGACAGTTACCAAGGCGGGAAAATCATTGATAGTGCGAGAACAACATGGCCGCGTAAAGAAGTTCTCTCGTTTATACGCATCCCATACTTGTACCCTTCGTTCCACGGTGTCACAAGATCATCCGATAATGGTGCTAGGTACACATCAATATCGTTCCCAGGTTGCTTGGCCCTTGGATAAGTAGTGACATCAAAATGTACTTCCGCTTCATACACACCAAGGAGGAAGGTTGTACATACATAGGTTCACGGGCCATGTGCTATGTCATTGCTCATGTTACCGAAAGGATTCATTCCATCTGTACTCAACCTAACCTTATGTTCCTCGGTTACGCACCGAACTCTTTGAAGGTCCGATCGAAGTTTCTCCACTGCGCAGAATCGCAGGTGTCTTAGTTTTCCATCTTTCTTACGCTCCTCAGAGTGCCAACGCAGCAATCTTGCCTCCTTTCGGTTCGCAAATAAATGCTTCAAGCGTGGGATCACGAGTGATACCACAACACCTTAGCAGGAGGTCCTTGCTTCACCTTAGTAGTATTCTTACGCTTGTATCGAATGCTTTGCACACGGACATACATGCAAGTGCGCATACTCTTTACGATCACGAGGATACAATCGTTCGGACATGCATGTATTCTTTCTACTTCCATTCCCAATGGACAAAGAACCTTCTTGGCTTGGTAGGTGGTCTTTGGGCAACACGTTTCCCTCGGAAGAATGTCCGCTAGGAGACCTAACAACGCCGTGAAACTCTTGTCGGACCAACCATTGCTCGCCTTCAATTTCAGCGATTCAAATGCGGTTGACAACCTTGTGTATTCGGCTTGCGGCTGGGAACAAAGGTTTCCCGAGTCCTCCATTAAGCGCTTGAATTTACAAACTCTCTCTCTGTAGTTTCATACGCATCGCGTAGCATCGATCCAGTTGTCATCGTACAACCTATTGTCATCAAAAACACGATCCACATCCAGGCATATCGTTGACTTCCTCGTCGATGTCATCATTATTAACTTCTGTATAATCTGCTCTTCACCGTGGATGGTCCAACATGTATACCCTTTTTGAAACCCCCGAATCAAGTGCCCTACGATCTGCGCGGGTTGTTAAAAATCTTGATTATCGCAATCAATGCATGGACGATACATAAATTCTATCCCTTATTCAGCATATCTGCTCCGCGGCTCTTTTAAAAGCAATCACGCCATTAATGTACTCTTCACTCCACAGTTACATACCGTACATCGATTCGGTCCATCTACGCTACACATGTAACAATTAGTAGTGTTAAATTATATTAATAAACTGCAAATACGTTACTCCTCCTATTAAGCGCAAATACGTTACTCCTCCTATTAAGCAAATATAAAGAGTTAAAGATCGTTACCCTCGGAGCTCACGAAAATTCCTAATATCCCATGAGATTCCTCCTTGTCCTTCTCCTTGGGCCAATGAGCAGGGCAAGAGAGCTACGATCGAAATACACGACTTATCCCACTCACAAAAACACTCATTCACCTACACCCAAACCGAGAGCTACCACCAAAGCCTCACAAAGCAAGCATGCATGCAAGCCAAATGACCATAAGTTGCTAGGGCAACCCACAACCAAGAACAAGGCAAGCCAAATAAACAAGCCTCCTCTGACCAACCTGAGCAAAGCTTCTCAAGCCCCTCTATTCCAAAGAAGAGATCGGGCGCTAGGCGGGGGCCTCGGTCGGGTCTTTATATTTATAGGGTGAAATATCACGAGCGGTTCTTATTTCCAACCGTGCGTGATCGATATATCACAGACGGTTCTACACAAACCGTCGTATTGAACTTTCTGAGCGGCTCCATGTGAAACCGTGCGTGATATACTCAACATCACGAGCGGTTCTATTCACTGGCAAATGCGTGCTATGGAAGATATCACGAGCGGTTCCACATGGAGCCGTTTGTGATGGTCACTTCTGAGCGGTTAGTGAGAGAAGCGTCGTGATGAGTATATTATCACGATGGTTCTTTATTCAACCGTGCGTGATAGCGTCTGGATTTGCCCGATAATAATTAGGCGATAAAAAGACCATATCATCACGGACAAAAGACCATATTTACATCACGCACGGACAATAGGCGGCCTTATCGTTTTACATCACGGGCGATAAAAAGGATGGCGATCTATCTTAGTCTTCAAATCTTCGTCACGCATTCTCGTCGGCCGGTGGGAGCGGGATCACCATTGTCTCACCAAACGCCTCCACGTGACCTTGCGCTCAATTTCCTCTTGTAGATATTCGGACTCCGTAATCAAGTCCCATATAGCCCGAGGCCATCAACCTGGTCTCCACGGTCTCGGCTAGCGGACCGCTCTCCCGCAATGTCGATGTCGTCCTCGACTCTGCGGCTGCATCCTCGGTGCGGACCAAAGAGTTCCATAGGACAATCTCCACGCGAGGTTTACTCGCGGATCTTTGGAGAGCCTCGCTTTGTGTCTGTTGGAGGAGGAGCTCAATCGGCCGATGTCGCCGTTATGGTCTCGGTAGATGGGAGGGTCTACAACGGATTGCATTGCGAGCGGGCGCCTTGTTCGCGGCTTGGGCGAGTTGCGATCGAGAGTGCAGTACACAACCAAAATGTAGGCGATACAGTATGGGCGAGAGGAAGCCATTTGGAATTTGTGGAGAGAGGGGATGATCAAGGAGGTTCGTGAGAAATCCCTTTGATAAGGGTTGTCTATTTATATAAAAATTTGAGGCGAGAGGCGAAGAGACACTCGCGCGGAGATGAAGGAATGAGATCCATAACGCAGACGGCTCTATGATGGATCCGTGCGTGATATATTATCACGACGGCTCTATTAAAGAACCGTCGAGATATCCACAAAATCACAGAGCGGTGTATTTAAGCACCGTGCGTGATAATATCCTGACGGTTTTCTTAAAGAACCGTCGAGATATCCTCAATATCACGACGGTTCTTGAATGGCACCGCTGCGTGATATTGAGGATATCTCGACGGTTTTTAAGCAAACCGTCTGTGATATTATCACGACGGTGCTTAAATAAAGCCGTTGTGATATTGCGATATCTCGAGCGGTTCTTTAATAAAGCCGTCTGTGATATTCTTTATTAAAAGCGCACCTAGGGTTTTGCTCTTTACTCGTCACCGTCTCCCGCGCCCTTAGGCTCTCGCGCTCTCTCGGCTCCTCTAGGGTTCGCCGTTCACCTCCTCGGCCGTAAGACCCGGCGCCGCCCCTTCATCGGCAGCGCGCCTCCGCCTCGACGCGCGGCCTCCTCCCCGTGTCGGCCTCCTCCCTCTGCACCGGCCTCCTCCCCGTGTCGGCCTCCTCCCTCTGCACCGGCCTCCTCCCCGCGCCGTCCTCCTCCCCGTGTCGGCCTCCTCCCGCGCCTCTCCCTCCTCCCGCGTCGGCCTCCTCCCCGCACCGGCCTCCTCCTTGCACCGTGAGTTGTTGTGCGGCATCCTCTGTGAGTATTCCTAAAGATCGGCAAATTGATCGGTGGGCTTTGTTGACATGCTCTGTGATGAACTCTGTCTTATCCGAGATTGAATGTGATAGTTAGTTGATTCTTGAGCTCTATTGTACAAATTACTTGCTCTTGTCAATTTCATATCTTGTTAATTTGTTACTTTGGTTGAATGCTAGTTGTCTGACGGTTGAATGCATCCGTCAATTTGATATCTTGTTAGTTCATTCATGAGCTCTATTGTATTGTGAACCCTACGTGATGTGACTTTGATAGTCTTTGATAATGTGAACTGAAATTGATCGGTGGGCTTTGTTACAGTTCGCTCTGTGATGAACTTTTCTCTTATCGAGATTGAATGTGATAGTTAAGAGATCATTTTGATGAATGATTGAGATCATTTGTGATTAAGCAAAGTATTGTTTAGAGCTCATAGTTTGAATTTATACTATCATATTCATTTAATGAAGAGTATAGACAATAGGATTGAGATGGCAAAGACTGTTCTTTTGCAACTCTCTTACGAGAGCACAAACTACCATCAATCCTTCTTTATATATTATACGTTTGTGCATCATTTTCGGTTAAGTTGAGTAAATCTGCTTGAATACAGTCGATTAGAGCTTACGCATATTGCTTCGTGCATATATAGATAGCAAGTAGCGACATGGCGTTCGCACCATCTTCGCGCCGTCGGATCTCAGGAAAGTGGTGCGTCGCGAGATGGCAGAGGAACATCGAGAATTCCTCCGGGCATAATGACCGTCACGAGGTCAATGCCAATGGGATCGTGAGTCCCCCAAGCGGCGAGATGCCGAACCTTGTGCGGGATACTTGGAAGGAGCGGGTCCCCATCACCACACCGAGGTGGGACAACGTGTCGGATGTTCGGAGAAGCCGGTGTGGGACGAAGTTTTAAAATCGTTCACTTTCCCGACCGGACACTGCGCGCGTGGAGCGGCGAGCGTTGCTCTCGATCGGAAGGCGTGGAGGACCTTCAAGAGCGTGCTTGTCACAAGGTGCGTGAACACGGGTCGAACGCCCTTCACGGCGTATAAATTCTTGTCGCGGGATATATGGGGCGCCTTTGTGCAAATGAAGACGACGCCGAATTTCTTGAGGAAAGTCACGGCGCACAAGGCTCTCTAGACACTTAACACTCACCCCACAAACTCGGCAAGGCTGGTGCGCGGTAAACCGCGCAATGGGCGGCGGAGGGCCTTGAACGAAACAAGGCCATTTCTTTGAGATCACGGACCAGCGCGCTCTCTCCGGTTAGGCGAGGGCATCGATTCGTCTTGGGCGAAATCTCTTTCACAAACCCGGAGACCGGGATGTGGCCAACCGTGGTAAATGTCTTGAACTACCTAGTTGTTAATAAGTCTATAACTTCATAATGTATATAATAACATGATGACCTCTTGCGGCAAGAATTGAGTTCCGCATGTTCGAAGGCTCCTTCCAAGCGAGCGAGGAGAAGGATATACTAACTACCCCGGGAAACAAGGAGCACCGGGTCGCACGCGAGGCAAAGGGGTTAACGTATCTTGGAGGATGGATTCCCAGGCGACTCATGCACGTATAGGGCGAGGAAGAGATCCAAGGCGAGTACGACACGGTGTTGGAACATGTGCTTACTTCAAAATTTGAAGGAAGAGAGCGGTGCTTCTTGCAAAATTTGAAGAAAAGATAGCAAGATTGCAGGACCAAGTGAATCAACTACTACTCCTCAACAACCGATCGCGAGCCGCCCGTTGTTTTGTGGCGATCCTCCTCAACATCGGATAGCGTCGCGTCACGCAAAATTGTGAACACGATGATGTCCAATTACTTATCGGCGACATCAAGGTAATGTACATCTCTGGAATGCTCCAAAGATAGACCTATAGGACGCCTTAGCTAATTGCGTATCGTTTTGTAGGAGCCGACGCACTGCACACTCCAAGTGAGGATGGTTGGGATGTCTATTGAGGCTGGGCGGGGGGTGGTGTATCCATGCAATGAAGGGATAGTGCAGCACGGTGCCCAGGTGGCGCAGGGTTACGCCAGGGTCCAGGTGGACATGGTACATGATAATTTTAGGGCCGTCCATTGGAGATTCGCGAGCGGCGAAATCATAACACTAGGGGATGCCCTGTACAGTTTTATTCAGTGGCCAAAGAAGGACATCGCCCTGGACCCTGCAGTGCCGCCTCAACCTTCGATGACTCCACCCCAACCATCTCCACACGACCATGCCCCTCCAATTCAACTTTTGAAGGACATCGTCACGGACCTGCATGCGCCTCAACCTTTGATGACTCTACCCCAACCACCTCGACACGACCATGTCTCTCAACGGACCCTCCATGACCGCACCTCAACCTTCACTTGAAGCCCGCCTCATCGGTTCCGTGGAGAAGACACGAACGAACAAAAATTAAGCGTGCGCCCGTGTCGGTTCGAGTCGTCGGCGGAGGAAGACGCGTAGCGCGCAAGTCGTTAAGGACAAATTGAAATCGAAGAACATTAAGGCGCTTCCGCCTCCTAACCCTAAGAAATACTCTTTCGAAGTCCATTGGCGACGAGCACGATGTTAGCCTCTGTTTGGATTAGGTTGTCGAGTTTGCATACATTACTTGAAGAAGACCAAAGAGAAAGGGTGCGTGATGGAATCACCGTCGATATACGGAGGACTATTTCCTCCACGAGCAGGCCCCCTTCATCGTGGGCTTGACGACTTGTTCGACCTATTCAACCTCAAAGCCCTCGATGCCTCACTTCTACGATCTTTGGACACTATAAGTGTGTACAATCAAGTTCTACATTCACGTACATTCCGTAATATAACAACTCATTGCTTATGTATAGATACATGATTAAAGCGCGTGATTGAAAGAACCGGTGGGTTTCCTCGACCACACGTGGTCTCACGAGCAAACCATCTTGGCGAGCGCATCCTACGTCGAGAAATACATAACGGCAGGATTGCTTGCTCAAAACTACGTGGACTACATAATGGTGCCCTACAACCAGAAGTAAGTGCTTCACTACTTGCTATACAAATTTCATTTGTACTTTATACGCAGTATGAACTTAGGTTTAATGACTATAGCGACATACATGAGTAGGCATCACTGGATCCTTCTAGTCATTATACCAAAGAGGAATCAGGTACTATACCTTGATTCCCTAATGAAAAAGGCCACGACTTCACCCTTGTGCAAGAAGTAATCGACAGGTGTGCTCATTTCCTCCATACATAACTCTATTGTAGTCTTCCTTCGTTTGAAATGGCCGAGGTTAACTTTTTGGAAACATGTAGGTCGTTCATCTCCTATATTGCCGAGGGAGGGCTATACAAGGGAACGAACGCCACACTTAATCACAGGACGCGATTTCTGGTACGTGCTACAACACAATAATCCTATATCATACTTCGTAATAATGCGTCTCGAACTGACTATACCTATATATGTAATTCTATTTTTCGGTGCGCATGACAAAAGCGAAGAATGTGCATTCTCGTTTGCCATCATATGCGATTCTCATGAGTGCTAGGTTGCGGATCCTCGGTTGGTCAATCTATAATAATTGCTAATTATAAATTTAAATATATATGTGTAACACTTTACTCTTGTTTGTAGGTTTTGAATATAGATTTAGATTCACTCGTTCAGAAAGAGATCTCGGATGTTCGAGGGAGGCTCTGCACCTTCATCACGACGGATATCATTGCGCCAGCGGAGAGTTTCACTCTTGAGCGACCTTGAAACAATTAATATATTTGATATAGTTGTAATTCACTTTGAATAGTTGTGATTCAATGGTAAACTTTGGGTTGTCACTTTGGGTTGTATGACAATATTTTACGAACGAGTTGATATTACAATGTTTGGTTGTATTTGATATATGTTCGTTTGTATGACAATGATCACTTTGGGTTGTCAACGATTGATATCGTGATGTATCTATTTTACTGCTGCTTATTTTCAGAGGGCATGGCTAGCAATCCGAGGCTAGCGAAATTTTTAAAAATAGTTATCTTGAAATAACTATCACGACGGTTTATCAATCAAACCGCTGCGTGATATGTATAATCGACGGCTCTATTATATAACCGTGCGTGATATACACATATCCCGAGCGGTTAGTAAATATAACCGTGCAGGGATATCCTTTATCACTGAGCGGTTCTATTTACGAACCGTGCAGGATATGTATATCACGCAGCGGTTCGTAAATAGAGCCGTGCGTGATATGCGTCTATAACGACGTTTCTTGAATAGAGCCGTCTCGTGATAATTAGATATCACGAGACGGTTATATAATTAGAACCGTCGTGTTGTGACTTATCACGACGGATGTTTAACCGTCGTGATAACGCCGGCTTATCACAGGCGTACAAAAACACGAGCGGTTGGAACCGTGCGCGATGACTGACCGAACCGTCTGCGTGATGAGGCGTGTGTAGTAGTGCGAATATGCGGATGGAAACACTGGGAGTCGAGTGTTTCATAAACACTGGGGCGGAAGTAAGCACTCGGTAGAAATAACTTTCCTGAATTAATGTTTCCCATAACACTCGGGAGATCAAGACGGGAGGCAACAGTCGTACACATAAAAACGAGATCTCAACACGATCTGGACGAGGTAAAATATAATCCTGAGTGCCTAAAAAGAAACACTCAGGAGAGAGGGCAGTCGGCCGCGCCCTTTATTCCCCCACCACACCTTTTTTCGCTACTAACCCTACATCCCAATCCCCGCAGCCACCTCCCGTCCTCCTCCTCCTCCCTCCTCCCCGCGCGCCAGCACCTTCCCTCCTCCTTCCGCGCCTGCACCGCCCTCCTTCTCCTCCTCGGCGCGTCCAGTTCCTTTCTCCTCCGCCGCTACAGCGCCTCCAGCCCCGACTCCCTCTTGCCTCCTCCCGAGCGCCGCCCGCCTCCTCCCCTCCTCCCTCCTCCAGCACCGCCGTCCTCCTCCCCGGCTCCCTCCTCCTCCCGCCTCCCTCCTCCTCGGCGACCTCCTCCTCCCTCGGCCCTGGCTAGATCTGGATTCCCATGGTGCCTCTTCCCCAGCTCTCTCAGCCCGTCCCTTGGTGGCCCGGCCTGGCCCTCCATGGCACTGCCCCTGGCCGCCCGGTCCCCTTGGCCCGGCCCTCCATGGCATTGTCCCTACGCCCCCCATGGCCGAGAGGTGTTGCTTGTGGTTGGCGACCGGGTGGCGGCGGTAGATGAGGATGACGTGCAGACGCTCGGGGAGGGGCTAGAGATTGGACCCGTGCATAATATGGCGGTGTCACCTAATGGGAAGCTGCTCACTACGTTTGCACACGATGGGCGCCTGCTCGTAATCCCCAAAGATTTCTCCAGGATCATCTTCGAGTATGAGTGTGACGTAAGTTCTTTACTTGTACTGCACTGCTTACTCTGTAATCTGTATCTTGGTTCTGGGATAGATTTCTCCAGGATCATCTTCTTCTTCTTTTTTGGTTATTTTGTGGTCATATTGTCATTTTGAAGTAGCATAAAGTACTACTTGTCACAGTTATTCATTATTATTTTTATCTTGTAGTCTGCATTGCCACCGGATCAAATAGCTTGGTGTGGGTTGGATAGCGTGCTACTTTACCGGTCTGAAGTGCTTTTGATGGTCGGTCCAAATGGAGATCCAATGCAGTATAATTATGACGAACCCATCAAGCTCATTCCGAAGTGTGATGGTGTAAGAATCCTCTCAAATTCAAGTATGAAATTTCTACACCGAGTCCCGGATTCTACTACATTAATTTTTGGCATTGGAAGCATGTCCCTAGCAGCATTACTGTATGATGCTAGAGATCACTATGACAAACAAAATGCAAAGGTACTGTTTAATTCCTTATGTAGATAATGTATGCCTGGAATGGTAGCCCATTTGTGCACTTTATGGCATTTCCCATGTGCAACTTGCGAATTATACCAGGGTTGTTCGATATCTCAAGTAACTCATAATATTATTAGTTATTTGGGAAATTATTCTTTTGTCATCTCATAAATTGTTCTTCTTTCTCTTGAAAACCAAAGATGGGACATTAACAATAATCCACATTTTGAGTGCATGTTTGCTTGTATTTCATGATTTGTTTTTAAACAAAGATTCAAAATTCAAACATGAGTAGATTTTCATAAGCAAGAATGATCAAGGTGATATCCTAATGTATTTATATTATGGATTCTCATTCCCAAAATGAGGATTTTTGGGATGTTACAGGGCCCAAAGAAATAAATAGAGTTGCAGTATTGATTAGGTGGGCCAAATGATACACACTGTGCATTGAGTTTACAGTTTCCAGTCTTATATCTATATGATGTGGAAATCTATAGACATGGGTTTATAGTTTATGCACTGGGAATGCCAACCTAAACTAAATTCCAGGTTTCAAGCGTAGATCAAAGATTATTCTTAATTTAAACCTGGAGCAAAGCAGAGTGTAAAAATTCTAATATACTCCCTCCGTTCTCAAATAGATGTTTTTTTAGAATGCGTGCGGTTAATATTTTAAAATTTTGACCATTAATTCTGAGAAAAATATTTAGATTTATCAAAAGAAAATTATATAAGTAGATCTATCATCGAAAGCACTTCGACATCATTATATATGTTTTATAATTTTTTGTAACATATAGTTGGCAAAAGTAACAGTAAAATGTGTATATTGGAGACCGTGTCGATGTCCAAAATGACAAGTAAGAAAAGAAGGAGGTAGCATGTACTTACATCACATGCATGACTAAAGATGCCACTGCCGGGTATGCGTAACCCGTTTGACGGCCAAGTAAGATGCGTGCGTGGCATGGCAAGCCAAGTCATGGATCGATCACAGGTACATATTACTGCTTTGCAGTACGGACGAGAATATATATAAGAATGTGGTCCGGTGTTGAATGAATTGGCAGCTTAATTGAATGTTGACTTCAGTTTGCGAATTGATCTGACGTATACATACATGACGTGAAGCTTCCTAGCTAGACTTTACTGACCAAAAGCCCCACGGAGATTGACTCAAAAGATACGAAAGGAGATTGAGCTCTCTCTCTCTTTAGTGAAGTCAACAGCTGGTTTGCATACTTCACATTCCGTTTGATCATCAGCCAGCCAGTGAGCCGCACCACCCTCCCTCCGCCCGCACGCTCCCGTCACGGCGCTCACAGCCAATGAGCCGTTCGCGCGTCTCACCTGGCCCACGCGCAGCCCGCCCGCCTACGTCGCCTCGTCGTGAGAAGAACATGTGGGCAGGGGAGGGGAGGATAGGATGAGAGAGCGTGTGGAGGAGAGGGCCCAGAGAAATAAATAGAAAATCACACTATTGATTAGGTGGGCCAAATGATAGACAGTGTGCATTGAGTTTACAGTCTCTAGTCTTATATCTATATGATTTGAAAATCTATGGGTAGTGGCGGTGGCGACAGAGATGGCCGGAGCTGGTGTTACGGCGGCAAGAGGTGGCGAGGAGCTTTGGGTCTGCAACAGCTTTGGCGAAGGAGGCTTCCTTCGGGCTAAAAGAGAGGTGCACTAGACTTAGTGAGTCTAGGCAATGCTAACGAGCTAGGCACAGGGACTTGGGGCCACCGGAAGCGAGCCGGCAGCATGTAACCGCAGCGGCACCATAGGTGGCTAAGGGGAAAGGGGCACTAGGGATTTACCCTTGACAAAATGATACGTGCATTAGGACCAGAGGCTCACCACGATCACAAGGGTGAAAGGCTCACCACGATCACAAGGGTGAAGAAGATGAGGTCGTGGAGGTTTTGAAACGGCTTGTCGACGTTGAGCAGCGGCGGCGATGATGAGGTTCACGGTGATGGAGTGCTTCGAGGTTGAAGGTGCTACAAGAAGGTGCGTGTTAGCTCACTGGTGCTCTAGGGATAGTGTAGTTGCGAGGAATTGGACGGGGACTCACCGAGCTTCGAGAAAGGTCAAAAATGGCGGTGGCGGTCGAGGATGAGGAAGAAGATGGTGAGGCTCGGATTCACAGCAAACTGGCCTGCGTTAAGTGAGGGGATTAGTTGTAGGGGAGTCAGAACACATGATGACATGCATTCGAGAGAGGTTCAAACCTTCTGGAGTGGTAGGAACGTGGTGCCTCAGATCGGGTGCACGCGGGAGTCAGGGATGAAGGAGAACGCGTTCAACTACGAGACTCCTGGAGCTGCATTGAGCAAAGGATAGGGATGAGTGATGCATAAGGATCAAAACAACGTGAACGTTGTGGGCAAGGAAGCTCACCAGACCACAGAGTAACGGAGGCACACTCACTGGTGTCGAAGACGATGCAACCGTTCCCGCAAAACCAAGGAGCGATCTAGCTTGGGTTTGCGCAAAATGGAACGTGGGCGAGCTGAGGATATCAATGTGCGCTCTATTGCTTAAGTAGTTGGGATAAATGTGCGAGAAGAACGACGAGAGGCCGACGGTTGTGTGAGAAACTCTCGGTCGACCTCGAGTCTCTCTGTCCGTGTGGGAAAAAGGGCCGTCAATATGGTGGATAGCATGGGCGAAAGCAGGTGGAGGTGACGGGGGTGGTTGAGGCTCAATTCTGTGGGTGGCAGTCTTGAACCATGGGCGAGCCAAGGCTGGTGCTGTTGGCGCGTGGCGAGGTGGGCGAAGGGTCCGATGGGTGGGGTCACCGTGTCAGGGAGAGGGTAGAGAGGCAATGGAGCACGATGGAGTGGGTGTGAGCAAAGTGGGCCGAGTTGGGTTTCGGCCCAAAAGCCCGACGGGGATTCAAATTAGGTTTTCAAATTTTCAAACTAGTTTATTGTTGTTCAAATTTCTAACCATAGTAAATGGGCTCTAAAATTTATGATTTTTTTTTTGGAGGCTTCTATCACAATAAGGTTCATTGTTTAAAGTTTTCAAGATTTTATCAGTTCTTTGATTTTCTCAAAAATTCTTTCAAGTTGCTGTTTTCATATAAACACATTATTGCTTTTAATGAAAAATTTTAGAATATGCTCAAATAAATTTTACCACATATAAACATTCTCAAAATTATTCTCTAATTATTTTCATTATATATTTCCAAAATTGGGATTTTTGGGATGTTACAAACAGAGCATTTTGGTCGCCAGTTTTGGCCAGCGATCTGTACATTACCCTGAATAGATAGCTGACCAGTTTCACAAGAAAAAAAAAATCAGTTTCTGGATTGATAGCTGAGTTTTTTGTCAGCACGGAACGTATATATTACTGCGCACAGTGTTGAAATACATCTCGTTAACTAGCAAGCTTGGTTGGAAAAAAAATGGAAAGTACGTAGTACAATATAATCAGTTTTGGCAAGCAGTTTTTACAAGCACTAACTATGCGACCCGCACATCTGCTGATCGATCTGTATCTACAACCACACTAAACGCGGTCCTCCAGTTCACTGTTAATTACGTATCGCATTACAATTGCACACCACCATGCCATCGTATGTACAGAGACAAAAATATAAAACACATACAATAAACGAACAGCTGATGCTTAGTTTATTTATTCTCTGAAATATTACAGTTAGATACCGTCAACAACTATTAACAGACTGTATCTGTGACAAGTATACTTAAAATTTTACGGTACATATGTACCTTTATTTATAACAACCAACGAACTGAATGATCTGCCTATAATCTGCAGCTATATCAACCGATCAATTGTACGCGTAAAATTAAATCTAAATTGACAGCACGAAGAGCAGTTCATAAGATTTGATGGATCGATCATGGGGCCTTAATTGTGAGGGGGGCAACGAGGGCCCGGCATATTAGGGTCGTTGGTGCAGCCAGAAGGCCCCGACGATGCCTTGCTGACGGACACCAACGACGGAGGTGACTGCGCCTGTGTCGCCGCCGTGTGCTGATTGTCATCAGTTCCCAACAGGCAGCGCGCCGCCACGACATCCGCATGCAGCGACGCCGCGACGAGCACCAGAAGCAGCAGCGCCGCCGCCGCTCCACTCGCACCTTTTCCTCCTCTCTTCATCGTCTTCTGTTGAGTATATTTGTTCGTGCCGCTAGATCTCAAACCGATGGAGAAAGAGATCTCAGATAGTATGTACTAGCTTGTTCGTCAGGCTGAGCTGAGATGGTGTGGTGCATCCAAAGCTGAAGGGTTTGTTGGCTACTTATAACAGCTCGATCGATCGATCGATCTCATCGTTCAGACGATGGAGAAGATAAGCTGGACTGCTGAAGTTTCCATGACATTGCCGCGTATGCGGAAAACGTTTTTGACGGATTAAACTGGCGCTACTAGCCTAATTCCCAAACGTACGTTGATCGATCAGATCAGGAATAAACGACTGAGTCAAAAGTTACTCTTAGTACATGTCAGGTATTACTCCTAGCTAGCAAAGCTTGGTAGGAAACGGTAAGCGTATCTGCGTATATGCATTCATCAGTCATCACATCTGAACTGCATCACTCAGTCGTGACTCGTGAGTCGCATCAAACACATTAACAAAGAATGTTCCAACATTCCACGAGCAAACGGCTGCATATGCATGTCATATGTGAAGCTTACCTGAATTATTTCTGCCTGTACCCGTCGAAGATTCAATCTCTGACTGCACAGACACGTAAATATATACATGGGACCGTAAATATTAATATGGCGTCGGACTTGTTCAAATGGTTTGGCCGTTTCTGGAATCTGAATTTTTTTTTGAAGAATTCAGGCATCTGATAAATAAAATTGTAGTCATATGTAGAATTGTACAATCTACGCTCTCCAAAAAGACCCAATTGCGCAAAATCCTAAAGTAGAATTGTTAGCAGTGGAGCAGCCGGCGGTTGTGTATCGGACCTCTAACGTGTGTGTTTTAAATTTTGAGTCCTTTTACGGCACTCACCATTTAGTATGAGATATGCATTCGATTAGATTAGTTAGCTAGGATTTAGTTATACTTCCTCATCACAATGAGAAGTACAATATCGTGAGGGGTAAAATTATAATTTCCACTAGCACTTGTTCACAACCCTTGTTTGGAAAAAATGGATCTACGTGGAAAAGTCTAGAATACCCTTAAGAAATTAAGGGCGGTATTTGATTTATACTTGTGTGTGGAATTGAATTAGGTGATAGGATATGATTTAGATTATATGGTAGAATGATACAACAATCTTGTTTTTTTGGACAATCCATAAGATGAAGCTTCTAGTAGGTTACTACATATAGCACAACAAACTCAAAATACAGAAAATATAAGTATTGCGTTTACGGTTCATCCGCTCAAGCCATAAGCTCGTTGTTGTTTTCTGCTATTGGTGTAGGAACAGAAGTGATACATATCTGAATGACTGGATATATAATTATATATGATATTGTGCAGGGAAGGCACTGCACGTGGTTCTGGTATTCGTACAAGCGTATCATCCGTGGGATCAGACTCTTGGGTCGATGATCCGATCACTCGCCACATTATATCGCTTCATATCAATAAAGAGGAAGGGGACGGGTTTATGCTGTGGCCTGTGGTTCTTCAGAAGCGTGGAGGCTATTATATCCTTGTGCTGCCACTGGTGGATCCTCAGTCGTTTAAAGCATATGAAAGCCTCTTGAAAAGGTCTAACTGGGAGTTCAGCCAAGGAGAATGTCAATCTTTCTTCTATTCTTCTCAATCTTCCATGCATAACAGGGTAATGTAGGTTTGTTTGCCTGTTATGGATGCATATTCATTAGATGTGTTTCACATTTTACACTAACAGGGCTGAACAGGAAGGATTTCCTGATGTTTCTTTGCCACTGACTGGGTTACAAATCTAAACTTCATGTTCTTTGTATTTAATCATACCTTTGTTTGATTTATTTTTTTATGTTGTCTTTGTAGGTTCTGGTACTTGTCCAACTATTGACGAAGAAATAGTGGGCTAGGTTACAGATGAAATCTTCGTTATTTAGGTACTCAATTTGTATCTCTAATATGGTATATTATTTATGTTTTGCTATATTTTTCTTATTATATTTTATGTTGAAACATTTTTGGTAAAATTTTATGTTAACGAAGCATTTGTGGCTTATTTTTGTGTTATGTATTAGTGTGGGTAGAAATTAGCGTTATTTTTAAGATGTTATCCTATATTAGAAATTAGCCTGAGACTTGATCAAATCTTAGTACACCTCCAGACCGGCAGAACACCATCGATACACAGACAAAAGCCAAACGGTGAACAAGCCAACAGTTGATGCACTTTATTCTGAAAACGGCGGGAAAAGAGAACAAATTGTAGTACTGGTAATTAACACAACTCTTCTGTGATAACTACAGCCTGCCTACTAAGAAAACCTAAAACAGGAATGATCAACCTGTGGAGCTATAAATGTACGTGCATCAAATGATGCAACTTAATTAAGCCTACCTTGTTTAAACAACCAATGAACAGTATTATACCTGTGTCTGATTAACTAGTATCAATCAACTTCATGCAAGCTAGTTACAGAATCAACTTGGCCACCTCATGAACTATCTGAATATATATATGCATGTGTACGTAGTAGCTAGCTATGGCGCGTTAGGACGGCAAGGACGGCCACCCGGCGGCGTTTCTGGTTCGTGGGTGCAGCCAGAAGGCACTGATGATGCCTTGCTGACGGACACCAGCGGAGGCGACTGCGCCTGTGCCGACGGCGGAGTCTCACGGTCGTATGCAGCTCGTTCTCATCGCTCAGACGAGACGATGGATGTATAACGTCGAGCTGAAAGTTTCCACGACATGGTCGCGGGTGCAGAAAACGTTTTGAAGGATTAAACTGGCGTGTAACTTATTGTGTGCATGCTTGCATGCATGGATTGCATGAAATGCCCTGTATTATTGACGGACCTAACTTAAGATCCAATTAAGTTTCTACTTTCAGCTCACCAAAAGGGTTGATAGATGTAATCTGGACTGCTTTTTGGAGAAGTTTGAAGACTGGAGTAGACTTGCTTGTTCGACTGAAGGTGTATAATTGTTTGATCTTTTGGTTGTAACAGTTAGCTTGGATGCTGTAATAGATCTCTTATTCTCTTTTGGTGTGTCTTCTGTTAGTTTCTGATGAAAGCTGGTAATCCTAGCATGTTGCTTAGTATTTTGGATTGTAAGAACCATGTTATTTGCTTTCTATAAAACCAGGGTTTGTCCTCTTGTCAAAAAAAAGTTTCAACTTCAGGACTGGACTGAAGATTATTCCATGCATAGAGCTGGAGCCAGCAGTGTAAAATTCTGAGCTATGTACGACCGGCTGTAAGACCCATTTGACGGCCAAATTAATATGTTGAAACGTATACTGTGCATGCATCGCATCGCAGTCAAGCGTACGTCATCACACTTGGTTAATTAATTCGAAGCGTGTGGACTGAAGAATGCGTACCACTACAAACCTGGAGAACTAAACTAAATTAAACGGTGTGAAAAGTCGTAATCAAGAGCTCGAATGAGCAACGCTCTCAACAAACTATTGTGCGCATAAGCTTCTACGGACTACTAGGAGTCTACCAGAATGACGCGGAGGCTCGGAGATGTTCAAAGATGAGCTGTCGACGTTGAGTCGAGGCGGCGAGATGGGCTGCGCGTGGTGAAGATGTTCGGCGGAAGGAGGAAGCTTGGTGATGCTTGGAGGAGGCTGAGGAAGTCCTGGCGATGCTCTCCGTGCAAGGGATTGGTCCAAAGTGCAGTAGAGCTCTGGCGATGCTTGAAGCGACCGCGGAGATGTGGAAGAAAGCACGATTCGGCCGTTCCTATGGACCAAAGGCAAAATCGAATGAGAGGAAAGATTCAAGATGCTCTTGAAATCGATATGACACGATAAGAGTGACACCAAACCCTTCATGGCATTGTGAATGAAGGTGGCGACGCATACGGCGAATTAGGGCTTGCGCTCTCAGAGCTCTAGAGCTCGATTGAGCGGAGGAGGAAGAGAGTGAGTGAGCATGGGTGAGGAAAAGGAATAGAAGCTCGGGCTGACTTTTATAGACAGCGGGGCGAAGATGAATGAGGTGGAGCTCGAACAAAGGGCAGCGGAGCTCCCAGGTGTCTCGGCGGCATACGGGCAGGGTTAGGCGCGGCCGAGCAGGTGGATGGGCGTGGTGTAAGGGCGACGTGACGGGGGTAGGTATGGCTGGTGGCAAAACCACGGGCGGTGAGGTAAACCAGGAGCGGGGCGGTGAGCTCGCGCATGGGCGTGCGCTGGCGCTCAACACCGCGAGGTGGAAGAAAAACCCTGTGGGAGGGGCCCACAGGTCAGAGAGAGGTGAGAGGGTGAGTTTAGGTTTTAGGTTTTTTATTTCCTACTGATTTTGTCACAGCCCAACCAATTAAAATGGATTAATATGTATTTCATTAGCATGCATTATTGATTTCAAAACATTTCCATAATATATTGTACTTGGAAAATCTAATTTGGGGTGAACATACACATCAAAATTCACATTTCAATTCGAATCAGTGATAAAAGTTGTGATCATCATCTGAAACCAATTTAATCAAATACTACATTAATTCTCATGAATAAATATAATTTTCCAGAATTTTTGGGACTAGTTTGAACCTAATGAAAAATCAAACAACGTTCATAGACATACAACATGTTTGAATTTAAATGTCACAAATTTTAATATGAACAGTGGGGTTTCATAATTTTTATGGGAACTATATCTCCCCAGGAACCCCCACAATTTATTTCATGATTTTAGGATTTTTATTTCTATTTTTAAGCACTGGTCAAAGTAGAAATCTGATTCTTTAATTTCAGTCAACTCTAAACCTAAACCCTGACCTAGTACTGTTCCTCCGACTCGAGTCCGACTCGGCAACCGGACTCAACCCAACCACCTAAATGCACCGAGACATGCGACCGTTGGATCAAGCATCCGCGGCCCAGATCTTTCCATCGTTTGACCTGTCCGAACGCCCCCGTCAATCTCATCCGCCCGATCCTGATCTATCGGACTCCACTCAGCCACGTAGCGGTGAGTCACCTCCACGCCCTGAGTCGCTGTCATTGCGGGCCCGCCAGTCAGGCCTTTCTTCTTCCTCAGGCTGACGCTCGCGCAGAGCTCTCGCCACGCGGTCGCTACGCCCGAGCCGCCATCACCTCACCGCGCCGTCGGCTATCCCGAGCTCCCCCTCGCACGCCGCACCCACCCCAACGTCTCTCTCGGCTTTATCACCTCGAAGCCCTTCGTTCTCCTCACTTCTCCTCGGTTGTGAGAGGAGGAAGCTAAGCTGAGCTCGTTTCTGGGTAAGCTCCAACCGCATGGTTCCTTCCTCCTTCTGTTCATTGCCGTTTCCATTTTAGCTAAGCTCGGCTCCTATCTTGCCTTGTAGCCTCTGGTTCATCGTCGAGCTCTGTCGAGTCGAGGCGTGCTCCCAAGACACCTTGTGCCATTTCTCACCTCGGAAGGTATTATCTTCAATCCTCCGCGTCACCGTGACGTGCTTTAGTCCACGATCTAAACCCTCAATCAATTTCGTGATTGATTGACGAGCTTCTATTGAATTGAGGATTGTCTCATTTTGGTCGAAGAACAAACCTCTTCATCTCCCACTTCATTTTGGTAAGCTATCCTTGATTCTTTGCTCTTATAGCTTGACCTTGAGCTCCTAGAGCTGATCCAAGCACTCACGGTCTTGGTTTTGCTCGGGTTTTCTCTCTCGCAAAGCCGCATCGCCTCCACTCTTCTTCTCGGTGCGTCACACTGCTCGGCCCGACCTCAGACTTCCCCAAGCTTCTCACGGCTCGGGTGACCTCCTAAACCTTTAGGTAGCATAAGCAACCACGAGATTGTACTGAGACGCTCGGTTTAGCTGCATGCACTTTTGCCGTATAACCCGCCGCCGTTCTAGGCCGGCTCAGTCGTCGGGACTACTCCCATTAGGAGCACCTTGCTATTCTACATTTGTCCATGCCCTTGGTTAGCGTCGCCGGGGTCGTAATCGCCGGCAAGCCGCCGAGCAACCGCGCGAGGCAAATTTTGCCGTTGTCGTACGCCGACCGCGACTGTAGCAACGTCGTTAACCATTAACTTCAATCATTAGCAATAACTGATGTCTTAGCTGCGGTAATGTTCCACCTACATGCGGGCCCCATGCACGGAAGAACGGGGAGGTTTTGGATAATGTCACAGCGACTTACATGTGGGCCTTGGGTGTTAAACCCCGTGCTCCGGGCGTGTGCGCTGGTGGGCTGAG
This sequence comes from Ampelocalamus luodianensis, assembly GCA_036346255.1. NCBI lineage: Eukaryota > Viridiplantae > Streptophyta > Magnoliopsida > Poales > Poaceae > Ampelocalamus > Ampelocalamus luodianensis. The sequence goes on along the minus strand of CM070634.1, from coordinate 79,882,266 downwards.
TCCACTGGACCACGTCACTGACGACGGGCCCCACATGTCAGTTCGATTTTAAAATCAGAGTTAAAAAGGGGAAAGCACTGTTCTCCGGGTCCCACTGATCAGTGACTATGACTAGCACATGTCTCGGTAAGAAAAGGAGTAACTGCGTTATAAAATCCGAAAATGATTTATTTACACACTGTAAAATATGAATAACTTCTAAAATGCATAACAAATTCATTTTAACTCCAAAATTAGTGAAACCACTTCTGATAATTTTCATTTTTAATAAGCTTTATGTTAAAATTGGTTCAAACCTTGTCTCTGTAGCAGAGAGTATTAATTGGAGATTAATCCATTAAAACCATTATTTGTACAATAGAAAAATGACTGATGACTTCAAAAATGCATAAGTAATTATTGGAAGCTCCAAAAACAGTGAGACCAGTTTTGATAATTTTCATTTTCAGTGAACTTAATTCTAAAAATGGTCTCCATGTTACCTCTGTCACAGAAACTATTTTGGGAGAATATAATATTTAATTCCATTATTGTTATACTATAAAAGGTTGATAACTTTGAAAATCAATAACTAAATCATAAGAACTCCAAATGGGACAAACTCAACTATTCTGAACTTGTATTAATATTACCTATTTACCTATGTAATCCTTTACCCCACCACTGTTCTACAAATTTTGGCCAAATAATTAAAATACATAACTTAGGGTGAATGAAATCTGAAATTCAAAATAGCATAACTTCCAATTCATAACTCCAAATGGAATATTTCTTTTACCTAAATCCCTCTAAAATCATAACCTAACTACTGTAGAAAAATCATGCATTTTTGAGTATTTTGGTTTTTGAGTTGTTTTCTCGGTATTTATTTGATGTTATAATTATATAGATCCCGAGTATATTGATATCGACACTTACGCTACTGAGAGCGAACAGCTACTGTACCAGCAAGGCAAGCATCATTTGAACTTTCTTTTGCATCATATTTGATCCCAGTTTTGGTTAAGTTAGTGCAATGATAATTGCTTGCATGCTATTTTGATTATGTCAATATTTTTGTGATGTGTAGTTTAGTTATGTCCTATGCTTGAGGTTAATCTTGAATTATGCCAACTCCTATATGCTTAAGATAGGATGTGTGAATTATGGGTTATAGAATTGCTTAGCCATGCAAGTCTAGACACGGTAGTTCGATCGTCGGGAATAACCCATCGGTTTTGGGATAAACACAACTCTCATTTTTATGATTTATACTTCAGATCTTTGTAGTTGTTTTATGAGTTAAATTTTGTCATTTTTAAATGAGCTCTTGGTCTGGACAAGTGTTGGTTAGTGATGATGCTTTGTGCACGAGCATTGGGTAAGTGGAAGGACTTGTCTGGACAATTGAGGACCGAACTTTGGTAACGTCGTTAATTCAAGTACACTAGTGCTGCTACACGCGGTATATGGGTGCCGTATGGTTAAGTAGGGGGGAGTTTTATTGTGTTGAGTCCCACGGTGGTGAAATTGTAAGGGCATAGGACCGTAAAATCCTATGTTCCTTTTGGGGCCGATAGGGCATGGAGGCCGTAACGTCTTATGTTCCTAGGAGCCCTGGGTTGAGGGACTTAGCCAATGGAATCATCTTGCTAAAAACGACCATATCTTGATTTACCCGGCCAGCATACCATAGGAAGTGTGCTATATTCGGAGGCATCTGGAGGCTAACGGGCTAATCAAGTCGTGTGGGTAAAGTAGTACACCCCTGCAGGGTATCAATCTATTCGAATAGCCGTGTCCACGGTTATGGACAACCGCTTGAGTTCAGGAGTTACTATTGTTAGACTTTCAATTAAAATTGTGGTTGAACTTGGTATTGGTCATGAACGGGATGTTCATGTGTTTAGTACATCAAAGTGGGCTGCCACTTTGGTCCTTGTATGATTAAATTGTTTATTACTGAAATGCTTTACCATATGTTTTACTTCTACTTCAAATCTGATTTTAAATGGGCACATGAAAAACTAGTATGTGTAGGATGTTAATTGTTGCGTCTCTTTCGCAAAACTAAACCAATATGAGCCAATATATGTCGTACTCATTGTTAATGGATCCCCATTTAACTCACTAAGTGTAGTGCTTCGAATCGAAAGAGAATCAACAATCATGTAGCGCTCGCAAAGGAGCAGCGCGCATGATCGTTGAGGCTCTAGTATTCGGCTAAGCCTCTCACTTGGATAGAGTTAAATTGGAATTCATTTACCGGAGACCTGTAATTATGTCCCTAAGACCTTGGCTAATCTCGGTCTTAAGGAGATAATTACCGGGGTCCCCACAGATTTATTGTCCAATTTTATTTACTACTCAAATTGAGTTCAAATTTTATGAAAATTTTTGTGTAGGTTTATGACCTAATGTAGTTTCTCCTGTACAATTTTTAGAGGTTTAAACCTTCTGTGAATTTCTATAAAAATCGTGCAAGGTTTTGTTCTTATGAGTTTGTAATTATTTTTCTTAACAAGATTTTATATAAAAGTTTTGGTGAATTCTTCCTAGGATAACATGCCCAAAATAATTCTCTTATTAAATATTTTTTACTTTGTTTTATCTATTTCCTTTTAGCTTTGTTGGTTTGTAGTTCATATTTTGCTTTTAAATCAAAGTCAATTTCAAACATGGGTATATTTTCATATGCAAATGATCAAAGTATTTTCACTTATGCATTTATAATACATAATCTCAGAATTTGGATTTTGAGATGTAACAAGGACGATCTGAAAGCCACAATGGGATGTGGAGGAGGTTGTTGCCGGCCCGACCTGCGCTGCGCTAGGAGTGAGGTATGTGGAGGCGGCGGCGGCGGGGAGGGAGTTCCATTGTGCTGGAGGTTTAATCGTGTACGGTCGAGTGCGTGCTAGAGTGTTGCACCTCTCTTTGGCACAATAAGCATTACAACAATGGCGAATTGGAGACACGATCAGTTGGGTAGGCAAGTAAGTATTATTGCTCAAGCAATCAGTGAGGACCCGGTTTATTCGGCATCTTTGTTTAACCATCCACTTGGTCCTAACGGTACAAATCAAATAAACCAAGCCTCGAGATATGTATACTTCAAATGCATTATACACACCCGCTACAAAATCATGCATCAATTCCATTCATACACATAGAGCGAAGCAAAAGCAACAAGCGAAAGACATAGATAATATAAAGAGAGTTATTACAAAAGAGAGGCCGACCGGCCAAAATTCATAAAGATAAGTAAATACACAGCGGAAGCAAAATGGCCATAAGATGGCGATAAACAAAAGCCAATCGGTGTGCCTTTACCCACAAGGCAACCAACCGGACCGCCAAGCTAATCGTCCCAAACAGCGCCGCAACACAGCTCACAAAAGTGAGGCCCTTGGGGCTCACCTTCTTCCTCTGCAACAATTAATATTAAGCAAAGCAGATGAGTACAAAACTTGTTTTTGTACTCGCAAGACTGACGTGTGAGATAACAGAACTATAATTAACTACATGCAAGCTTTATTTAAGTGGATGAGGCTTTGGACTTATTTTGCATAAAGCAAGTTTTCGCTTACAATAAGGTAATAGATTCAAAGCAAGTTTGCAATTAACTTTTATTGTTCAAATAAAAGAGAGACAATAATAACATAGATAGAGACAACACCAACCTAGAAGTGACTAACCCATAGTCACCACAACAATAGCATGAAGTACCCCTTCATACCACCCATGTCAAGTTTAAGTTTTTAAAAGGTTGTAGTCTAGTTCTTGTGGGAAATAACCAAGCGTGTCCATAACCTAGGGCGAGGCTATTCGAATAGTTTTAACCTGCAGGTGTACCAATGTACCCCACGATAGACGCCTTTCCACCACCACGGTTAGCACACTTCCTTTGGTATGCAAGCATGGCTAAGTCTAACAAGGCGCTTTCCAATGGGCGATGCTAATTAAGAGCCGCAACCCACGGAGAAAGACACATTAGGCAGCCTAACAGGTGCGCCAATGCTCCCCTCCAAACACCACACCAGAACACACCCACCAACGGCTCATAATTAACACCTCCCAAAGTACTTAGTCAAGAGAGGTTCCATATCCCCTCGTGTGGTTGTACGCAATAATTGCTTGGATCAATGGCACAAGTAACTCGGTCCTTAGGGACTTAGGCACCATTCGATCACACCCACAGATCACCCAACATACCATTGTGCCCAAGCCAAGATATAATTTTTGTTTTGATTTTGATTTGCAAAATGGTAAAGCACAAGGGTTGTACATAATGGAATAATATAAGTATTTGTGTGATCAAGATCACCGACTAAGTCGATGATCGCCCAATACTACCGATGCTAGGCATGGCTAAGCAATATTTATTCGAATCTACTAAGTGACAAGAGCTCATCAACGAACTCTAATCACGACAAATAACCTAGGCTCGGGTAGTAGAGGATAATTATTTACCTACAGATTATGCAACTAGAGTCTAACTAATCAATTTAACAACAAAATAGCAATGCATACATAGAAGTTAAACAAAATATTAGACTTTAAAAGTAATGGGATTAATGGGAAATGATCAAGCTGCTTGCACGCTTGTGTTGCTCAACTTGTTGCGGAGGGTCGTTCTCGGGGTTACCGCAAATATCGAATCCTAAGCGAAAGAAGCGAAAACAACCAATAAGACGAGCAACACTTAAACAAAAGAGCAAGCAGAAATTATCCAAATGTGACGAAATTTATACACAAGGTAAAATACGAACATACCTAGACATAGAAAGCTGGAAAAACTTAATTTGGATTTGTGGTGCAAAAGATATTCTCTAAAAACCTAATTTCGGCCATAATTAGCTTTGTAGCAAAAATATTTTCTAGAAAGATTTTGAAGCTGAAACTTTTATGGTAGCTACCTCTGGTATAGTGGTAACCCATATAAAATTTCAGGTCATTTGTAGTTACATTGAAAGAGTTATGATTTTCTAAGTTTTAAATCTAAGACATGATTAATTTCAGTATTAAAGACTCTGCAAAACCTATACTAAGCTAAAGTACTTTAACAGATGCATTTATAGAACTTTAGTTTGTTAAATTTGCTGCTGAGAGAAAAGTTATGCAATTTTGAAGTTTAAAACAATTAATATGTGCAAATAAAAGCTCTCGGGACTAAATCGGAAAACCACAAATCGGGAGGTCGTGGGCGTTGATCAAAGATCGCACGGCTCACGATCTCGAATGCTAAAACCATACGAGCTCACGGGCGCAAAGACCTTGCGCGCCTAGGAGAGGTCTTAACCGTTGATATTGAATCCAACGGCTCAGACCACCGGATGCACGGCCACGCGAAGGAGCTCCTCGCGACTAGGGAGGTCGTGGCCATCGGATCGGATCTGGCGGCCCCGAGCTCCACGAGGAGGTCCTACGGCTATCCATCTAAGGGAAGGTGCAGGCGGTTATGATTTCCGAGGGAGGTCTTGCGGTCTAGATACGGCGAGAGCGGACCTAAGCGGTGCTTGGCGAGAGGTCTTGGCGGTGGGATCTCAGGAGGTCCTAACGGTCTAGATTTCCCTGGGGAGGTCCTCCAACACGGTGCTATACGAGAGAGAGATGCGGATGGCTCGGATCTCTATGGGAGAGGTCACTGAGTGGTCCCGGATCTAGGCGGGAGGTCCTCATGGTTAAGACCCGACGAGGAGGTCACGAGGTTCTCTTTACAAAGAGACCAAGGGATGGTCTTTGTAAAGAGGACCACAGGATGGTTTTGAAGGTTTTCTTTACAAAAGACAGGGGTGGTCTTTTGCAAAGAGACCTTGGTGGGGTGGCTCAGGTGGTTTTAGAAAGCGACTAAGGAAGGACTTTTGCAAAGGGACCCCAAGGAGGTCAGAGAGGCGGTTTGACAAAAGCGGCCAGGGGTGACCTCTTCGCCTGAGAGGACCTCAAGGAGGTCTTTTGCAAAAGGACCCCAAGGAGGAGGGTGATCCTAGCGGTCGGGATTTAACCTACGGAGGTCTTTAACGGCCGAGATTCTATATGGTGGGAGGTCACGGCGGCTAAGGACTTAGACTAGGAGATCTAGCGGTCGGATCAACAACGAAGAGGTCATGAGCGGCTAAGACCACAACCGAGAGGTCCTAGGACTTAGCTAATCGGAACAAAGGATCTACGGGTGGATCTAAGCGGGGAAGAGGTCATTACGGGCTAGGATTAAATCGAAGAGGTCACGGAAGCTAGAGTTTTGCCGACAAGATCCACGGTGCGAATCTAGCGGGGAGGTCACGGAGGTCACGATGAACGAGGAGGTCGGTGACTTGACAAAAATGCGACAACGACCGGGACACGGCTTTGGTCACGGCTCGTCGCGGCGACCACGACGACCACGGCGCGCGGTCCAGCGGGGCAAAAGCGTTCGCAATACTATTGCGAACATTTTGAGGGCACAAATGTCGCGGACACGACCCATATCGCGGCGGCCGACGACGAGGCGGAGATCAAGTGCGGGAAAAGTGAAAACCGAGAAAGACTTCGCGCGACCTAAGCTATCGAGTGCTTAAGCTACGAGAGGTCATTGTGAACTCACAGGCGGAGGAGGTCAAGGGAGGTCGAGGAGTTCGGCGACGGCGGCGCCACCGGCCGAGGAAGACAACGCGGGCAAGCAATCACGAGCAATAGAGGACCAAAGAGTGGTGCGGTTAGCTCCTAAAGGACTCACCGAAAGTCCAAGAGCGATGAATTGGAGGAGGGGCAACCTTCAGGAGAGGAGGACGAAGGCGGCGGTTTCGGCGGCAGGACCCGCACCTTGATTGTTGCTCCTGCGAGCACAAGCCAAACCAAGTTAGGAGCAGACCGGGAGGTCGAAAGGAGCGTTGTGATGCTAGAAAAGGGCCGAGGGACCTGGAGCACCGTCGGCGATGAGGAGCTCTGCGGCCAACAATGGCGGAAGGTGATTTGAGTGATTCTAGCTCAAGCAAGCAAGGTGGGTGTAAAGCGGGGCTGCGGAAGGGTGAAAGGAGGACAACGAAGGAGGCTGGGTGTTTAAGTAGCGAGAGGAGCTTGGTCCGCAGCGGCTCTCGCAGGAGAGGTCCGGCTCAGTCATGGGAGGCGGCGGCGGGGCGGTAGAAGGAGACTCTGTGGCGGCTCACGAGGATAATAAATGCATGCAGCGAGGAAGCGGATGGGGAGATGACTAGGCGCCGCTTGCTTTCGCCGACTTCACCGCGCCACGATGCGCGTGGGCGTGCGGAGGAAGAAGATGACCAGCGGCGACACCGGGCCTGGTCGCGGACGCGACAGCGCGAGCGGCGAGCAAGTGCGATCGGTGGGACGCCTTGTGATCGAGCCAACTCGGCCGAGTCGGACTCGAGTTCAAGCTCGGTCGGGTGAACAGTACTAGACCTGTTTTAATTTGAATTTTGTGCTGAATATTTGAGGATTTAATTGGAGGGCCAAATGAACTCCAAATTTGATGAAATTTTAACTGAAGCTTAGTAGTTAGATGATTGAACTCCCCTACAACTTTCAGAAGTTTTTATGTATTATAAAAATTCCAGAAGTGATAAACTAGGGTTTGACCAACTGAAATGTTGGTTTGACCTGCCTCCAAACTGTTTCAAATCATTTCCAAAAATTAGGAAATAATTCAGAGGTGCCACCAAGCAACCCTAGAACCCAGGAAAAATATTTCCAGAGCAATATCACAAGATTGGACAAGATTATCTTTGCCTTGAGAGAATTGAAGGTTTTGATTTTGCATTTCCCAAAACTCCTTTGCAAGAATTTCAGAAAAGTTCGACAACAGAAGGGAGTAAGAAAAAGTTTTAATTTCTACTCATTTTCTTACATTTAAAACACAAGTTAAAAATGGGGATGTTACAAACCTCCCCCCCTTACAAAAATCTCGTCCCGAGATTTGGTTCACTCGGAAAAGAAAGAGGGGTAGTCTGCACGGAGACGATCTTCTCGCTCCCAAGTAGCTTCATCCTCGGAATGGTTTGACCACTGAACCTTAAGGAACTTGATGGTCTTATTCCTCGTTCTTCGTTCAGCTTCCTCGAGTATGCGAACAGGACGCTCGCGGTAGGTCAAATCTTCCTGGACATCAAGAGTTTCCAACGGAGCTTCCTCAGTTGGAACACGGAGGCACTTCTTTAGCTGGGACACATGGAACACATCATGTACTCCCGCAAGTGCAGCAGGCAACTCCAACTTGTAGGCAACAGCTCCCTTCTTCTCGATAATACGGTAGGGGCCGACATATCGAGGAGCTAACTTTCCCTTGACACCAAAAGCGGTGACCTTTGGAGGAGAAACCTTGAGATAAGCGAAGTCATTGGGCTCAAAGATCAACTCCGACAACGGCGATCCGCATAGCTCTTCTCGCACGGATTGAGTGTGCGCAGCGATCACGAATGAGTGGACTTGACCCTCGGCCTCATTGGTGAGCCGGGCCAAAGAAAGGTCTTTCACGGTCTCGGACCAGTTCAACGAGGTTCTACACTTTCTCCGTATAAGGCCTCGAATGGTGCCATGCCGAGGCGCTTGAAACTGTTGTTGTAAGAAAACTCGGCGAATGGCAAGCACTTCTCCAGTGCTTCCCATAGGAAAGAACACAAGCTCGCGACATGTCCTCCAAAACTTGGTTGACCCTCTCGGTCGACCATCTGTTTGGGGGTGATATCTTTATCTTTGAAGAAAGACGAGTTCCATAGCTTCTTGCAAGCTATGCGAGCGAGAAGTGAAGATTGAACCACGATCGAAATGATCGTCTTGATTACCATGCAAGCTCACGATCTGGCGATATAGAGCTCCATAAGGTGACCGTCACGAATCTTGGTCTTGGCGGAAGAAAATCGCCACTTTCGTCAACCGGTCAATGATAACCCAAATGGCATCATTGCCCGCGGTGACACAGGTAGGCGGTGATAAAATCCATCGGACGAATCCCACTTCCACTCGGAATGGGCAAGGGTGAAGCAATCGGTGGGCGATGCTCGGCCTTGACACGGCGACACCGCGTCGCGCTCGCAACGAACCTCGCGATCTCCCTCTTCATTCGGGTCTACCAAAATCTCTGGCGAAGATCACGGTACATCTTCGTGGCCGGGATGAATGGATAGCGAGGAATCGTGGGCTTCGCGGAGGATCAAATTCATACGCTATGTCCTTTGGAACCACGAGGCGTTGCCCGAACCTCAAGACACCAAGCTCATCTACGGAGAAGCACTTGGTTTATTCCGTTCTTGACATTCTCCTTGATGCGGTTTACCCCAACATCGATCAGCTGAGCGGACTGATCCGATCCACCAAAGTTGGTTTGTACAACCAAGGCGGCGAGGAACCATGCTCAACCAAACCCGAGTTGAGGCGCTGAAACTCCTCTAGAAGAGGCTGATGCTCTGGCGGCAATGCATTGCAATGCGCTGCGACTAAGCGCATCCGCATAGCGACATTGGCCTTGCCGGATGGTAGTGAATACCCATGTCATAGTCCTTGATCAACTCCAACCATCTCCTTTGCGGAGGTTCGGGTGCAGTTGGGTGAACAAATACTTCAAGCTTTTGTGATCCGAATACACTTCACAGCGATTCCGATTAGGTAATGTCGCCAAATCTTAAGTGCATGGATCACGGCCAACTCAAGTCATGGGTAGGATAGTTAAGTTCATGAGGTCTCAATTGCCTTGATGCATAGGCCACTACCTTGCCTTCTTGCATAAGGACACAACCGAGGCCTCGGCGAAGCGTCACAAAAGATATCGAAGCCGGTGACATCGGGAGAACAAGAACGGAGGCGGTGGTCAATCGCTTCAAGTTCTTGAAACTTTCCTCGCAATCAGCGGACCACGAGAACTTCTTGTCCTTCTTGAGCAACTCCGTCATCGGCCGCTATCTTGAGAAGTTCTCGATAAAGCGGCGATAATATCCCGCTAAACCAGAAAACTCGAACCCGGTGACCGAAGTAGGTGACTCGAGAAAGCACATCGCTGATCTTGCTAGGATCCACACTCGCCTCTGCCCAGAAAGAATATGGCCTAAGAAGGCTACTTCCTTCAACGAGCAGCGCACTTGCTGAACCGCATACGGCTTGTGCTCATGAGCTTGCCCAACACAAGCTTCAAATGCTCGGTGTGTTCCTCCTCGCTCTTAGAGTAGATAAGGATATCATCGATGAAGACCACAACGAACCTATCCAAATACTCCATGAACACCGAATTCATGAGGTTCATGAACAAGGCGAGCATTGGTTGCGAATGACATGACGGTATACTCGTACAAGCCATAACGAGTAGAAAAAGCGTCTTTAGGATATCCTCGGTCGAATCGAACTTGATGATATCACTCTCAAATCAATCTGGAGAAGACTCGAGCTCCGATTAATTGATCGAAGAGGTCATCGATATGGGGCAAAGGTACTTGTTCTTTACCGTTACTTCATTAAGTGGGCGGTAATCAACGCATTTATGCTGCGTCTTGTCCTTTTCGGGACAAAGATTGCTGAGCATCCCTAGGGAGACGAGCTAGGCGGATGAAACCCTTCTCTTGAAGCTCACCCAGTGCTTCTTCAACTCCACCAACTCAATTGGGTCCATCGGTGAGGCCTCTTTGAAATCGGGCGATGCAGGAACCAACTCAATGACAAACTCGAGGTCTCGAACTGGTGGCATCCTGGAAGGTCGTCGGGAAGACATCAACAAAGTCATGCAGACCTGGGACTTCACTAATATCTAGAGGCGGCAGCTGGCGCGAATAGATGCGGATCCTGCTGACCGGCGAAGCGAACCTGCTCTTGAGGAGTGGTGAGGTAGATGAGCCTCCTAGCGCAATCAATTTGTCCCATGTCTTTGAGACAACCAATCCATGCCTAGGATTACATCTAAGCTCGCCCGATCGAAGGAGGATAAGGTTTGCCAAAAATCCTACCCTTCTATCTCATGAGGACATCCCTACACTCGGACTCGACTCTCAACTCCAGCCAAGGAGAGCGAATGAGCGGCAGGACCAACAATGGAGTAAAGGAGACCCCCACAGCAAAAGACTCGAAACAAATGAATGAGATGCTTTGAATCAAACAAAGCTAGCGAGGAAAGAGTTAACAAAGGGTACCCAACACGGCGTCGGTGCCTCCTGTGCCTCCTCGCGGAGATGAGGTTGACGGCCACTACCCACGCCTTGGGTAGCGAGGACAACCGATCGATCTGGGAAGAACCACCTCCTGCCCGCGTCCTCCATTGGGACGAGGGCGCTCCGATCTGTTAGGGCAACTATTGGCATAATGCCCCTTACGGTTGCACAAAAGCAAGTGACCCGGCGGCCGGATTGCGGGGCCACCTGGCTGGTTGTGGCGCCGTGCAGGGCACGGCTGCGGAGGCGGAGGAACTTTGGCGGCCTCGGTGGTAGGAAGCCTGAACGGGCCTGGGTAGGCCCGGCACGAGGGCGAGAGGCGGCACATGCGGACCATGGGCCTCCCACTTGCGCTGCGGGACTCGCCAGCGCCTTGGCCTTGTGCTCGGCAACAATGGCCTTGTCTACCAAGGCACGGAAGTCGACAAAGTCCACAATGGAGAGCCTGTCTTGCGGCTCCTCGGACAAACCCTCCATGAACTTCTCACCTTGGCCTCGCCGGTGGCCACCTCGGATGGAGCATAACAGCCAAGTGGTTGAACTCGTGCAGTACTCCATCAGCGACTTACGCCCTTGCAGCGCGAGAAACTCCTTCTTCTTGACTTCATCAAGCGGCGAGGATGTGAGCTCGGCGGAACGCCGTCCGGAACTCATCCCAAGAGGCAGCGTGGCGGCGGGCTGCATGGCCAAGAAGTTCTCCCACCGAGAGTCTGCCCCTGAAGGCGATGGGAGGCAAGAGTGCCTACTGTCTGGTCGAACCGAGCAGCGTCGAGCTTACGCTCAACTCGGCGCGGCCAGTCATCTGCGTCAATGGGTCCTCGAGACGGAGAGCGTGGGGTGAGTGCGAAGAAACTTCAGCAAGGCCCCACGGGGCGATGTCCACCCTGCCGGATCACGAGGCACGGAAGAGGCGGAGGTGTTGCGCGCAATAACATCCGGCAGACCCTCACATCCTCTGGCGGTTGCGCTCGATGCAGAGAAGGACCTCGGCCATGGTCGGAGGAGGCGAAGCTCCTCATCAAACCAGCTGCGACCACGGCCGCTTCTGAGTACCTCCATCCATCACCTTTAAGAAACTTAGGTTAGAAACCAAAGCACTAACATTAGAAGTTGATGAAAGCGAAAGCTAACGATTAGGGAATGAGACATCACCCTAACCGAAAGCCAAAACAGCAAGTAACAACTTTAAATGTTTCCAAAGAAGCTCCAAAACAGCAAGGAAACTCCAAACCAAGCTCAACTTCTCAATGCCATTAACCCGTATTGAATGAGCAGTAATAGTGTGAGAAGGTAAAAATTTCAGCACACTACAACCAGCTAACACTACTCAAGAACAAGGTTAAGGCGATAAAAATAACGTTAGATACTTAGCTAACTAGTATCACATCTTACCCTTTTATTCCCACAAGTTTTACTTGGTTAATCTCTTATTTTCTACCCAGTTAGAACCTTTGAGCTGCTGTCCGGAAATTGAATGATCGCTGTCAGATTTGCATCCAAGCCTCCTAATTGAAATCTTCAACCGGAGCTTCAAAACCTGTAGAGAGCGGCTAACATTTCAATTTGCCAAGCTCATTGGTCCCAAACCCAATTGTCGATAATGACTATCTTTTGAGAGAAGGAAAGGGAAAACACTTTTTAAAACTCAAATTAGAGCAAGGCGAGAAGAAAGCTAAGATAGGTAAGGAATAAAATCAGAGAACTTACTTAAGCTTTCACAAATCATTTGACCCTTTGAAAATAAGGTTTTCAAAATATCCTAAGGACGACCAAGCTTGGGTTACTACAGTCGGAATGGCTCGATACCAACTTTGTGAGGACCCGGTTTATTAAACATCTTGTTTAACCATCCACTTGGTCCTAACAGTACAAATCAAATAAACCAAGCCTCGAATATGTATACTTCCAAATGTAGTATACACACCCGCTACAAAATCATGCATCAATTCCATTCATACACATAGAGCGAAGCAAAAGCAACAAGCTGAAAGACATAGATAATATAAAGAGAGTTATTACAAAGAGAGGCCGACAGGCCAAAATTCATAAAGATAAGTAAATACACAGTGGAAGCAAAATGGCCATAAGATGGCGATAAACAAAAGCCAATCGGTGTGCCTTTACCCACAAGGCAACCAACCGGACCGCCAAGCTAATCGTCCCAAACAACGCCGCAACACAGACTCACAAAAGTGAGGCCCTTGGGGCTCACCTTCTTCCTCTGCAACAATTAATATTAAGCAAAGCAGATGAGTACAAAACTTGTTTTTGTACTCGCAAGACTGACGTGTGAGATAACAGAACTATAATTAACTACATGCAAGCTTTATTTAAGTGGATGAGGCTTTGGACTTATTTTCGACATAAAGCAAGTTTTCATTTACAATAAGGTAATAGATTCAAAGCAAGTTTGCAATTAACTTTTATTGTTCAAATAAAGAGAGACAATAATAACATAGATAGAGAACAACACCAACCTAGAAGTGACTAACCCATAGTCACCACAACAATAGCATGAAGTACCCCTTCATACCACCCATGTCAAGTTTAAGTTTTTAAAGGTTGTAGTCTAGTTCTTGTGGGAAATAACCAAGCGTGTCCATAACCTAGGGCGAGGCTATTCGAATAGTTTTAACCTGCGGGGTGTACCAATGTACCCACACGATAGACCGCCTTTCCACCGTACCACAGTTAGCACACTTCCTTTGGTATGCGAGGCATGGCTAAGTCTAACAAGACGCTTTCCAATGGGCGATGCTAATTAAGAGCCGCAACCCACGGGAGAAAGACACATTAGGCAGACCTAACCGATGCGCCAATGCTCCCCTCCAAACACCACACCAGAACACACCCACCAACCAGCTCATAATTAACACCTCCCAAAGTACTTAGTCAGAGAGTTCCATATCCCCTCGTGTGGTTGCACGCAATAATTGCTTGGATCAATGGCACAAGTAACTTCGGTCCTTAGGGACTTAGGCACCATTCGATCACACCCAACGGATCACCCAACATACCATTGTGTCCAAGCCAAGATATAATTTTTGTTTTGAGTTTTGATTTGCAAAATGGTAAAGCACAAGGGTTGTACATAATGGAATAATATAAGTATTTGTGTGATCAAGATCACCGACTAAGTCGATGATGGCCCAATACTCTGATGCTAGGCATGGCTAAGCAATATTTATTCGAATCTACTAAGTGACAAGAGCTCATCCAACGAACTCTAATCACGACAAATAACCTAGGCTCGGGTAGTAGAGGATAATTATTTACCTACAGATTATGCAACTAGAGGTCTAACTAATCAATTTAACAACAAAATAGCAATGCATACATAGAAGTTAAACAAAATATTAGACTTTAAAAGTAATGGGATTAATGGAAATGATCAAGCGCTTGCTTGCTTTGTTGCTCAACTTGTTGCGGAGGGTCGTTCTCGGGGTTACCGCAAATATCGAATCCTAAGCGAAAGAGCGAAAACAACCAATAAGACGAGCAACACTTAAACAAAAGAGCAAGCGAAATTATCCAAATGTGTGAAATTTATACACAAGGTAAAATACGAACATACCTAGACATAGAAACTGGAAAAACTTAATTTGGATTTGTGGTGCAAAAGATATTCTCTAAAAACCTAATTTGGCCATAATTAGCCTTGTAGCAAAAATATTTTCTAGAAAGATTTTGAAGCTGAAACTTTATGGTAGCTACCTCTTTGGTATAGTGGTAACCATATAAAATTTCAGGTCATTTGGAGTTACATTGAAAGAGTTATGATTTTCTAAGTTTTAAATCTAAGACATGATTAATTTCAGTATTAAAGACTCTGCAAAACCTATACTAAGCTAAAGTACTTTATGAGATGCATTTATAGAACTTTAGTTTGTTAAATTTGGACTCATGAGAAAAAGTTATGCAATTTTGAAGTTTAAAACAATTAATATGTGCAAATAAAAGCTCTCGGGACTAAATCGGAAAACCAACGGCCCGGGAGGTCGTGGGCGTTGATCAAAGATCGCACGGCTCACGATCTCGATGCTAAAACCCTTACGAGCTCACGGGCGCAAAGACCTTGCCGCGCCTAGGAGAGGTCTTAACAGTTGATATTGAATCCAACGGCTCCACCACCGGATGCAAGACACTGCGAAGGAGCTCCTCGCGCGCTAGGGAGGTCGTGGCCATCAGATCACGGATCTGGCGGCCCCGAGCTCCACGAGGAGGTCCACGGCTATCCATCTAAGGGAAGGTGCGGGCGGTTAAGATTTCCCGAGGAGGTCTTAACGGTCTAGATCTCGAGCGGAGAGCGGACCTAAGCGGTGCTTAACGTGAGAGGTCTTGGCGGTGGGATCTCACGAGGAGGTCCTAACGGTCTAGATTTCCCTCGGGGAGGTCCTCCAACACAGTGCTATACAGAGAGAGATCTGGATGGCTCATATCTCTATGGGAGAGGTCCTGAGTGGTCCAGATCTAGGCGGGGAGGTCCTCATGGTTAAGACCCGGACGAGGAGGTCTCGAGGTTCTCTTTACAAAGAGACCAAGGGATGGTCTTTTGTAAAGAGGACCACAGGATGGTTTTGAAGGTTTTCTTTACAAAAGACCAGGGTGGTCTTTTGCAAAAGAGGACCTTGGTGGGGTGGCTCAGGTGGTTTTAGAAAGCGACTAAGGAAGGACTTTTTGCAAAGGGGACCCCAAGGAGGTCCGAGAGAGGCGTTTTGACAAAAGCGCCAGGGTGACCTCTTCGCACAGAGGACCTCAAGGAGGTCTTTTGCAAAGAGGACCCCAAGGAGGAGGGTGATCCTAGCGGTGGGATTTAACCTACGGAGGTCTTTAACGGCCAGGATTCTATGGTGGGAGGTCACGGCGGCTAAGGACTTAGACTAGGAGATCTAGCGGTCCGGATCAACGAAGAGGTCATGAGCGGCTAAGACCACAACCGAGAGGTCCTAGGACTTAGCTAATACGGAACAAAGGATCTGGGTGGATCTAAGCAGAAGAGGTCATTACGGGCTAGGATTAAATCGAAGAGGTCCTGGAAGCTAGAGTTTTGCCGACAAGATCACGGTGCGAATCTAGCGGGGAGGTCTGGAGGGTCACGATGAACCCGAGGAGGTCGGTGACTTGACAAAAATGCGACAACGGACGGGACACGGCTTTGGTCACCGGCTCGTCGTGGCGACCACGACCACGGCCCCGCGGTCCAGCGGGCAAAAACGTTCGCAATACTATTGCGAACATTTTGAGGGCACAAATGTCGCGGACCACGACCCATATCGCCGCGGCCGAACGAGGCGGAGATCAAGAAATGGGAAAAGTGAAAACCGAGAAAGACTTCGCGCGACCTAAGCTATCGAGTGCTTAAGCTACAGGAGGTCATTGTGAACTCACCGGGCGCAGAGGAGGTCCAAGGGAGGTCGAGGAGTTCCGGCGACGACGGCCGCCACCGAGCCGAGGAATACAACGGGGCAAGCAATCACGAGCAATAGAGGACCAAAGAGTGGTGCGGTTAGCTCTGAAGGACTCACCGAAAGTCCAAGAGCGATGAATTGGAGGAGGGGGCAACCCACACGGAGAGGAGGGCGAAGCGGCGGTTTTGCGAACAGACCCGCACCTTGATTGTTGCTCCTGCGAGCACAAGCCAAACCAAGTTAGGGGAGCAGACCGGGAGGTGAAAGGAACGTTGTGATGCTAGAAAGGGCGAGGGACCTGGAGCACTGTGGCGATGAGGAGCTCTGCGCCAACAATGGCGGAAGGTGATTTGAGTGATTCTAGCTCAAGCAAGCAAGGTGGGTGTAAACTGGGGCTGCGGAAGGGTGAAAGGAGGACAACGAAGGAGAGCTGGGTGTTTAAGTAGCAGAGGGGAGCTTGGTCGCGGCTCTCTCGCGGGAGGTCGGCTCAGTCATGGGAGGCGGCGGCGGGGCGAGTAGAAGGAGACTCTGTGGCAGGCTCTGAGCATAATAAATGCATGCCAGCGAGGAGCAGATGGGGGAGATGACTAGGCGCTGCTTTCCCCGCTGACTTCACCGCCGCACAGTCGCACGTGGGCGTGCGGAGGAAGAAGATGACCAGCGACGACACCGGGCCTGGTGTCGCCGCCTGAGCGCGAGCAGCTGGGAATGCGGTCGGTGGGGCCTTGGCGTGGTCGAGCCAACTTCGGCGAGTCGGACTCGAGTTCAAGCTCGGTCGGGTGAATGATACTAGACCTGTTTTAATTTGAATTTTGTCTTTGAATATTTGAGGATTTAATTGGAGGGCCAAATGAACTCCAAATTTGATGAAATTTTAAGCAAGCTTAGTAGTTAGATGATTGAACTCCCTACAACTTTCAGAAGTTTTATGTATTATAAAAATTCCAGAAGTGATAAACTAGGGTTTGACCAATGAAATGTTGGTTTGACACGCCTCAAAGCATTTCAAATCATTTCCAAAATTAGGAAATAATTCAGAGGTGCCACCAAGCAACCCTAGAACCCAGGAAAAATATTTCCAGAGCAATCTCACAAGATTGGACAAGATGATCTTTGCCTTGAGAGAATTGAAGGTTTTGATTTTGCATTTCCCAAAACTCCTTTGCAAGAATTTCAGAAAAGTTCGACAACAGAAGGGAGTAAGAAAAAGTTTTAATTTCTACTCATTTTCTTACATTTAAAACACAAGTTAAAAATGGGGATGTTACACAATCTATCTGTTGGAATTAGTCGGATTTATCACTATTTAATCTGCTCCCAGATTTGTGCGTTGGTGACGGTCGACAGGTTGCATATCTCACTACTACAGAAAAGGTCTTTACAGACGGGTCAAAAACATCATCACAGACGGTTTCGTGAGCCGTCTGAGTCTATGGGTCAGTGATGACATGAGTTATCACAGACGGTTTTCAAACTGCCTGTGAAAAAAGCTATCACAGACGGTTCGTGTTAATTATTTATCACAGACGGTTCTTGTTTAGAACCATCTGTGATAGTCTATTTTCACAGATGGTTTTGAACAAGAACAAATGCGTGATAGTCTATTATCACAGACGGTTCTTATTCCGAACCGTCTGTTGATAGTTTTTTCTATTACAAAAAAAAAATCAGATTTTGAGTAAAACCAATCAATTGCTGGATAGTAGTTTCCATATACAACCTCTAGTAAGACAACTAAAATCCAATTAAAATTCTGATGGCAAACACATTATAGGAAAGGGAAACCAAAAGGTTTCACAACGTTCCTTCCGAATAGGAAAAAAAGAATAAATTTACAAAGTTAAACTAGCTAGAAACCATCTGTGCCTCCAAACTCCTGAAGAACTCATCGGCTTCTTGGATTGGTTCAACACTGCTTTTCTCTGTATCTCACCAGCATATCGCAAGCTGTTCTTGCATGTTGTCTGAGTTCGACTCAAGCTCGTGCTGGAAGATTTCCTTCAAAGATAGTGCTGGAAGATCATGACGCAGTATCTTGACGTTGCTGACACATTTTCCTTTCCATTGCTTTGTTTAACCTTTCCTTTCTTGATTCGAAGGTAATTCAAATATATCAAGCTTCATGTCGTCTTCTAGTAGAATGAAAGAATACAAACTATCTACGAGGTAAGGGGTTACTATAGAGCAGAGAAAGGAGGTTAATGCATGTTTTATGGTAGTCTCACTTAACCCTTACTTCTCTAGTTGTATCTATCGGCTTGAGAAGATGCATTGGATGGAGACATGAAGGGATGCATATGTGGAATTTAGTCCTAAGGCAATTTTAATTTTGGTTAGCAAGAATGTCACGCTCACATGCATGCTTACATGATTTCATCCAAATGCAACAAGACAATTCCATTGCCAGGTGAGCATAAGATCCAACAAACAACAATAATCCACACTAGCACGTCCGGTCCTTAATATGGCAATCAAGCTCTCAATTGGTGACTTGAATAAACACTCATTAAGTCATATACATGCTAGTGAAATCAGGTTAAAATCACACATACATCAAAACAACTCACACGGACAAACAGCATACACTTTGATGTTTAGGTTTTGATTCCATTACTTACCTAGAAGTAACTAGGACTTAGGAAAAATGCTAAACTAGCTACAAAATTTCCACAAAAATTCAGGGTGTTTCGGATACTAGAGATGCTAGAAAAATTAATCTCTCATATAAAGCTCAGTTACGTGGATACAACATCTCGGTTCCTATTAGAACAAGTCCACTTTTCATCAATTAAAAGACAAACATGTTCTTTAACTCCACAACATCTAGCCCATCAAGTCATAACATCCATGATATCCAAAATTTCAGATTTATGTAGAGAATCTATATGAGCATGGCAAGATTTTTAGAATTATGACACTAGTATGGGGAGCATGGCATGAGAGCTCAAGATGAAATAGTACATGAATACATGAGTATGATGCAAGACTCATGATGCTCAAAATATAATTTGAGGCCTCTACTACCCCCCTTAAATATTTTGGTGCATGAAAGATAAGTTGAGGAAATAATGGGCATAAGGTGAGGGAATGGCAATGGGTATGCAATTTAATTCTAGCATGTACTAATCATTCCAAAATCGCCAAAATGAGATCAATTGAACCACCAATAGTTTTCCGACATAATTGCGATGCATGCCGGCGGTAGGCGTGCGCAACTATTTGGAACAAGGAGTGCAAGTGATTACAAAATTTAGCGTCTATAAGCAAACTAATATCATTAGGGTGTATATATTCTAAGAATAAACTCTAATTTAATCCTAATATCGCAGTAAGGCATCGTCTATAGGAAAAAGGCATCACCTCAACCCCGAGTGCAAACACATAACAAGCAAGAAATGAACTCCAAATATTTGTATGAAAGCATAAGACCAGCGCAAAACCACAAAGCAAAAGATTTGCTTCCCGGTACGACTAACTCGTATTGAATGAACGAGCAATCGTTTAGGATGATAAAATTTTAGAACACAACTCAAGTTCTAACGCATCTAAAAGACATGGCAAAAACCATATAAGGGTGCATTGGGCACTAGCCATCTAATATCACATCTTACCCTTTTAATCCCATGAGTTTTAGTTGATTTATCATCTCATTTTTAACCCTAACGAAAAACTAAGTGCTTGCTGTCCAGATTTCGTAACCGCGCTCCGAGCTGAGTTTTCCAACTCCAAATGCTTCTAATCTTTACTAAATAACAACCAACACTTCATATTTTTAACTCTTATTATTCCCCAAACTGAATTTAACCGATAACCAACTAACTTTGAAAGGAGAAGAGAGGGAAACAACTTTTTGGAAAACTCAACAAGAATAAGACAAGATGAGCAAGCTAAGATAGGTAAGGTGTAAAATCTGAGAACTTACTTAAGTTTTCATAAACCATTTGACATTTTGAAAATAAGTTTTTCAAAATATCCTAAAGACGACCAAGCTAGGGGTTTCTACGGTCAGTATGGCTCTGATACCAAACTTTGTGAGACCCCGGGGTATTTAACTTGTAATGCTTAGTTTAGCATCACAAATAAAATATCCCGTGCCTCGGGAAAATATGTACATCCCAGAAATGTTGTACATACACCCTTTTACAAAATTATGCATCAATTCCATTCAATCGCATAGAACCGAAGCACAACAATAAAGGACATACAATAGAGATTTATTACAACAAGGGCCAACCGGCCAAATAACAACTAAATAACAACTAAACAGCGGAAGCGAAAGTGCCATAAGATGGCGATAAATAAAAGCCAATTAGTGTGCCTTTTTACCCACAAGGCAACCAACCGGGCCGCCAAGCTAGTCGTCAAACCCGAAGCACATCTCACAAAAGGGAAGCCCTTGGGGCTCACCTTCATTCTCTGCAACAAAAACATTAAGCATAGCAACTGAGTACAAAAATTGTTTTTGTACTCGCAAGACTGACGTGTAAGGGTAACAGAACTATAATTAACTACATGCAAGCTTTATTTAAGTGGAGGGGGCTCTGGACTTACTTTTAGCATAAAGCAAGTTTTCATTTGCAATAATGTAATAGATTGAAGGCAATTTGACAAACTGTTTGCAATAGTTGAAATAACTGCGATACAATAATAATAATCAACAATAAAGACAACCTGGAAGTGACTAACCCAAAAGTCACCACAACAATAGCATGAACTACCCGTTCATGCCAACCCACCAAGTTTTAATTAAATGTTGTAGTCTAGTTCTTGCACGACCTTACCAAGCATGTCCATAACCTAGGACGAGGCTATTCGAATAGATTTAATACCTGCAGGTGTACCAATGTACCCACACTTGAGATCGCCTTTGCCACGGATGAAGCACACTACCTTTGGTATGCAAGACAGCTAAGTCCTACAAGACATTTCCAATGGAAAGAGATAATCAAGAGCCGCACGTATGGGGTTAACCCTTAGTGATCTGCCGACGAAATATGGATCACAAGGACCCATCGTGGAGCAGAGACACCGGCCTCGGCGGTGCTCCTCCCCACAAACACGCCCATGTTGCATATACCCCATATGCAACCCACCACGCGACTCATTAATTAACACCCCAAAGTACTTAGTCAAGAGGTCTCATTTCCTCTAGTGTGGTTAGCACGCAAATGCGCTTGGCTTAGTGACACAAGTAACTCGGTCCTTACATGACATGGGCGACATCCTTCAAACCCGGGAGCTGATGAACCACTGACCCCGTGCACGCTCGAACCTGCACCCACCGAGAAACAACCAAGTTTCGCCACGCCCAAACCATTTTATTTTTAGTTTTGGTTTGCACAAATAAACAAAACTCGGTATGAATCATAAGTAATAGCAAGTTTTGTGTGATCAAGGTTACCGACATAAGTCAATAACCGCCCAATTCTACCGGTATCTAAGCATTGCTAAGCATCACATCGCAAAGATAAATAAAAGGCCCTAAATCATTCACCGGGCTCTAATTCACCAGTGAGAATAATATTCCTAAGGTAGTGGCAGGGGTGAACAATTTCAGGGCAACAATGCAATGGGATTAACTACCTCTAATCGATAAAATTAACTTTGACACAAAAGCATGCATACATACAAGTTAAACAAAATATTAGAGTTGAAAATAATGGGAATGAACTGGATATGATCAAACTGCTTGCCTTTGCCTTGCTAGAGATATTCGACTTGCTGCAGAGGATCACTCTCGTAATCAACGTCATCTAACGATAAAAACTGCCAAAGCGAAAAACAGCGAATAAACACCAGAATGCCAAAAGTTTCCAACAATTAAGAAATAATACAGAAGAAAGGTAACGAATTTAGAGACATAAATTATTTGATTTAGAGTTGAATGTAATTGGTTATGAATTACTGAAATTGAGATTATAGCATAAGGTATATCGCTACTTAACTAACCAAAAGCTCAATTCTAAACATGATAAATTTACTCTTTTAGACTGAATTGCCAAGAGCTAGATACTAAGAAATTGTACTTACTAGTTAAGTGATTTAATCAAGCTTCCACTAAACAACTTAATGGAAAGAGGTGCAATCGCTACTTGCTATATAACATGATCCAATGGCCTCTGACCAAAACATACCTTTCAAGTTAAAGGCTTAAGTACTAACTACTTTGATTAGGAAGCAAGTTAGCGGGCAGGTTGAGAAATAACATTTAACTCATCAACGATCGACAAACTTGTACTAATCAACTGAAAGGAATCAATAATCATGAAAGACGGATAAAGGATCCCTAAATCACCTTGCCTTTGCAACAATTTCAAATATCACCACTTAGCTCTAATTTCCCATATCATCTTCTAAACGAAATTTAATCACTCATGCCAAGCAATTGACTTTACTAACTAGACTACCTGACAACTAATTAACCAAACACTAACTAACCAACGAAAGTTATCTAACACAGTTAGCAAACAAAGCTACACATATGTACAAGGACATACCACTAGCATTTTCCAAATAACCTTAAAGACTTATCTACTAACAGGGAGCATTCAAATGGGCCAGCTAATAACTTTGGTACTACCTAAACCTTGCCCTTGCAAAATATTCAACACCATGCGGTTAAAATTCTAGAAATCTGCATTAGTCAAGAATTTTACTTACTGTTCTCTCCAAACTTATTTATTCCCTATATAATCATAGATTTCAGTGTTTGTTTATGAGGACCCTAGTGATGCTTATTTTTCAGATGAATGCAAAAAGATTATATGGACAACACTCTTAACTACTAGAGTAAGTCCGACTATTAGCCTTCTAAAATATGATAATTTAGAGAGTACTAATTATACACCTACCGAAGCAAGATACCTCAGGACTAGAATGCTATGACGAACTTCCTTTAAACCTAACTTCCAACTTGCTAATTCACTACAGTGACCTATATGATAATCAAAGTGATAACTAGCAGAGACAAAAGATGGTCTTGCTAAAATGGGTCCCTGACAAAACAGATTTCTTACTTAAACATATTCTCTCTTCTCTGATCATTCAACTGTTCAACTATCAGACAAAAGAGACCTCTTCAGCACTAAAATGCCAAAGCCCTGGTGAAATGAGCACATTCAAGAACAGATTCCTAAGCACATATCTTTCATCTCCATGCCAAAGAGGCCATTATACTGACGAACTATGAATGCTAACTACTCTATGTGGCCTTCACAGATACAGGTTCAAGCATTCATACAATTGCATCATCCACAACTAACCTACTGATCAATCATCATGACAAAAGAACCTTGCTGATCATACAAACACTCACCTAAACATGCATACACAGCGAGACATCTCCAGACAGATCGAGGGGAAACAGTGGAAAACCGAAGGCGGCGTGCTATGCCGGCAGCTAGGAGGCAGCGGTGAGCCGGCGTCGATCTGGCGGTAGGGGCGATGGAGACGGAGCCGAGCGGCGCTGAGGGGCGGTCGAGGCGAGCTCCACTCAGAGAGACACCAAGTCATTCTTGGAGGCAATAAGACAAACACGAGAGAACAAGAAGAAACCAAGATGCCTCGGCATGAGGCGTGGAGGAGGGCGCTCGGGCGATCGAGTGGCGGTGGCGGCACGCCGGCGCGGGAAGACCGAGAGGGACGGCGCTGGGGTGCTTGGCTCGGCCGGGAGGTGAAGCGGCCGACGGCCGGGCCGAGGAGACGAAGCCGACGCAGATCCGGCCGAGGAAGACGAGGCGCACGGGCCGGGCGGATCGGGGGCGACGAAGGTGGCGCGCGGCGAAAGGACCGGGTGGAGGAGAGGAGGCGCCGGTGGCGGGTTCCGCCCAGCCGGAGAGGGAGTATGGAGGCGGGAATGGCTTCCTCACGCCGCGAGGCGCAAGGTGACGGTGGTGGCGTGCGAGGCGCGCGCCGAGCTAAGCGACGGGAGGCGCGCGGCGAAGGTGGGAGCAGCGGCCGGTGGCGGGAGCGGCGGTGCCTGGCGCGGCTGCTCGGTGGCAGCGGCGCCTGCCGCGGTGGGACGCAGGCCGGCGAGAGGAGGGGCGGAGGGTGGTGAAGCCGGGAGGTGGCGGCATGGCGGCTCGGCGACGGACCAGAGGAAGAAATGGAGCTGCCCTGCTCGGCGCGGCTCTGCGATTGAAGAAGGGGCAAGGGCGGTGTGGTGGCGGCGTGGCGGCAGAGGGCCCACGGTGGAGGCGGCCAGACGCGGGGCGGTCGGGCGGGAGGTGGCAGCGGCGCCATGGACAGGGGAGGCGAGCTCGGTAGTGGAGAAAAAAATGCCTGGAGTTGTTTGGTTGGGAATGAATTAGATAGCAAAGAGTAGAGGGTAGATGAGTAGGGGAGAAAAGAAATGGCGGGGAGAGTTGATGGGTTCGGTGGTGGGCAAGAAATGGCGAGCTTGCTCTCTCATGAGAATAGGAAATGGTAGTGGGGTGAAAAGGGATGGCGGTGAGAGAAATTAGCAGTGTATTTCTCACATTTTTCCAAGCGGCTCATATGACCTTGCATGCGAGAAACGATTGCGAAGCGGGCGCCCTCGAGACGGTGATCGCAGCGGTATAACATGCGTCGCGTGATTTTTGGTTTTGATTGTGATTGCGAGGAGAAGTTGGGAAAGAATGAACACGCAGTGTTTTATCCGCGACTTATCCTCTCCTCTTGCGAAATCGCTCAAAGCGCCATGCATGCGAAAACGGGTTGCAGAAATGGGTTGGTCGTGCGATGACGATCGCAGCGGTACAACATGTATGACTTGGTTTTGAGTTTTTAGATGAGATTTGAAGGAGAGAAGCGAAGGGAGTTAGCAGGAATGGAAAAGAAGGGACACGCAGGCGTTTCACCTACAGTCGGTCGAATCGAAAAAGAAGGATGATGATAATAACGCATACATAATGACATGATTTTTGGGATGCATGTGAAAACATAAAATCAAAATAATTAAATTTTTAATTGCAATTTTTCTAGCAATTTGATTTAATATTGATTATTATTATTACTTGATGTGGGAAAATTGCAAAACGTGATTTAATTAATTCCTCCAATTATATTTAGAATAATTATACTGAGTTTAGATTTTAAATTATCACTTTCATTTCCGTTTGTTTTATTTATCTATTAGGTTAGTGTTTTAAATTCAAACTCAAAGTTGAACATGCAAATTAATCAGGGAACCAAATAAGCTCCAAAAATTCCAGAAAATCCAACAAGCATGTCAGAGAATATAGAATCCAACTAAAACATTCCCACACTTGAAACCTATTTACCGCAACAAAAAGTTTTAAAAAGTCCAAAATTTCACCAATGCACATTAGATGCTTAACTAATCAATCTTAGGGATTTTGGGCTGTTACAAATCTACCCCCCTTAAACAGAATCTCGTCCCGAGATTCCGATTAGATGGTCAATCGGAACGGAAGGTTGTGGCAAGCCTAGCTGGGTTTGGTCACGTGGTTATACCTCGGATTTCGTCATAAAACGAACTCAATTCCGAATCCAGAGAGGTTCTTCAGAAGTTTTAGATTCTAAAGTGGGAAGCTTTGTTGAAGGATTTCTAGTGTCCTTCTGTTAAGTGTTTTCTAAGTGATTATTTTCAACTCTAAACGAAATGCATCATCTGTTGTCTTGATTTCCTTCAAAGATAGTGCAGGAAGATCATGACGCAGTATCCTGACGTTGCTGACACATTTTCCTTTCCATTGCTTTGTTTAACCTTTCCTTTCTTGATTCCAGTCGTCTTCTGGTAGAATGAAAGAATACAAACTATCTACGAGGTAAGAGGTTACTATAGAGCAGAGAAAGGAGGTTAATGCATGTTTTATGGTAGTCTCACTTAACCCTTACTTCTCTAGTTGTATCTATCTGGCTTGGAGAAGATGCATTGGATGGAGACATGAAGGGATGCATATGTGGAATTTAGTCCTAAGGCAATTTTAATTTTGGTTAGCAAGAATGTCACGCTCACATGCATGCTTACATGATTTCATCCAAATGCAACAAGACAATTCCATTGCCAGGTGAGCATAAGATCCAACAAACAACAATAATCCACACTAGCACGTCTGGTCCTTAATATGGCAATCAAGCTCTCAATTGGTGACTTGAATAAACACTCATTAAGTCATATACATGCTAGTGAAATCAGGTTAAAATCCACACATACATCAAAACAACTCACAGCACAAACAGGCATACACTTTGATGTTTAGGTTTTGATTCCATTACTTACCTAGAAGTAACTAGGACTTAGGAAAAATGCTAAACTAGCTACAAAATTTCCACAAAATGCGGGTGTTTAAGGATACTAGAGATGCTAGAAAATTAATCTCTCATATAAAGCTCAGGTTCTGGTGGATACAACATCTCAGTTCCTATTAGAACAAGTCCACTTTTCATCAATTAAAAGACAAACATGTTCTTTAACTCCACAACATCTAGCCCATCAAGTCATAACATCCATGATATCCAAAATTTCAGATTTATGTAGAGAATCTATATGAGCATGGCAAGATTTTAGAATTATGACACTAGTATGGGGAGCATGGCATGAGAGCTCAAGATGAAATAGTACATGAATACATGAGTATGATGCAAGACTCATGATGCTCAAAATATAATTTGAGGCCTCTACTACCCCCCTTAAATATTTTGGTGCATGAAAGATAAGTTGAGGAAATAATGGGCATAAGGTGAGGGAATGGCAATGGGTATGCAATTTAATTCTAGCATGTACTAATCATTCCAAAATCGCCAAAATGAGATCAATTGAACCACCAATAGTTTTCCGACATAATTGCGATGCATGCCGCCGGTAGGCGATGCGCAACTATTTGGAACAAGGAGTGCAAGTGATTACAAAATTTAGCGTCTATAAGCAAACTAATATCATTAGGGTGTATATATTCTAAGAATAAACTCTAATTTAATCCTAATATCGCAGAAGGCATCGTCTATAGGAAAAGGCATCACCTCAACCCGAGTGCAAACACATAACAAGCAAGAAATGAACTCCAAATATTTGTATGAAAGCATAAGACCAGCGCAAGAAACCACAAAGCAAAAGATTTGCTTCAGTGCACGACTAACTCGTATTGAATGAACGAGCAATCGTTTAGGATGATAAAATTTTAGAACACAACTCAAGTTCTAACGCATCTAAAAGACATGGCAAAAACCATATAAGGGTGCATTGGGCACTAGCCATCTAATATCACATCTTACCCTTTTAATCCCATGAGTTTTAGTTGATTTATCATCTCATTTTTAACCCTAACGAAAAACTAAGTGCTTGCTGTCCAGATTTCGTAACCGCGCTCCGAGCTGAGTTTTCCAACTCCAAATGCTTCTAATCTTTACTAAATAACAACCAACACTTCATATTTTTAACTCTTATTATTCTCCAAACTGAATTTAACCGATAACCAACTAACTTTGAAAGGAGAAGAGAGGGAAACAACTTTTTCGAAAACTCAACAAGAATAAGACAAGATGAGCTAAGATAGGTAAGGAGTAAAATCTGAGAACTTACTTAAGTTTTCATAAACCATTTGACATTTTAAAAATAAGTTTTTCAAAATATCCTAAAGACGACCAAGCTAGGGGTTTCTACGGTCAGTATGGCTCTGATACCAAACTTTGTGAGACCCCGGGGTATTTAACTTGTAATGCTTAGTTTAGCATCACAAATAAAATATCCCGTGCCTCGGGAAAATATGTACATCCCAGAAATGTTGTACATACACCCTTTTACAAAATTATGCATCAATTCCATTCAATCGCATAGAACCGAAGCACAACAATAAAGGACATACAATAGAGATTTATTACAACAAGGGCCAACCGGCCAAATAACAACTAAATAACAACTAAACAGCGGAAGCGAAAGTGCCATAAGATGGCGATAAATAAAAGCCAATTAGTGTGCCTTTTTACCCACAAGGCAACCAACCGGGCCGCCAAGCTAGTCGTCAAACCCGAAGCACATCTCACAAAAGGAAGCCCTTGGGGCTCACCTTCATTCTCTACAACAAAACATTAAGCATAGCAACCGAGTACAAAAATTGTTTTTGTACTGCAAGACCGACGTAAGGGCAATGTAACTATAATTAACTACATGCAAGCTTTATTTAAGTGGAGGGGCTCGGACTTACTTTTAGCATAAAGCAAGTTTTCATTTGCAATAATGTAATAGATTGAAGGCAATTTGACAAACTGTTTGCAATAGTTGAAATAATCTGATACAATAATAATAATCAACAATAAAGACAACTCGAAGTGACTAACCCAAAAGTCACCATTAACAATAGCATGAACTACCCGCTCATGCCAACCCACCAAGTTTTAATTAAATGTTGTAGTCTAGTTCTTGCACGACCTTACCAAGCATGTCCATAACCTAGACGAGGCTATTCGAATAGATTTAATACTCGCAGGGTGTACCAATGTACACACACTTGCATCGCCTTTTGCCACCGGATGAAGCACACTACCTTTGGTATGCTAGCACGGCTAAGTCCTACAAGACATTTCCAATGGAAAGAGATAATCAAGAGCCGCACGTATGGGGTTAACCCTTAGTGATCTCAGACGAAATATGGATCACAAGGACCCATACGTGGAGCAGAGACACCGCCTCGGCGGTGCTCCCCTCCCCACAAACACGTCCATGTTGCATATACCCCATATGCAACCCACCACGCGACTCATTAATTAACACCCCCAAAGTACTTAGTCAAGAGAGGTCCCATTTCCTCTAGTGTGGTTAGCACGCAAATGCGCTTGGCTTAGTGACACAAGTAACTCGGTCCTTACATGACATGGCGACATCCTTCAAACCCGGGAGCCCGATGAACCACACTTCGTGCACGCGAACCGTGCACCCACCGAGAAACAACCAAGTTTCGCCACGCCCAAACCATTTTATTTTTAGTTTTGGTTTGCACAAATAAACAAAACTGTGTATGAATCATAAGTAATAGCAAGTTTTGTGTGATCAAGGTTACTGACATAAGTCAATAACCGCCCAATTCTACCGGTATCTAAGCATTGCTAAGCATCACATCGCAAAGATAAATAAAAGGCCTAAATCATTCACCGGCTCTAATTCACCAAAGGAGAATAATATTCCTAAGGTAGTGGCAGGGTGAACAATTTCAGGCAACAATGCAATGAGATTAACTACCTCTAATCGATAAAATTAACTTTGACACAAAAGCATGCATACATACAAGTTAAACAAAATATTAGAGTTGAAAATAATGGGAATGAACTGGATATGATCAAACCGCTTGCCTTTGCCTTGCTAGAGATATTCGACTTGCTGCAGAGGATCACTCGTAATCAACGCCATCTAACGATAAAAGCGCAAAGCGAAAAGCAGAATAAACACCGAATGCCAAAATTTCCAACAATTAAGAAATAATCTGTAAGAAAGGTAACGAATTTAGAGACATAAATTATTTGATTTAGAGTTGAATGTAATTTGTTATGAATTATCAAATTGAGATTATAGCATAAGGTATATCGCTACTTAACTAACCAAAAGCTCAATTCTCGCTTATGATAAATTTACTCTTTTAGACCGAATTGCCAAGAGCTAGATACTAAGAAATTGTACTTACTAGTTAAGTGATTTAATCAAGCTTCCACTAAACAACTTAATGGAAAGAGGTCGCAACTGCTACTTGCTATATAACATGATCCAATGGCCTACGGCCAAAACATACCTTTCAAGTTAAAGGCTTAAGTACTAACTACTTTGATTAGGAAGCAAGTTAGCGGGTCAGGTTGAGAAATAACATTTAACTCATCAACAGTCGACAAACTTGTACTAATCACTGAAAGGAATCCAATAATCATCAAGACCGGATAAAGGATCCCTAAATCACCTTGCCTTTGCAACAATTTCAAATATCACCACTTAGCTCTAATTTCCCATATCATCTTCTAAACGAAATTTAATCACTCATGCCAAGCAATTGACTTTACTAACTAGACTACCTGACAACTAATTAACCAAACACTAACTAACCAACGAAAGTTATCTAACACATTTAGCAAACAAAGCTACACATATGTACAAGGACATACCACTAGCATTTTCCAAATAACCTTAAAGACTTATCTACTAACAGGGAGCATTCAAATGGGCACCTAATAACTTTGGTACTACCTAAACCTTGCCCTTGCAAAATATTCAACACCATGCGGTTAAAATTCTAGAAATCTGCATTAGTCAAGAATTTTACTTACTGTTCTCTCCAAACTTATTTATTCCCTATATAATCATAGATTTCAGTGTTTGTTTATGAGGACCCTAGTGATGCTTATTTTTCAGATGAATGCAAAAAGATTAGATGGACAACACTCTTAACTACTAGAGTAAGTCCGACTATTAGCCTTCTAAAATATGATAATTTAGAGAGTACTAATTATACACCTACCGAAGCAAGATACCTCAGGACTAGAATGCTATGACGAACTTCCTTTAAACCTAACTTCCAACTTGCTAATTCACTACAGTGACCTATGTGATAATCAAAGTGATAACTAGCAGAGACAAAAGATGGTCTTGCTAAAAGGGGTCCCTGACAAAACTGATTTCTTACTTAAACATATTCTCTCTTCTCTGATCATTCAACTGTTCAACTATCAGACAAAAGAGACCTCTTCAGCACTAAAATGCCAAAGCCCTGGTGAAATGAGCACATTCAAGAACAGATTCCTAAGCACATATCTTTCATCTCCATGCCAAAGAGGCCATTATACTGATGAACTATGAATGCTAACTACTCTATGTGGCCTTCACAGATACAGGTTCAAGCATTCATACAATTGCATCATCCACAACTAACTCTCGATCAATCATCATGACAAAAGAACCTTGCTGATCATACAAACACTCACCTAAACATGCATACACAGCGAGACATCTCCAGACAGATCGAGGGGAAACAGTGGAAAACCGAAGGCGGCGTGCTATGCCGGCAGCTAGGAGGCAGCGGTGAGCCGGCGTCGATCTGGCGGTAGGGGCGATGGAGACGGAGCCGAGCGGCGCTGAGGGGCGGTCGAGGCGAGCTCCACCTGTAGAGACACCAAGTCATTCTTGGAGGCAATAAGACAAACACGTAGAGGGCAACAGAAGAAACCGAAGATGGCTCGGCATGAGGCGTGGAGGAGGGCGCAGCTCGGGCGACTGGTGGCGGTGAGCGGCTGCCGGGCGCGGGAAGACCGAGAGGGGACAGCGCTTGGGGTGCTGGCTCGGCCGGGGAGGTGAAGCGGCCAGACGGCTGGGGCCGAGGAGACGGCCGACGCATATCCGGCCGAGGAAGACGAGGCCGGCACGGCCGGGCGAACTGGGCGGCGGCAGGTGGCGCGCGGCGGTGGACCGGAAGTGGAGGAGAGGAGGCGCCGGCGGCGGGGTTCCTGGGCAGCGGAGAGGGAGTATGGAGGCGGGGAATGGCTTCCTCACGTCGCGAGGCGCAAGGTGACGGTGGTGGCGTGCCGGAGGCGGCGCCAGAGCTGCTAGGCGACGGGGAGGCGGCGCGGCGAAGGCGGGAGCGGCGCTGGTGGCGGGGAGCAGCGAGGTGCACGGGCGCGGCTGCTCGGGTGCGGCAGCTCTGCTGGGCCGCGGTGGACGAGGCCGGCGCGAGGAGGGGCGGAGCCGGGGTGGTGAAGCTGGGAGGTGGCGGCATGGCGGCTCGGCGACGGACAGAGGAAGAAATGGAGCTGCCCTGCTCGGCGCGGCTCTGCGATTGAAGAAGGGGCAAGGGCGGTGTGGTGGCCGGCGTGGCAGCAGAGGGCCGACGGTGGAGGCAGCCGGCACTGAGGGGCGGCCGGGCCGGGAGGTGGCAGCGGCGCCATGGACAGGGGAGGCGAGCTCGGTAGTGGAGAAAAAAATGCCTGGAGTTGTTTGGTTGGGAATGAATTAGATAGCAAAGAGTAGAGGGTAGATGAGTAGGGGAGAAAAGAAATGGCAGGGAGAGTTGATGGGTTCGGCTGGTGGGCAAGAAATGGCAGAGCTTGCTCTCTCATGAGAATAGGAAATGGTAGTGGGGTGAAAAGGGGATGGCAGTGAGAGAAATTAGCAGTGTATTTCTCTCACATTTTTCCAACTGGCTCATATGACCTTGCATGCGAGAAACGATTGCAGAAACGGAACGCCCTCGAGACGGTGATCGCAACGGTATAACATGCGTCGCGTGATTTTTGGTTTTTGATTGTGATTGCGAGGAGAGAAGTTGGGGAAAGAATGAACACGCAGGTGTTTTATCTGCGACTTATCCTCTCCTCTTGCGAAATCGCTCAAACTGCCATGCATGCGAAAACGGGTTGCAGAAATGGGTTGGTCGTGCGATGACGATCGCGGCGGTACAACATGCATGACTTGGTTTTGAGTTTTTAGATGAGATTTGAAGGAGAGAAGCGATGACTTGATTTCTGGAAGCACTAGAATATATACATGCGTCGTCTCTGGTGAATGAGCGAGTCGAAATCGAGCTGAATAAAGTTCCAACATCCCCACATCGTAGTGGTACTATATGAATTGAGCCTGAGCAGCTTGCGTGAGTCACGAGCTTTTCAAACGACGTACCGTAACTGGAACGTACTGTGTATCCTTGGATGCACTACGTAAGCTAGCTTGCAGAAACAAATATGACGAAACAGAACCAGCTGATCTTCAGTCTGAAATCAAGGGTAGAACATAGAGACGAGTGCAGCATGTTTGGTTTGATGCTAGCTTAACTTTGCCACGTCCAATCTTACCCGTTCTTAGGTAGGTGTTTGGCTCGTAGTCACAATGGTAACATATCAAATGTTCGAGCTTTCAAGTTTTTTTTTTTTTGTAGATTAGGTTCTCAAAAAAATTCACAATTTTTTCTAAAATTAATAAAGCTTAATCGGGATGCGATGAGATCCATCTGATCGGCCGACTGGGAATGATCACCCTGTTCTTGAACCATGTCAGCGGAATTTGCAATCTTTCTGTCTATTTGGCTCCGGCAGGGGGAATTAGGCAGTGATTTCGTTGTTTTTTTAATGTCATCGTGCAGTGAGTTTGCTGAACCGATCGAAACGTGTAGTAACTTGACGTCGATGGCTGAAATTTGATTCGTTGTTAGGAAATCATCGAAGGGAGACCATGCATGCATCGAATTGCAACTGGCCATCTTTTTTCCCCTCTCCACCGAAGCAGAGTTAGGTTCGACTATGTACTCCATCTTGGATTTCATTCCAAAATCAACTAATTGCACATTTGCACTTGGTCATATCATACAAGAAAAGTTATACTTCATCCGAGTTGATTTATTCAACGTACACATCCATAAAAATACACTGATATGCATGACTGCTCTAGCTATGACCGGTCATTGCTACGATCGATTTCCGTACAAACTGTGGGAAGATGAATACGCTGCAATGAATTATTGTATTGAGACTCGAGAACGGTTTATATGGAGTACAAAGCTTGGAGAGCAAGAAGCCTCTTCTAGAGATAAGGCAGGTATCACGGGATTACAAATCCTAAACTACCAAATATAGAGATATGCCAATATACTCTAACATCCCCTGCAGTCGTAGCGGAAGCGTCGCGGATGGTCAGATTGAAGAGGAAGCCAAAGGTGGGGAACCATCGGACTGACACCCCCCCACCCCGCGCGCAAACGCAGTAGGAGCGTCGGGGACTGTTGTGGCGTCGCGGACACGGTGGCTGTAGAGGGAACCGACGAGTTTGCTCAAGATAATGATAATGATAGCCCTTTGTTGTTGAGATAGCCGAGAGCAAGGCGACCATGGTCGTAGCCGTGGAGGAGGGAGCCATGTCAAGGTCGTCGCTGTGGTCGGGGTAGTGGAGTTGATGCAGAGGAGGGCGTAGCCGAGGTCGGTGAAGAGGTCGCCGACGTCGTCCGGTCGTGGTCGAAGATGAAGCAGAGTGGGGGGCGGCTGGATCCGACGAGGAGGAGGCCGGATCTAGGCAAAGCACCACCGGATCCAGCGCGGAGGAGGCCATATCCAGGAGCTGAGGCACCGAAGAAGGCCGGGGCAAGCTGGAGGCAACGGCGCCCTCGGCCGGGGAGCCTGAATCTGGGGCCGTGGAGACAAGCAGCGGAGAGAGCCGACTGTACATCCGAGCAGAGAGAAGCTCGCCGACGCATCCGACGAGGAGGAGGCCAGATCCGGGTGAAGCACCACCGGATCCGGCACGGAGGAGGCCGGATCCGGGAGCAGCGGCACCGGAGAGGGACCTGATCAGCATTGACAAAGACGATGGCGTTGACGATGGTAATGGTGACCACGGGCAGCAACACTGCAGCCCGAAGGGGCACTACTACAAAAAGGCTAATACTAGATGCCTCATCCCAGTCTTTGCCATAGGATAGCACATAAGCTCGAAGGAGATCCTCCATTACTTGATTTACCCTCTCGGTTTGACCACTAGTTTGAGGATGATACGCAGTGCTGAAAGAGATTTCAGTCCACATAGCTTGATGAAGACAATTCCAAAAATGGGAAGTGAACTGAGGTCCTCGGTCAGAAACAATGACCTTCGGAACACCGTGAAGACAAACAATCTTAGCAATATAAAGCTCTGCTAATTGTTTGCCTGAGAAGATGGTTTTGACAGGAATAAAATGAGCCACCTTCGTTAGACGATCAATGATTACCCAAATGGCATCGGATCCATTCGGAGTTTTTGGAAGACCGTAACAAAATCCATGCCGATCTCTTCCCATTTCCACTGTGGGATAGGCAAAGGTTGAAGGGTCTTGGTGGTGGCTTGTGTGCTCGGCTTTAACCCTTTGGCAAATGTCACATTCAGCAATATACTGATCAACCTGCCTTTTCATTTGGCTCCACCAAAATATCTTCTTCAAATCCTGGTACATCTTGGTACTTCCAGGATGTAAAGAAAACTTGGAATTATGAGCCTCTTTAAGAATTAGACCCCTCAGTTGAGGATCTGCAGGTACCACCAAACGATTGCGATACCGAAGGACACCGCGGTCATCATCAAAAAATTCGTTGGCTTTACCTGCCTTCAAATTTTCCTTGATCTCAGCTACCTCGGCATCAGTTTTCTGGGCCTCCAGAATTTGAGTTTCTAACGTGGGCTACACTTCTAATGCAGCAAGAAAACCTTCTCCCACCATTTCGAGACTTAGGCGCTGAAAATCAGCACACAAGCTCTTAGTCATAGGCACGGAGGATATGCAGTTGCACTGTGACTTTCTACTTAAAGCGTCAGCCACAACATTGGCCTTGCCTGGATGATAATGAACACCCATATCATAGTCCTTAATCAATTCAAGCCATCTTCTCTGCCTCATATTCAAATCAGCTTGAGTGAATATGTACTTCGGGCTTTTATGATCAGTATAGATCTCGCAACGATTACCGAGAAGATAATGTCGTCAAATCTTCAATGCATGAACTACGGCAGCCAATTCCAAATCATGAGTAGGATAATTGACTTCATGAGGTCGTAACTGCCTGGATGCATATGCCATAACTCGGCCTTCTTACATAAGCACACAACCAAGTCCATGGCGAGATGCATCGCAATAAATATCGAAGCTTTCACGAATATCCGGAAGGGTGAGAACTGGGGCTTCAGTCAGGAGAGTCCTCAAAAGCCGAAAACTCTCCTCACACTTAGCTGACCATTCGAATTTCTTCTCCTTCTTCAAAAGCTGAGTCAGAGGTCTTGCAATTTTGGAGAAATTTTCAATAAACCTACGGTAATAACCCGCAAGTCCAAGAAAACTTCGGATCTCATGAACACTCTTGGGCTATTTCCAATTTAGTACGTCTTGTACCTTGCTTGGATCAACAGCGATACCCCCTTCGGATAACACATGTCCCAAAAATGCAACCTGCTTGAGCCAGAAAGCACACTTGCTAAACTTAGCATATAGTCAATGCTTGCGAAGTGTTTCCAGCACAAGTCTCAAATGCTGTTCATGGTCCTTATCAGACTTAGAATAGATAAGAATGTCATCAATGAAAACGATAACAAACTTATCCAAGAAATCCATGAACACCGAATTCATAAGATTCATGAAATAAGCTGGAGCATTGGTTAGGCCAAAGGACATGACAGTATACTCGTACAACCCGTACCGAGTAGAAAAAGCTGTTTTTGGGATGTCCTCAGCTCGAACTTTGATTTGGTGATAGCCCGATCGTAAATCAATTTTTGAAAAGACTCGGGCTCCAACTAACTGATCAAAAAGATCATCAATTCGAGGCAAATGATACTTGTTTTTTATGGTGACCTCATTTAACGGACGGTAGTCCACACACATCCGCAAAGTATTGTCTTTCTTTTTGACAAATATTGCCGGGCATCCCTAAGGTGAGTAACTCGGTCGAATAAATCATTTGTCAAGCAATTCTCCAAGCTGTTTCTTTAATTCAACCAACTCATTGAGAGGCATTCGATAAGGGCTTCTAGATATGGGAGCAGTTCCAGGAACTAGGTCAATTACGAACTCCACTTCCCGATCTGGTGGTACTCCGGAAAGGTCTTCAGGAAAGACATCAACATACTCACAAACAATTGGTACTGACTCCAAGGGAGGAGTGGCATCAACTTGGTGAGCACAAAGGTGAGAATCTACTGTTCTGGATTGAAAAATGACTAAAATGCCGCTTTCATTAGTTAAAGAAATGGATCTTTGGGCACAATTAATTTGCCCACGGTTCTTAGACAACCAATCCATTCCTAAAATAACATCCAACCCTTGAGAATCTATCATAATCAAGTCCGCCCAAAAGTCTACCCCTTCAATATTTATTTTGACATTACGACAGACTTGATCAGCCATAAAGACTGATCCAGGTGAGCGGATGCTATGGGGTGGATGAAAATGATGCACAACTAACTGATGTTGAGCATCAAACTGCCTACTAACAAAAGAATGTGATGCTCCAGAATCAAATAAAACGGTAGCAGTGCTGAAATTAACTAGGAGCATACCAATGACAACTTCAGGAGTATCAACTGCTTCTTCAGCGGTAATCTCATTCACATGGCCTCGGACTGGAACTGGGTCAGACTTGACCGCGGTCGAAGAAGATGGTGCAGGACGCACTACAGCTTGAGAAGGCTGAATAGGTGGTATCCCACGTGCCTTTGCATAACATTGGTTGGCAAAATGTCCTGGGCGTCCACAGTGATAGCAAATCACACCCGGCCTGACATTGACAACCGCAGGTGGCCGATTTCCACTAGGCCTCGGCTGAGTAGTGGGAGGAGATGGGCGAGGTGCAAACACCGCTGGCCTCGGTGAAAAAGGAGCTGGTGCTCGCGGAGGTCTAGGCAACCACACACGATGCCTTGGCGAACTGCCACTAGCAACAAACTGAGAAGTCCTCTATCGCTTACGTGACTCCTCCAAAGCCTTGCTCTTGCTTTCAGCAACAATGGCTTTGTTGATAAGATGGGAGAAATTTCTGAAGTCATGCAAAGCTACAGCCATCTGCAATTCTTCAGACAGCCCATTCAAGAATCGGTTCCGACGACGGAGGTCAGTCGAAACATCATCAGGAGCATACCTGGCAAGGAAGTTAAATTCCATGCAAATACTCGGTCACAGTCTTCCGTCCTTGCTTAAGAGCGAGAAACTCCTGCTGCTTGATCATCATGACTCCCTCAGGAATATGGGCTTCACGAAAGGTCTCCATGAACTCATCCCTAGTAGGGACGTGTCCAGCAGGCTGAATAGCAAGACAATTATCCCACCATATGCTAGCCACCCCATCCAATTGGTAACTGGCAAACAGGACTTTCTCCCTCTCGGAACATTGAGCAATCAACAACTTCTTCTCAATAGTCCGAAGCCAGTCTTCAGCTTCCATTGGATCTTGGGAATCGGAGAACACCGGCGGGTTAGTCCGCTGAAAGTCAGCAAGACTTCCCTGCACAAGATGGCCTCCTGCTCTGACAGCTGGGGTAGCAGTGGAAGAAGTGTTGCGCGCAATTTGCTCCAAAATGCGCGTCTGGTCCATTCGATTGCGCTCAATTTGCATGAGCACATCAGCCATAGTGGGTGGTGGGGGAAGCTCCTCTTCCTGGTGACCACCTTGTGGACCATGAGAACCAGAGGGTTCAGCCTGCTCTCCCTGAGAGTGGGGCATTGGAGTTGAAATACCCTTCCCTTGTTGTGTTTGCGCACGAGTAGTGAGTCCTGTCATCCTATTACCACACAATGGTTAACAACATAACAAGGAGATACTCGAGCAAGCACAAACAAGGTTATAAATAGAAAAGAAACGAACACTAAACTTACACATGCATTATGTGATGACATGCATCCAAATCAACATCCAAATCATAAAATCCATATATACAGCAAGACAAAAAGATTCGGACCCATCCCATATATAAGTCGGCTACCATGTTCATAATACAAACCAAAAGTCTGACTTACATATCCTTTACAAAATACCACTACCCTATTACATTTATTTAAGGACAACTACTTGTCGATATAACACTTATCCACAAGGGTTCATCGTCGAGGAACTAGCATAAAGATCACAGTTAAAATTCACCGGAAACTCATTCAGAAGATGTGCCCCAGGGGAACCCGTGTCAATAGGATCCAAAGGACTGATGAGACGCCTCGGAGATCCTAGTAGTGGCTGATGACCTCCGGAGGTGCGACCGCGCGTGCGCGAGGAAAACTTGCGATCATCCGGCTTGACGACTTGTCCATAAATAGGGATACACCCGGCTACATCTGGAAGTCGATAAACTGGTGGTGCAGCAGCAGCGGGAGAGATCTCGTTGTCACCATAAAGCACGTTGCGAGGAACGCGATTCATGTTGACTCCAAGTCTAAGGTACTCCTGGGCCTCGCTAAGACGATGTCGAGTTTCCCACAACTCCCTCACAAGGCAGCGATGGATTTGGTCCATGATGCGGACCATCCTCACCAACTGTCACACCTGAAGGTCCTCCCCAAACTGTACCTCATCAAACATGCTCACTTCTGCACTAGGACCTTGCTTCGGGAAGTGATCATAGGGTGGTTGAGACAACTCCGTCAAATCATAACGAAGGAGGCTCATCATCCTACTAGCAACTTCCTGAACCGCCATAGACTCAGAAGTCGCAAGTGCTTGGACACAGTATGGGACACTGCCCGCCACCTGCCTGGCGATGACGTTGATGATGGCGTGGTACTCTTCCATCCCTGGTCCTCGATCTCGTCGATAGATGGCATATTCCGGCTGATAGGTGAAGTTGGCTCGCCACATCATATCCCGCAGCAAAGCCGGAAATCCATCCACCTCTTCAGCTCGGGTCTCCTTGACCAAGTACCACCTGCTCATCTATAGACAAAAAGGAAAGGTAAGAAAATAATTTACTCTTGAAAACCCAACAGAAAGTTGGGACAAGAGTTGATACTAGGAGGATAAGAAACAAAGATGTCATACTTAAACTTTCGAAATTATACTATTAACTTGAAAATAATTTTCTCAGAAGACTCTCTAATAACAATGACCATGCTATTTCTAACCTACAGGCAACGTATGCTCTGATACCAACGCTGTGGAGACCCCGGAATATTGGAAATGCGATTAATTAAAATTATACTGTAGCAAAAACAAGCTAAACTGAGCTCCGTTATGCGGAACTCAGTGAGGCTCGAATCAAAACAAGCTAAAGCGAGCTCCGTTGTTGGGAGCTCAGGCCGTGTTGTGGTGTTTTAATTAGGCAAATCTCGGTTAGGTTAGGTAAAGCAATGATTAGTCATTAAATGACTGTCTTAAGAAGCAAAATGAGTCGCACATGCGGGCCCGCGCACGTAAATCGAAGCGTTAAAAGAAATGTGTGAGAGGCTGGTGGTGGGCCTAGCCCGATGATTCGCAGCGCGCGGTGTGCGTGGATCTCGTCCGTGGACCGTGCCATCGACGCTAGGTCCCACCGTCGATTCACGAGTTAAGTCCGAGTTAAAATCGAAATCGCATCGCTCATCGGCCCGCAAGACATCGATCGTGCCAGCGCGCGCCGGTAAGAAAAGTATTAGCCGCTAAGAAATTCGAGAATGAATTATTGATACACTGAAAAATATGAATAACTTCTAAAATGCATAACTAAGTCATTTTAACTCCAAATCACATGAACCCACTTCTGGAAATTTTCATTTTTAGTAAAATTTATATTAAAATTAGTTTCAAACTTGTCTCTATAGCAGAGAGCTTTATTTGGAGATTAATCCATTAAAACCATTATTTGTACAATAGAAAAAGGACTATTAACTTCAAAAATTCATAAGTAATTATTGGAAACTCCGAAAATAGTGAGACCACTTTTGATAATTTTCATTTTCAGTGAACTTAATTCTAAAAATTGTCTCCATATTACCTCTGTCACAGAAACTATTTTTGGGAGAATATAATCTTTAACTCCATTATTTTTATACTATAAAAGGCTGATAACTTTGAAAATCAATAACTAAATCATGAGAACTCCAAATGGGACAAACTCAACTATTCTGAACTTGTATCAATATTACCTATTTACCTATGTAATCCTTTACCCCACCACTGTTCTACAAATTTTGGCCAAATAATTAAATTACATAACTTAGGGTTAATGAAACCTGAATTTCAAAATAGCATAACTTCCAATTCATAACTCCAAATGGAATAATTCTTTTACCTAAATCCATCTAAAATCATGACCTAACTACTGTAGAAAAATCATGCATTTTTGAGCATTTTGGTTTTGAGTTATTTTCTCGGTATTTATTTGAGGTTATAATTATATAGATCCCGAGCATATTGATATCGACACATACGCTACTGAGAGTGAGCAGCTACTGTACCAGCAAGGCAAGCATCCTTTGAACTTTCTTTTGCATCATGTTTGATCCCAGTTTTGGTTAAGTTAGTGCAATGATAATTGCTTGCATGCTATTTTGATAATGTCGCTATTTTTGTGATGTATAGTTAGACACATCCTATTATCTTGTCATTGTGGCTATCCATGAATTATTCCCATACTGAAATGCTTAAGATAGGATGTATGAGATTATATTATTCGGATTTTCTTAGACAAGCAAGTTTAGAACCGATAGTTGATTGTCGGGAATAACCCGACAATTATGGGATAAACAAAACCCTCATTATATACTTTTTGTTTCAGATCTTCGTATCTGTTTTACGAGTTAAATTTTGTCTTTTTTAAATGAGCTTTTGGTCTGGACAAGTGTTGGTTAGTGATGGTGCTTTGTGCACGAGAATTGGGTATGTGGTTGACTTGTCTGGACAATTAAGGACCGAACTTTGGGTACCTGCTGTTCAAGCAACACTCGTGCTGTCACACGCAGTATATGGGTGACGTATGGTTAAGTAGGGAGAGGGTTTTGTTGTGTTGAGTCCCACGGTGGTGAAATTGTAAGGGGCATGGGACCGTGAAATCCTATGTTCCTTTTGGGCCGATAGGACATGGAGGCCGTAACGTCTTATGTTCCTAGGAGCCCTGGGTTGAGGGACTTAGCCCAATGGGATCTTCTTGCTAAAAACGACCATATCTTGATTTACCCGACCGGCATACCATAGGAAGTATGCTATATTCGGAGGCATCTGGAGGCTTACGGGCTAATCAAGTCGTGTGGGTAAAGTAGTACACCCATGCAGGGTATAAATCTATTCGAATAGCCGTGTCCACGGTTATGGACGACCGCTTGAAATTTGTGGCTGATTATTGTTAAACTTGGAATTAAAATTGTGGGTAAACTTGGTATCGTCATGAATGGGATATTCATGCTTGTTGTTGTATCAAAGTGGACCGCCACAGCGCCTCCAGCCCCAACTCCCTCTTGCCTCCTCCCGAGCGCCGCCCGCCTCCTCCCCTCCTCCCTCCTCCAGCACCGCCGTCCTCCTCCCCGGCTCCCTCCTCCTCGGCGACCTCCTCCTCCCTCGGCCCTGGCTATATCTGGATTCCCATGGTGCCTCTTCCCCAGCTCTCTCAGCCCGTCCCTTGGTGGC
This sequence comes from Ampelocalamus luodianensis, assembly GCA_036346255.1. Taxonomy (NCBI): domain Eukaryota; kingdom Viridiplantae; phylum Streptophyta; class Magnoliopsida; order Poales; family Poaceae; genus Ampelocalamus; species Ampelocalamus luodianensis. Next base: position 79,839,755 of record CM070634.1, on the reverse strand, counting down.
CCGGCCTGGCCCTCCATGGCACTGCCCCTGGCCGCCCGGTCCCCTTGGCCCGGCCCTCCATGGCATTGTCCCTACGCCCCCCATGGCCCAGAGGTGTTGCTTGTGGTTGGCGACCGGGTGGCGGCGGTAGATGAGGATGACGTGCAGACGCTCGGGGAGGGGCTAGAGATTGGACCCGTGCATAATATGGCGGTGTCACCTAATGGGAAGCTGCTCACTACGTTTGCACACGATGGGCGCCTGCTCGTAATCCCCAAAGATTTCTCCTGGATCATCTTCGAGTATGAGTGTGACGTAAGTTCTTTACTTGTACTGCACTGCTTACTCTGTAATCTGTATCTTGGTTCTGGGATAGATTTCTCCAGGATCATCTTCTTCTTCTTTTTTGGTTATTTTGTGGTCATATTGTCATTTTGAAGTAGCATAAAGTACTACTTGTCACAGTTATTCATTATTATTTTTATCTTGTAGTCTGCATTGCCACCGGATCAAATAGCTTGGTGTGGGTTGGATAGCGTGCTACTTTACCGGTCTGAAGTGCTTTTGATGGTCGGTCCAAATGGAGATCCAATGCAGTATAATTATGACGAACCCATCAAGCTCATTCCGAAGTGTGATGGTGTAAGAATCCTCTCAAATTCAAGTATGAAATTTCTACACCGAGTCCCGGATTCTACTACATTAATTTTTGGCATTGGAAGCATGTCCCTAGCAGCATTACTGTATGATGCTAGAGATCACTATGACAAACAAAATGCAAAGGTACTGTTTAATTCCTTATGTAGATAATGTATGCCTGGAATGGTAGCCCATTTGTGCACTTTATGGCATTTCCCATGTGCAACTTGCGAATTATACCAGGGTTGTTCGATATCTCAAGTAACTCATAATATTATTAGTTATTTGGGAAATTATTCTTTTGTCATCTCATAAATTGTTCTTCTTTCTCTTGAAAACCAAAGATGGGACATTAACAATAATCCACATTTTGAGTGCATGTTTGCTTGTATTTCATGATTTGTTTTTAAACAAAGATTCAAAATTCAAACATGAGTAGATTTTCATAAGCAAGAATGATCAAGGTGATATCCTAATGTATTTATATTATGGATTCTCATTCCCAAAATGAGGATTTTTGGGATGTTACAGGGCCCAAAGAAATAAATAGAGTTGCAGTATTGATTAGGTGGGCCAAATGATACACACTGTGCATTGAGTTTACAGTTTCCAGTCTTATATCTATATGATGTGGAAATCTATAGACATGGGTTTATAGTTTATGCACTGGGAATGCCAACCTAAACTAAATTCCAGGTTTCAAGCGTAGATCAAAGATTATTCTTAATTTAAACCTGGAGCAAAGCAGAGTGTAAAAATTCTAATATACTCCCTCCGTTCTCAAATAGATGTTTTTTTAGAATGCGTGCGGTTAATATTTTAAAATTTTGACCATTAATTCTGAGAAAAATATTTAGATTTATCAAAAGAAAATTATATAAGTAGATCTATCATCGAAAGCACTTCGACATCATTATATATGTTTTATAATTTTTTGTAACATATAGTTGGCAAAAGTAACAGTAAAATGTGTATATTGGAGACCGTGTCGATGTCCAAAATGACAAGTAAGAAAAGAAGGGAGGTAGCATGTACTTACATCACATGCATGACTAAAGATGCCACTGCCGGGTATGCGTAACCCGTTTGACGGCCAAGTAAGATGCGTGCGTGGCATGGCAAGCCAAGTCATGGATCGATCACAGGTACATATTACTGCTTTGCAGTACGGACGAGAATATATATAAGAATGTGGTCCGGTGTTGAATGAATTGGCAGCTTAATTGAATGTTGACTTCAGTTTGCGAATTGATCTGACGTATACATACATGACGTGAAGCTTCCTAGCTAGACTTTACTGACCAAAAGCCCCACGGAGATTGACTCAAAAGATACGAAAGGAGATTGAGCTCTCTCTCTCTTTAGTGAAGTCAACAGCTGGTTTGCATACTTCACATTCCGTTTGATCATCAGCCAGCCAGTGAGCCGCACCACCCTCCCTCCGCCCGCACGCTCCCGTCACGGCGCTCACAGCCAATGAGCCGTTCGCGCGTCTCACCTGGCCCACGCGCACCTCGTCGCCCGCCCGCCTACGTCGCCTCGTCGTGAGAAGAACATGTGGGCAGGGGAGGGGAGGATAGGATGAGAGAGCGTGTGGAGGAGAGGGCCCAGAGAAATAAATAGAAAATCACACTATTGATTAGGTGGGCCAAATGATAGACAGTGTGCATTGAGTTTACAGTCTCTAGTCTTATATCTATATGATTTGAAAATCTATGGGTAGTGGCGGTGGCGACAGAGATGGCCGGAGCTGGTGTTACGGCGGCAAGAGGTGGCGAGGAGCTTCGGGTCTGCAACAGCTTTGGCGAAGGAGGCTTCCTTCAGGCTAAAAGAGAGGTGCACTAGACTTAGTGAGTCTAGGCAATGCTAACGAGCTAGGCACAGGGACCTGGGGCCACCGGAAGCGAGCCGGCAGCATGTAACCGCAGCGGCACCATAGGTGGCTAAGGGGAAAGGGGCACTAGGGACTTACCCTTGACAAAATGATACGTGCATTAGGACCAGAGGCTCACCACGATCACAAGGGTGAAGAAGATGAGGTCGTGGAGGTTTTGAAACGGCTTGTCGACGTTGAGCGTGGCGCGATGATGAGGTTCACGGTGATGGAGTGCTTGAGGTTGAAGGTGCTACAAGAAGGTGCGTGTTAGCTCACTGGTGCACTAGGGATAGTGTAGTTGCGAGGAATTGGACGGGGACTCACCGAGCTTCGAGAAAGGTCAAAAATGGCGGTGGCGGTCGAGGATGAGGAAGAAGATTGTGAGGCTCGGATTCACAGCAAACTGGCCTGCGTTAAGTGAGGGGATTAGTTGTAGGGGAGTCAGAACACATGATGACATGCATTCGAGAGAGGTTCAAACCTTCTGGAGTGGTAGGAACGTGGTGCCTCAGATCGGGTGCACGCGGGAGTCAGGGATGAAGGAGAACGCGTTCAACTACGAGACTCCTGGAGCTGCATTGAGCAAAGGATAGGGATGAGTGATGCATAAGGATCAAAACAACGTGAACGTTGTGGGCAAGGAAGCTCACCAGACCACAGAGTAACGGAGGCACACTCACTGGTGTCGAAGACGACGCAACCGTTCCCGCAAAACCAAGGAGCGATCTAGCTTGGGTTTGCGCAAAATGGAACGTGGGCGAGCTGAGGATATCAATGTGCGCTCTATTGCTTAAGTAGTTGGGATAAATGTGCGAGAAGAACGACGAGAGGCCGACGGTTGTGTGAGAAACTCTCGGTCGACCTCGAGTCTCTCTGTCCGTGTGGGAAAAAGGGTCGTCAATATGGTGGATAGCATGGGCGAAAGCAGGTGGAGGTGACGGGGGTGGTTGAGGCTCAATTCTGTGGGTGGCAGTCTTGAACCATGGGCGAGCCAAGCTGGTGCGCTGGCGCGTGAGCGAGAGGTGGACGAAGGGTCCTGATGGGTGGGGTCACCGTGTTAGGGAGAGGGTAGAGAGGCAATGGAGCACGATGGAGTGGGTGTGAGCAAAGTGGGCCGAGTTGGGTTTCGGCCCAAAAGCCCGACGGGGATTCAAATTAGGTTTTCAAATTTTCAAACTAGTTTATTGTTGTTCAAATTTCTAACCATAGTAAATGGGCTCTAAAATTTATGATTTTTTTTTTTGGAGGCTTCTATCACAATAAGGTTCATTGTTTAAAGTTTTCAAGATTTTATCAGTTCTTTGATTTTCTCAAAAATTCTTTCAAGTTGCTGTTTTCATATAAACACATTATTGCTTTTAATGAAAAATTTTAGAATATGCTCAAATAAATTTTACCACATATAAACATTCTCAAAATTATTCTCTAATTATTTTCATTATATATTTCCAAAATTGGGATTTTTGGGATGTTACAAACAGAGCATTTTGGTCGCCAGTTTTGGCCAGCGATCTGTACATTACCCTGAATAGATAGCTGACCAGTTTCACAAGAAAAAAAAAATCAGTTTCTGGATTGATAGCTGAGTTTTTTGTCAGCACGGAACGTATATATTACTGCGCACAGTGTTGAAATACATCTCGTTAACTAGCAAGCTTGGTTGGAAAAAAAATGGAAAGTACGTAGTACAATATAATCAGTTTTGGCAAGCAGTTTTTACAAGCACTAGCTATGCGACCCGCACATCTGCTGATCGATCTGTATCTACAACCACACTAAACGCGGTCCTCCAGTTCACTGTTAATTACGTATCGCATTACAATTGCACACCACCATGCCATCGTATGTACAGAGACAAAAATATAAAACACATACAATAAACGAACAGCTGATGCTTAGTTTATTTATTCTCTGAAATATTACAGTTAGATACCGTCAACAACTATTAACAGACTGTATCTGTGACAAGTATACTTAAAATTTTACGGTACATATGTACCTTTATTTATAACAACCAACGAACTGAATGATCTGCCTATAATCTGCAGCTATATCAACCGATCAATTGTACGCGTAAAATTAAATCTAAATTGACAGCACGAAGAGCAGTTCATAAGATTTGATGGATCGATCATGGGGCCTTAATTGTGAGGGGGGCAACGAGGGCCCGGCATATTAGGGTCGTTGGTGCAGCCAGAAGGCCCCGACGATGCCTTGCTGACGGACACCAACGACGGAGGTGACTGCGCCTGTGTCGCCGCCGTGTGCTGATTGTCATCAGTTCCCAACAGGCAGCGCGCCGCCACGACATCCGCATGCAGCGACGCCGCGACGAGCACCAGAAGCAGCAGCGCCGCCGCCGCTCCACTCGCACCTTTTCCTCCTCTCTTCATCGTCTTCTGTTGAGTATATTTGTTCGTGCCGCTAGATCTCAAACCGATGGAGAAAGAGATCTCAGATAGTATGTACTAGCTTGTTCGTCAGGCTGAGCTGAGATGGTGTGGTGCATGATGCATCCAAAGCTGAAGGGTTTGTTGGCTACTTATAACAGCTCGATCGATCGATCGATCTCATCGTTCAGACGATGGAGAAGATAAGCTGGACTGCTGAAGTTTCCATGACATTGCCGCGTATGCGGAAAACGTTTTTGACGGATTAAACTGGCGCTACTAGCCTAATTCCCAAACGTACGTTGATCGATCAGATCAGGAATAAACGACTGAGTCAAAAGTTACTCTTAGTACATGTCAGGTATTACTCCTAGCTAGCAAAGCTTGGTAGGAAACGGTAAGCGTATCTGCGTATATGCATTCATCAGTCATCACATCTGAACTGCATCACTCAGTCGTGACTCGTGAGTCGCATCAAACACATTAACAAAGAATGTTCCAACATTCCACGAGCAAACGGCTGCATATGCATGTCATATGTGAAGCTTACCTGAATTATTTCTGCCTGTACCCGTCGAAGATTCAATCTCTGACTGCACAGACACGTAAATATATACATGGGACCGTAAATATTAATATGGCGTCGGACTTGTTCAAATGGTTTGGCCGTTTCTGGAATCTGAATTTTTTTTTGAAGAATTCAGGCATCTGATAAATAAAATTGTAGTCATATGTAGAATTGTACAATCTACGCTCTCCAAAAAGACCCAATTGCGCAAAATCCTAAAGTAGAATTGTTAGCAGTGGAGCAGCCGGCGGTTGTGTATCGGACCTCTAACGTGTGTGTTTTAAATTTTGAGTCCTTTACGGCACTCACCATTTAGTATGAGATATGCATTCGATTAGATTAGTTAGCTAGATTTAGTTATACTTCCTCATCACAATGAGAAGTACAATATCGTGAGGGTAAAATTATAATTTCCACTAGCACTTGTTCACAACCCTTGTTTGGAAAAAATGGATCTACGTGGAAAAGTCTAGAATACCCTTAAGAAATTAAAGCGGTATTTGATTTATACTTGTGTGTGGAATTGAATTAGGTGATAGGATATGATTTAGATTATATGGTAGAATGATACAACAATCTTGTTTTTGGACAATCCATAAGATGAAGCTTCTAGTAGGTTACTACATATAGCACAACAAACTCAAAATACAGAAAATATAAGTATTGCGTTTACGGTTCATCCGCTCAAGCCATAAGCTCGTTGTTGTTTTCTGCTATTGGTGTAGGAACAGAAGTGATACATATCTGAATGACTGGATATATAATTATATATGATATTGTGCAGGGAAGGCACTGCACATGGTTCTGGTATTCGTACAAGCGTATCATCCGTGGGATCAGACTCTTGGGTCGATGATCCGATCACTCGCCACATTATATCGCTTCATATCAATAAAGAGGAAGGGGACGGGTTTATGCTGTGGCCTGTGGTTCTTCAGAAGCGTGGAGGCTATTATATCCTTGTGCTGCCACTGGTGGATCCTCAGTCGTTTAAAGCATATGAAAGCCTCTTGAAAAGGTCTAACTGGGAGTTCAGCCAAGGAGAATGTCAATCTTTCTTCTATTCTTCTCAATCTTCCATGCATAACAGGGTAATGTAGGTTTGTTTGCCTGTTATGGATGCATATTCATTAGATGTGTTTCACATTTTACACTAACAGGGCTGAACTGGAAGGATTTCCTGATGTTTCTTTGCCACTGACTGGGTTACAAATCTAAACTTCATGTTCTTTGTATTTAATCATACCTTTGTTTGATTTATTTTTTTATGTTGTCTTTGTAGGTTCTGGTACTTGTCCAACTATTGACGAAGAAATAGTGGGCTAGGTTACAGATGAAATCTTCGTTATTTAGGTACTCAATTTGTATCTCTAATATGGTATATTATTTATGTTTTGCTATATTTTTCTTATTATATTTTATGTTGAAACATTTTTGGTAAAATTTTATGTTAACGAAGCATTTGTGGCTTATTTTTGTGTTATGTATTAGTGTGGGTAGAAATTAGCGTTATTTTTAAGATGTTATCCTATATTAGAAATTAGCCTGAGACTTGATCAAATCTTAGTACACCTCCAGACCGGCAGAACACCATCGATACACAGACAAAAGCCAAACGGTGAACAAGCCAACAGTTGATGCACTTTATTCTGAAAACGGCGGGAAAAGAGAACAAATTGTAGTACTGGTAATTAACACAACTCTTCTGTGATAACTACAGCCTGCCTACTAAGAAAACCTAAAACAGGAATGATCAACCTGTGGAGCTATAAATGTACGTGCATCAAATGATGCAACTTAATTAAGCCTACCTTGTTTAAACAACCAATGAACAGTATTATACCTGTGTCTGATTAACTAGTATCAATCAACTTCATGCAAGCTAGTTACAGAATCAACTTGGCCACCTCATGAACTATCTGAATATATATATGCATGTGTACGTAGTAGCTAGCTATGGCGCGTTAGGACGGCAAGGACGGCCACCCGGCGGCGTTTCTGGTTCGTGGGTGCAGCCAGAAGGCACTGATGATGCCTTGCTGACGGACACCAGCGGAGGCGACTGCGCCTGTGCCGACGGCGGAGTCTCACGGTCGTATGCAGCTCGTTCTCATCGCTCAGACGAGACGATGGATGTATAACGTCGAGCTGAAAGTTTCCACGACATGGTCGCGGGTGCAGAAAACGTTTTTGAAGGATTAAACTGGCGTGTAACTTATTGTGTGCATGCTTGCATGCATGGATTGCATGAAATGCCCTGTATTATTGACGGACCTAACTTAAGATCCAATTAAGTTTCTACTTTCAGCTCACCAAAAGGGTTGATAGATGTAATCTGGACTGCTTTTTGGAGAAGTTTGAAGACTGGAGTAGACTTGCTTGTTCGACTGAAGGTGTATAATTGATTAATTGTTTGATCTTTTGGTTGTAACAGTTAGCTTGGATGCTGTAATAGATCTCTTATTCTCTTTTGGTGTGTCTTCTGTTAGTTTCTGATGAAAGCTGGTAATCCTAGCATGTTGCTTAGTATTTTGGATTGTAAGAACCATGTTATTTGCTTTCTATAAAACCAGGGTTTGTCCTCTTGTCAAAAAAAAAAAGTTTCAACTTCCAGGACTGGACTGAAGATTATTCCATGCATAGAGCTGGAGCCAGGGTTAACAATTTCGGTTTTGTAAAAATTTCGTTGGTGGCCGAAATAGCCGAAATCACCGAAATTTCGGAATTTCGGTTCGAAATTTCGGTGGATTTTCAAACTGGTTTGAATCAAATTTGAATTTAAAATTTAAAATAATCGCCAAAATTGGTGTGCTTGGCGGGATTCGATGCCAGGTCTTCAGGGAAGATGTACGCAAGCCTTGCCACCAGGCTACCTTCGGCTTGGTGATTACATGCTAGTGTTTACTCCTTTTAACCCTTCAAATTCCCTCCAAATTCAAACCAACCGAAAAGATTTGAACGAATTGAAATTCTTTCGGGACCCAGCGAAACGAACGAAATTTCGGCCATTTCGCCGAAATTTCGACGAAATTGATAACCCTGGCTGGAGCCAGCAGTGTAAAATTCTGAGCTATGTACGACCGGCTGTAAGACCCATTTGACGGCCAAATTAATATGTTGAAACGTATACTGTGCATGCATCGCATCGCAGTCAAGCGTACGTCATCACACTTGGTTAATTAATTCGAAGCGTGTGGACTGAAGAATGCGTACCACTACAAACCTGGAGAACTAAACTAAATTAAACGGTGTGAAAAGTCGTAATCAAGAGCTCGAATGAGCAACGCTCTCAACAAACTATTGTGCGATAAGCTTCTACGGACTACTAGGAGTCTACCGAATGACGCGGAGGCTCGGAGATGTTCAAAGATGAGCTGTCGACGTTGAGTCGGCGGCGAGATGGGCTGCGCGTGGTGAAGATGTTCGCGGAAGGAGGAAGCTTGGTGATGCTTGGAGGAGGTGAGGAAGTCTGGCGATGCTCTCCGTGCAAGGGATTGGTCCAAAGTGCAGTAGAGCTCTGGCGATGCTTGAAGCGACCGCCGGAGATGTGGAAGAAAGCACGATTCGGCCGTTCCTATGGACCAAAGGCAAAATTGTGGGGACCCCAGGGTTATCTCCTTAAGACCGAGACTAATCAAGGTCTTAGGGACATAACTCAGGATCTCCGGTAAATGGATTCCAACTTAACTCGGTCTAAGTGAGAGACTCAACTCAATTCTAGAGCCCCGACGACCATGCGCGCTGCTCCCCTGCTAGCACTACATGATTGTCGGTTCTCCAACAAGTCAAGCACTACACTTAGCGAGTTAAATAGGAATCCAAGAACAGCGAGTATGACCTATATTGGCTCCCAAGATCAGTGACCAATATAATCATACCCTCATTACAACGTTAGTCACATCCATACAACCATCATACATAAGTAGTACAAAAGTTACAACACAGTTCTAAGAGTACAATTACATAAGGGCCGATCGGCCAAATTTAACAAGTTTATAGCGGAAGCGAGTAAATAAACCAAAAGGACCAACAGTGGTATGCCCACAACCCATCGGCAACCGACTGGTAGTTAGAAGATAGCATACTACTCGTCGGTGTCACCTAAATCGACACCGGCAAACTCATCAACCTCGATGTCGTCCTCACCGTAAAAGCCGACAAACATCGGTGAGTACCAAAGAGTACTCGCAAGTCTTACACAAATAAAAATAGTTATGCATAAGGTCATTCAAAGGAAGGCTCATATTGGCTTAGTTTTGCGAAAGTGACGCAACAATGTACAACCTATACACATACTAGTTTTTCAAGTGCCATTTCAAAATCAGGTTTGAAGTAGAAGTAAAGCATGTGAATAAGTAATGAACTAAGTGACAAATTAACATACAATTAACAAAGTGGCTGCCCACTTTGATACAACAACATGCATGAACATCCCATTCATGCTAATTACCAAGTTCACCCACAATTTTAATTCCAAGTCTAACAATAGTAACTCCCGAACTCAAGCGGTTGTCCATAACCGTGGACATGGCTATTCGAATAGATTATACCCTACAGGGGTGTACTACTTTACCCACACGACTCGATTAGCCCGTAAGCCTCGGATAATGGCACACTTCCTTTGGTATGCTGGCCGGGGAGAATCGAGATCTGGTCATTTTCAAGAAGAAAAACCCTATTGAGCTAAGTCCCCCATGTGAGATGTTTCCGGTCTTAGTACAAGCAGTGTATAGCACTTGCTAAGGGGCTCACAAGTTATATTGGAAATACCGACGAAATATAAAGGGTAATTGGTGCTACCATGCACACTATAGAACATTACATCGGCTCCTAAGGACAAATGATCAAACACAAATGCCCCTACACCACCATGGGACTTAACACAATAGAACCTTCCCCCTACTTAACCATACAGCACCCATATACTGCGTATGGTAGCACGAAAATACTTGAATCAACGACGTTACCAAAGTTCGGTCCTTAATTGTCGAGACAAGTCCAACCACATACCCAAATCTCGTGCACAAAGCACCATCACTAACCAACACTTGTCCATACCAAAAGCTCATTTAAAATGACAAAATTTAACTTGTAAAACAAGTACGAAGATCTGAAACAAAAGTATATAATGAGAGTTGTGTTTATCCCATAATTGTCGGGTTATTCCCGACAATCAACTACCGGTTCTAGACTTGCATGGCTAAGCAAACTCGAAACAATATAACTTCACACCTCCTATCATATCTTTTCAGCAATGGAATAAATTCATGGATAGCCACAATGACAACATAATAGGATGTGTCTAACTATTCATCACAAAAATAGCGACATTATCAAAATAGCATGCAAGCAATTATCATTGCATCTATCCTAACAAAATTGGGATCGAATATGATGCAAAAAGAAAGTTCAAAGGATGCTTGCCTTGCAGGTAGCTAAGTTGTTCGCTCTCAGTTGCGTAGGAGTCGATATCAATAAGCTCGGTATCTAGATAAATACAAAACCGAATAAACATTGAGAAATACCTCAAAAATCAAAATGCTCAAAAATGCATGATTTTTCTACAGTAGCTAAGTCATGATTTTAGATGATTTTTGGTGAAAGGATTATTTCATTTTGATTTAGTATGTGAAAGTTATGGTAGTTTGAACTTCAGATTTCGATATGTCTCCATTTAAGCAATTTAATTATGAAGTGAAATTTTGTAGAGCAGTTGTGATTACAAGGGTTACATGAATAAATGGACAATATTATCACAAGTTCAAAACAATTGAGTTTGCTCCAATTGGAGCTTTCATGATTTAGTTATTGATTTATAAAGTTATCAGCATTAATAATGCAAGAAAATAATGTCTTTTAAGATCATCTTCCTCAAACTATATTTTCTGTGACAGAGGTAAGTTTGAGATTATTTTTATAATTAAATTCATTTGAAAATTAAATTACCAAAACTGGTTTCACTGTTTTTGGATTTTTCCAAAAATTACTTATGATTTTTTGAAGTTATCAGCCTTTTTCTTTTGTAAAAATAATAGTGTTAATAGCCCATTTTCCAAATTAATACTTTCTGTTACAGAGACAAGGTTAAAACCAATTTTAATACAAAGTTCATTAAATATGCAAATGAACAGAAGTGGTTTCACCCATTTTGGAGATAAAATGATTTAGTTATGCATTTCCAAAGTTAATACCAATTTTCAGTGTACCAGTTATTAGATTTCGAATTTCATAAAGTACTTATTACTTTTTCTACCAGGGCTGAGCTAGCTACGGCCACTGACAGAGGGGACCGGGGTCAAGGTTTGACCCAGTCAAAGCTGACTTGGTCTCTGCCGAAACTAGGGTGGAGGCGTATTATGAGGAATACGTCTTCTGTTTTAATAAAACGTAGATTCCTTCCTAACATACAAGGAATACGTGATTCCTGAATAGAAAACGTATACTACGATCTACACATTCACTTAAAAGGACATACCGGCCCACATGTCAAGGACTTACCAATCCTTTAAGGACAGTCATTAAGAAACTAAGCGATTATTTGCGCTAATTAAACTGAGATTTTGCTAATTAAACCCGCTACTGTTTTCGGACTAAATCCGACAACAGAGGAAGCGCGCGCCCGTGACATTGCCGAGCCCGCCGGCGGCGAGGGGAGGCCGGAGGGTGCGTGGGCCGAGGCAAAATAGGAAGAGAATAGGGAGGGCTACCTTTGGCGAGTCGTTGCAGACGGAGGTGTGCGGTGGCGGCGGCGACGGAGATGAGCGGAGGAGGAGTGTACGGTGCCGAGCGCTCAAGCGGAAGCCTCTCGAGAAAACCGACACCAAAATAGGCTCTGGGCCTCGTGAAGCTCAGGGTGAAGTTGGGGCGGAGGAGCACTAGAGGCTCCTGCCGTCGTTAAGGGCGGCGGCGGTACAAGGCTCCACGCGGAAGGAAACACTCTGTGCAAAAGAAAGTCAACAAAGGTGCCGAAAAGGATAAGTAAAGTATGGAGATGGTGCCAACACAAAGGATCGGTGAAACACTCACCCTGCCGGAGGCGAGAACGAAACTAGGGCTTTACGGCCGTCAAAGGAGAAAACTCGATTTCCTGCGATCCTGTGAAGTATCAACCAAATTGGTTGAGGGAAGCGTGGCTTGTGCCTCATGTCGCAAAGTGACGTGCTAGATTGACAACCAAACTCACCGGAGCTAGAGATGGCACGAAGATGGCCTTCGGGCGTGCTCGAGCGGCGAGAGCTCGGTTACGCCCGGATCCTACAAGCAATGACAAAGGCTCAAATGGCGAAAATGGAAAAGGCATGGAAAATAGGGGCCAAGGGACAAGGCGGCGCGAATTTACCCGAGAAGAGAGCAAGAAACGACTTCTTCTCCCTCGGCCACCGAGAGGGAGAATGGCCGAAAAAGGGAGTGGTGCGAAGGGTAATATGCTTGGGAGATGACGGAGGTGGGCACGGCGTTGAGTGGAGATGCTCGGGGATAGGTCGCAGAGGGCGGTGGAGTCACGGGGGTGACGGAGGCAGCTCAGAGCTCGTGCGGCGCGTGGCGCCCTCGTTCTGTGGCTCGCCTGCCAGAGGTGGAAGAAAGGCCTGACCAGCGGGGCCCGCAGTCGTCGCGAAGAAGTGAGGAAGTGCGGTGTGGCTCGGCCGTTTGATTAAAGTGGGCGGTCGGGATGTCGTGGCCGTTAGAAGTTGTCCGAACAACCAACTCCGCTTGAGCCCTTCGATCACGATCCGACGGCGCGCGAGTGAGTGCAGCTAGGCGGCTGGTTGAAACCAAGATGGTGCGTCGGACTCGAGCCAGGGTCGAGTCGGTGCAACAGTAACGAGCCCGAGTTTGATTTCAGTTTGACCACGGCTAAACAAGTTTGACCGAGGCTTTAACTATAGAAATAAAATTCTAAAAATTCTAAAATAAATCAAGGGTGTTCCTGGGATGACCTAGTATTTATAAAAATTATTGAACACCACTTTTCATATAAAATTTGTGACATTTAAATTCAAACATGTTGTATGTTTATGTATGTTGTTTGAATTTTAATTAGGTTCAAACTAGTCCCCAAAATTTTGGAAAAATTATATTAATTCATGATAATTACTTTAGTATTTAAATAAATTGGTTCCAGATGATGATCACAACTTTTATCAACGATTTGAAGTGAAATGTGAATTTTGATGTGTATGTTCACCTCAAATTAGATTTTCAAGTACAATATAATATGGAAGTGTTTTGAAATCAATAATGCATGCAAATAAAATACACATTAATCCATTTTAATTGTTGGGGCTGTGACAAAAATCGAATGAGAGGAAAGATCCAAGATGCTCCTGAAATACGATATGACACGATAAGAGTGACACCAAACCCTTCATGGCATTGTGAATGAAGGTGGCGCATACGGCGAATTAGGGCTTGCGCTCTCAGAGCTCTAGAGCTCGATTGAGCGGAGGAGGAAGAGAGTGAGTGAAGCATGGGTGAGGAAAAGGAATAGAAGCTCGGCTGACTTTTATAGACAGCAGGTGAAGATGAATGAGGTGGAGCTCGAACAAAGGGCGCGGAGCTCCAGTGTCTCGGCGGCATCGAGGCAGGTTAGCGCGGCGAAGCGGTGGATGGGCGTGGTGTAAGGGCGACGTGACGGGGTAGGTGTGGCTGGTGGCAAAATCACGGGCGGTGAGGTAAACCAGGAGCGGGGCGGTGAGCTCGCGCATGGGCGTGCGCTGGCGCTCAACGCCGCGAGGTGGAAGAAAAACCCTGTGGGAGGGGCCCACAGGTCAGAGAGAGGTGAGAGGGTGAGTTTAGGTTTTAGGTTTTTTATTTCCTACTGATTTTGTCACAGCCCAACCAATTAAAATGGATTAATATGTATTTCATTAGCATGCATTATTGATTTCAAAATATTTCCATAATATATTGTACTTGGAAAATCTAATTTGGGGTGAACATACACATCAAAATTCACATTTCAATTCGAATCAGTGATAAAAAGTTGTGATCATCATCTGAAACCAATTTAATCAAATACTACATTAATTCTCATGAATAAATATAATTTTTCCAGAATTTTTGGGACTAGTTTGAACATAATGAAAATTCAAACAACGTTCATAGACATACAACATGTTTGAATTTAAATGTCACAAATTTTAATATGAACAGTGGGGTTTCATAATTTTATGGGAAATATATCTCTCCAGGAACCCCCACAATTTATTTCATGATTTTAGGATTTTTATTTCTATTTTTAAGCACCGGTCAAAGTAGAAATCGATTCTTTAATTTCATCAACTCTAAACCTAAACCCTGACCTAGTACTGTTCCTCCGACTCGAGTTCGACTCGGCAACCGGACTCAACCCAACCACCTAAATGCACTGAGACATGCGACCGTTGGATCAAGCATCCGCGGCCCAGATCTTTCCATCGTTTGACCTGTCCGAACGCCCCCGTCAATCTCATCCGCCCGATCCTGATCTATCGGACTCCACTCAGCCACGTAGCGGTGAGTCACCTCCACGCCCCGAAGTCGTCGCGGGCTCGCCTGTCAGACCTTTCTTCTTCCTCAGGCTGACGCGCGCAGAGCTCTCTCGCCACGCGGTCGCTACGCCCTGAGCCGCCATCACCTCACCGCGCCCGTCGGCCTATCCCTGAGCTCCCCCTCTACACACCGCACCCACCCCCAACGTCTCTCTGGCTTTATCACCCCTCGAAGCCCTTCGTTCTCCTCACTTCTCCTCGGTTGTGAGAGGGGAGGAAGCTAGTGGAGCTCGCTTCTCGGGTAAGCTCCAACCGCATGGTTCCTTCCTCCTTCTGCTCATTGTCGCTTCCATTTTAGCTAAGCTCGGCTCCTATCTTGCCTTGTAGCCTCGGTTCATCGCCGAGCTCTCGTCGAGTCCAGAGCGTGCTCCAAGACACCTCGTGCCATTTCCGACCTGAAGGTATTATCTTCAATCCTCCGCGCCACCGTGACGTGCTTTAGTCCATCGATCTAAACCCTCAATCAATTTCGTGATTGATTGTGAGCTTCTATTGAATTGAGGATTGTCTCATTTTGATCGAAGAACAAACCTCTTCATCTCCCACTTCATTTTGGTAAGCTATCCTTCGATTCTTTGCTCTTATAGCTTGACCTTGAGCTCTCGGAGCTGATCCAAGCACTCACCGGTCTTGGTTTTGCTCGTGGTTTTCTCCTCGCAGCCGCATCGCGCCACTCTTCTTCTCCGACGCCATCCATCGCTCAAACACTCCGACTTCCCAAGCTTCTCACGGCTCGGTGACCTCCTAAACCTTTAGGTAGCATAAGCAACCACGAGATTGTCTTGAGACGCCGGTTTAGCTGCATGCACTTTTGCCGATAACCTGCCGCCGCTGCAGTCGGCTAGCCGCCGCTCGGGCGGCTCGATCGTCGGGACTACTCCCATTAGGAGCACCTTGCTATTCTACATCCGCCCATGCCCTTGGTTAGCGCCGCCGGTCGTGAATCGCAAGCCGAAAGCAACCGCTGAGGCAAATTTTGCCGTTGTCGCGACGCCACCGCGATCGTAGTAACGTCGTTAACCATTAACTTCAATCATTAGCAATAATCGATGTCTTAGTTGCGGTAATGTTCCACTTACATGCGCCCCATGCACGGAAGAACGGGGAGGTTTTGGATAATGTCACAGCGACTTACATGTGGGCCTTGGGTGTTAAACCCCGTGCTCCGGGCGTGTGCGCTGGTGGGCTGAGTCCACTGGACCACGTCGCTGACGACGGGCCCCACATGTCAGTTCGATTTTAAAATCAGAGTTAAAAAGGGGAAAGCACTGTTCTCCGGGTCCCACTGATCAGTGACTGTGACTAGCACATGTCTCGGTAAGAAAAGGAGTAACTGCGTTATAAAATCCGAAAATGATTTATTTACACACTGTAAAATATGAATAACTTCTAAAATACATAACAAATTCATTTTAACTCCAAAATTAGTGAAACCACTTCTGATAATTTTTATTTTTAATAAGCTTTATGTTAAAATTTGTTCAAACCTTGTCTCTGTAGCAGAGAGTATTAATTGGAGATTAATCCATTAAAACCATTATTTGTACAATAGAAAAATGACTCATGACTTCAAAAATGCATAAGTAATTATTGGAAGCTCCAAAAACAGTGAGACCAGTTTTGATAATTTTCATTTTCAGTGAACTTAATTCTAAAAATGGTCTCCATGTTACCTCTGTCACAGAAACTATTTTGGGAGAATATAATATTTAATTCCATTATTGTTATACTATAAAAGGTTGATAACTTTGAAAATCAATAACTAAATCATAAGAACTCCAAATGGGACAAACTCAACTATTCTGAACTTGTATTAATATTACCTATTTACCTATGTAATCCTTTACCCCACCATTGTTCTACAAATTTTGGCCAAATAATTAAAATACATAACTTAGGGTGAATGAAATCTGAAATTCAAAATAGCATAACTTCCAATTCATAACTCCAAATGGAATATTTCTTTTACCTAAATCCCTCTAAAATCATAACCTAACTACTGTAGAAAAATCATGCATTTTTGAGCATTTTGGTTTTTGAGTTGTTTTCTCGGTATTTATTTGATGTTATAATTATATAGATCCCGAGTATATTGATATCGACACTTACGCTACTGAGAGCGAGCAGCTACTGTACCAGCAAGGCAAGCATCATTTGAACTTTCTTTTGCATCATATTTGATCCCAGTTTTGGTTAAGTTAGTGCAATGATAATTGCTTGCATGCTATTTTGATTATGTCAATATTTTTGTGATGTGTAGTTTAGTTATGTCCTATGCTTGAGGTTAATCTTGAATTATGCCAACTCCTATATGCTTAAGATAGGATGTGTGAATTATGGGTTATAGAATTGCTTAGCCATGCAAGTCTAGACACGGTAGTTCGATCGTCGGGAATAACCCGGCGGTTTTGGGATAAACACAACTCTCATTTTTATGATTTATACTTCAGATCTTTGTAGTTGTTTTATGAGTTAAATTTTATCATTTTTAAATGAGCTCTTTGTCTGGACAAGTGTTGGTTAGTGATGGTGCTTTGTGCACGAGCATTGGGTAAGTGGAAGGACTTGTCTGGACAATTGAGGACCGAACTTTGGTAACGTCGTTAATTCAAGTACACTCGTGCTGCTACACGCGGTATATGGGTGCCGTATGGTTAAGTAGGGGGAGGGTTTTATTGTGTTGAGTCCCACGGTGGTGAAATTGTAAGGGCATAGGACCGTGAAATCCTATGTTCCTTTTGGGGCCGATAGGGCATGGAGGCCGTAACGTCTTATGTTCCTAGGATCTCT
The DNA here is from genome assembly GCA_036346255.1 of Ampelocalamus luodianensis. NCBI lineage: Eukaryota > Viridiplantae > Streptophyta > Magnoliopsida > Poales > Poaceae > Ampelocalamus > Ampelocalamus luodianensis. Next base: position 79,821,983 of record CM070634.1, on the reverse strand, counting down.
CAGTTGAGGGACTTAGCCAATGGAATCATCTTGCTAAAAACGATCATATCTTGATTTACCCGGCCGGCATACCATAGGAAGTGTGCTATATTCGGAGGCATCTGGAGGCTAACGGGCTAATCAAGTCGTGTGGGTAAAGTAGTACACCCCTGCAGTGTATCAATCTATTCGAATAGCCGTGTCCACGGTTATGGACAACCGCTTGAGTTCGGGAGTTACTATTGTTAGACTTTCAATTAAAATTGTGGTTGAACTTGGTATTCGTCATGAACGGGATGTTCATGTGTTTAGTACATCAAAGTGGGCTGCCACTTTGGTCCTTGTATGATGAAATTGTTTATTACTGAAATGCTTTACCATATGCTTTACTTCTACTTCAAATCTGATTTTAAATGGGCACATGAAAAACTAGTATGTGTAGGATGTTAATTGTTTCGTCTCTTTCGCAAAACTAAACCAATATGAGCCATCCTTTGAATGACCCTTATGCATAACTATTTTTATTTGTGTAAGACTTGCAGTACACTTGTACTCACCGGATGTTTGTTGGCTTTTTCAGTGAGGAAGAATATGAGTATGACGATCTCGTTAGTGTTGACTTGGGTGACACTAACGAGTAGTGTGCTACCATTTAACCCCATCGGTTGCCGATGGGTGATGGGCATACCACTACGGTCTTTTGCTTTATTTATTTACTTCATTGCTACTTGATACTTTACTTTGAATTTGGCGGTCTACCGTATGTAATAAGTCAGAGACTTTGACTATTATGCGTATGTCTTTTATCTCTTGTTGTATGCGTTGTATGGATGTAACCAACGTTGGATGAGGGTATGAGTATATTGGTCGTTTATCTTGGGAGCCAATATATGTCATACTCATTGTTAATGGATCCCATTTAACTCACTAAGTGTAGTGCTTGAATCGAAGAGAATCAACAATCATGTAGCGCCGCAAAGGAGCAGCGCATGATCGTTGAGGCTCTAGTATTCGCTAAGCCTCTCACTTGGATAGAGTTAAATTGAATTCATTTATCGGAGACCAGTAATTATGTCCCTAAGACCTTGTCTAATCTCGGTCTTAAGGAGATAATTCAGGGTCCCCATGCATTTATTGTCCAATTTTATTTACTACTCAAATTGAGTTCAAATTTTATGAAAATTTTTGTGTAGGTTTATGACCTAATGTAGTTTCTCCTGTACAATTTTTAGAGGTTTAAACCTTCTGTGAATTTCTATAAAAACCGTGCAAGGTTTTGTTCTTATGAGTTTATAATTATTTTTCTTAACAAGATTTTATATAAAAGTTTTGGTGAATTCTTCCTAGGATAACATGCCCAAAATAATTCTCTTATTAAATATTTTTTACTTTGTTTTATCTATTTCCTTTTTAGCACCTGTTGGTTTGTAGTTCATATTTTGCTTTTAAATCAAAGTCAATTTCAAACATGGGTATATTTTCATATGCAAATGATCAAAGTATTTTCACTTATGCATTTATAATACATAATCTCAGAATTTGGATTTTGAGATGTAACAAGGACGATGCAGAAAGCCACAATGGGATGTGGAGGGAGGTTGTCGCCGACTGACCTCGCCTGCGCTAGGAGTGAGGTATGTGGAGGGGGGCGGCGACGGCGGGGGGAGGGGGAGTTCCATTGTGCCTGGAGGTTTAATCGTGTACGGTCCGGTACGTGCTAGAGTGTTGCACCTCTGCTGGCACAATAAGCATTACAACAACAGACGAATTGGATACACAATCAGATTGGGTAGGCAAGTAAGTATTATTGCTCAAGCAATCTATCTGTTGGAATTAGTCGGATTTATCACTATTTAATCTGCTCCCAGATTTGTGCGTTGGTGACGGTCGACAGGTTGCATATCTCACTACTACAGAAAAGGTCTTTACAGACGGGTCAAAAACATCATCACAGACGGTTTCGTGAGCCGTCTGAGTCTATGGGTCAGTGATGACATGAGTTATCACAGACGGTTTTCAAACTGCATGTGAAAAAAGCTATCACAGACGGTTCGTGTTAATTATTTATCACAGACGGTTCTTGTTAAGAACCGTCTGTGATAGTCTATTTTCACAGATGGTTTTGAACAAGAACCGTCTGTGATAGTCTATTATCACAGACGGTTCTTATTCCGAACCGTCTGTTGATAGCTTTTTCTATTACAAAAAAAAATCGGATTTTGAGTAAAACCAATCAATTGCTGGATAGTAGTTTCCATATACAACCTCTAGTAAGACAACTAAAATCCAATTAAAATTCTGATGGCAAACACATTATAGGAAAGGGAAACCAAAAGGTTTCACAACGTTCCCTCCGAATAGGAAAAAAAGAATAAATTTACAAAGTTAAACTAGCTAGAAACCATCTGTGCCTCCAAACTCCTGAAGAACTCATCGGCTTCTTGGATTGGTTCAACATCGCTTTCTCGCACTCACCAAAGATATCACAAGCTATTCTTGCGTGTTGTCTGAGTTCGACTCAAGCTCGTCGGCAAGGAGAGACGACTGAAAACCTCCGGCTGCACTCCGGCATTAGGTACAAATAAAATAAGAATCATCAAACAACCAACAAATTGTGTATGTTTTGGGGATATACACGTACCTTCCCGCATCTACCTCCTGCGCGGACATGGAACACCTCACGTCCCTCCTCCTCCTCCTCGTTGGTTGCGCTCGCCGGGAATCGAGGTTGGTCGCGCATCTCGACGTGGGAGAGGGAGAGGAGAGACGATGAAAGACAAAGCGGGGTGGGTATAGTATATAAGGACAGCGCCAAAACACATTTTGCCTCCCGCAAGCTGTTCAAAATTCCGCGAATCCCAAACGATTTCAAATAAAACCGCTCTGTGATAAGCTAGTATCACGACAGTTCAGATTAAAAATTGTATTTAGAATTTTCCGTGCTCTGTGATTTTACCATAGCTTGAAATTTTCTTACTCGTGATTTTACCATGACTTGAAATTTCTACTCTGATTTTACCATGGCGAGTTTGCAATATGCAATGCACTCTATCGATCATCACATCCAACAAAGTTTTACTTCATCCGTAAAGAACACTTATTCTTCGATGTATTTATATGTACATACATGAATACATATGCATACTAAATAACTACTAAGCACGTGCTACATATGACGCCGACGTTGCATGAGCTCGAACTCTAGCTAACTCGCTAGTTTATTCAAATGAGTAAAACTCGAATAAGCAAATAACATGTAGTCCTCACCAACACACAAAAGGACAATATTCGTGCTGAATCCAGTTCAATTTAGTACGTTACGGGTGTGGTGGTGGTGGGCATTTACAACCCGGAGGGCAAGAGGGATAGTTGGATGTAACACCCCGATTTCCAGAATCCGGATGTTAATATTTAATTTGGCGATGTATTAAATTTTTGACTTTGTTTTAGAAAATTTTCCAGTGTTTAATCAAAACGTTGCCTTAAAAATCAAATTGAATCAATTAAAAGGTTATATATATATATACAATAAATTATTTTGATTTCTTGTTTTGCATGCATCAGAAAAACCATATCATCCTACATGCCTTAGTATTTTTTTTGTTTTCTTTTCTGGATCGGCCGACTGCAGACGTTTCGCCTGCGTGTTCTTGTTTTTCCCTAACTTCTCTCCTCGCAATCACAACCGAGAATTAAGAATCCGACGACGCATGTTATACCGTTGCGATCGTCATCGTGAGAGTTTTCTATTTTAGCGATTAGTTCGCGCATGCGAGGTCGTTTTTGCGAGATGGAGAAAAGAAGGAAGCAATGCACTGCTAATTGTTTCTAGTGTCTTTTTTTCCCCGTTCAATCCAATACCTTTTCCACCCTATTTCTTTAATCCCAGGCAGCACCTCCACCATTCAAAGCCTCTCATCGCTTTCATTTTTCTATGCCCGCTAAAACTATTCACCTCACACACTATCCAACATGCAAAGCAACTCACGCCACTCATGGTCATGGTCCCACCAAGCACCATGCTTTTTTCCTTCTATCACTCACAGCCACTCATTTCCTCCACTGCCCTTCTCTCTCACGCCATCTCTCCTCTATTCAACAGAACAACACCACTTCTAGTCATCACCAAGCTTTAGTACATGTTCATCTCTCCATCTTCTCTCCTTCCAATCTCAATCAAAAATTGAGAATCTCTCAATGCATGTTATACTATTGAAATCCTCATCACCTAAGCTTCCTAATCATCCAAGAAATTTTCGCATGCACTGCCATTTTATTTATTTATTTTTATTATTTTTCCTACAAGTGAAGCCACATGCATGCACTGTCCATTTCTTTTGCGCCCCAGCCGAAAGCCATCCTCACTGCCCTTCATTCTGCCCAGCCATTTCCCATCTCCTCTTGCACCTACATTTTCTTTTCACCCACCAACTAAAGCCACTACAACACATTGTCATTTCACTTCTCAAGGATCACTCCACTGCCAACTTCCTCTCTCCCCACGCCACTTTTTCCTCCAGTAGCACAACCCCCCATTTGCACTGCCATTTCATCATCCTCCCAAATAGAACCCCCATTCGTTCTTCAACTTGGACTCAAGCTCAATTCACCTTCTCTCCTTCCAATCCCAAGCAAAAACCGCAAATCTCTCTATGCATGTTATGCCATCGCAATCTCCATCACCTAAGCATCCCATCCATACCCTTAGTTTGCGCATGCAAGCTCTTTTGAGCATTTTACTAGAAGGACTATTGTAGCTTGGTCTGGAGATGAGTAGCAGCGGCAGAAGGAACCAGCAGGCCGCCGAGAGAGGAAGGAATGCTGGAGCCGAGAGCAGCTATAGCAGCAGGAGCCAAGCTGGGCGCACGGCGCTGTCTAGCGGCATTGGCAGCCTTGAGTGCTAGCCAAGAACACCCGGCGGCAAGATGCTCGCAGCGAGCTCGGCGGCGCGGCAACCCGACGGCAGCCATGAAGCGGCTCCAGTGGCACTGCGGCCGAGCCGAGCCCCAGCTCCATGCGGCACCTAAGCGAGTGTCCAGCGGCTCGGCGAGGCCAGCGATGTCGGAGCCGTGGATGCAGCGGCAACCCCCAGCACGGCGCATGCATGTCAAGCCCGGCACAGCCGGCATTGCGCGACATGATCCGGATGGCAGTGGTAGCGGCGCAGCGGCGTGGCAGTCGGCAACTTACCCGACGAGGTGGCCGGCGCAAAGACGACGGCGCCAGGGCACTGAAGGTGGTGCTGCTCGGTTTCGACCGGTGCCAAGGCGACGGTGGTCGAGCCCGGGGCCGCCGAGGCAAGGAGGCAAGGAAGGCGGGGCATTGCGCGGCGCATGCATGCGACGGCCATGCATGCAGCGGCGCGGTGGCCCGAGCGAGGTGAGGCGGTGTGGCGTGTCGCGCTTGAGCGTGGCGTCGGCAAGGCGGCTCCGTGGGCGTGGCCGAGAGCGACGGTGCCGGTGCGGACGCGGAAGCGGATGAGCTCGGCGACAACTACGGCGGGTGAGAGAACGAGCGGGCGCGGTAACGGCAACGACTACGGTGGACGCGGACGAGAGCCGAGAAGACGACGTCCGGCCATAATAGGCACGCCTAGTGCCGTGGTAAAATACTTCGCGTTAAATTGTGCTATCGCATTACGACATTAGTTGTACATGTTGCATATTAGTCATGTGCATGTCATCTATTTATGCATGTTTAATTGCAAAAAAATGATTGGGTAATTTAAGACCGGTATAATTCTCCGGTTATGTCTTATTTGTGCGTAGGCGTGATTATGTGTTGATATATTGGTGAATGCGAATAATTAGATTATTAAGGCAAAATGTGTGTATTGTTGGTCGGTGGATGCTAGATTAAATATATGAGTTGATTATTTAATCGGGCGACATTATTTTGAAGTCGCATGGAAGTTAGTGGTGATCTTGGATGATGAATTAATTGGAAGTTTCTTCTCACATTGAATTAGTAATTTTTGGAGATAGGACGCATAAAGATTTTATAATTTATTACTTGATGGATGACTTAGGCGTTGATGATTAATGGGATATGGAGGTTGAATAGGATGATTTATTCAATCATGAGTAAATTAATTGGAGGTCTTAAGCAATAGTCATGGAAGTCATAGATGCTAGAATTGGAAGAAGGTAGGAATGGATTATTTGATTGCGGATAAATATTTGGATTGCCATGTAATTAGTAGGTAAGTCCCATGTGCCGAGTCGATGCAATTTTACTCTCTTTTGGATTAGTAGCTAAATGATTATTAGTCGATCGTAGAGATGCATATGTGATTGGATATGAGTAGATCAATTAATGAGACATTAGATGTTGGATGTGTTACTAAAATGGTTAAGCCCATTAGGTATCGGTTAGTTACTTAAACCTCGATCGGTGGAAATTTTAGTGTTTGCGAAGGTGATTTGTCGAGGCAAGACTAGTAGAGCTAGATGGTTAGAACTGGCTTAAATAGTATATCGGAGATTGATTGATGGATTTAATCATGGTCATATGCCCATGAGTCGGTGGATTCCGTGTAATTATCGGATAGGTTGTATTTTTGGAAGATCGTGAGTTCGGGCATCACTCGATGGATTGACTACCTTGATAATGCCTTAGTGGATTTTAGTATAGGATTTAGATCAAGACGTGAGAATATAATTGGAGAGTGTTATGCATGTGATTGGATTCGACACCGGAGAATCGGTTAAGTATATGATTATGAGAAGGTTAGATTTGACGATAGATGTTTTCCTTTAGGAAATAAATAGAAAAGAAAAGAAAATACATAGACCCCACTTGTCATGGCAGAGGCTAGGTCATCCTACCTATAAAAATTAGTTAATGCAGTAGCAAAATCAGAAAAGAATTATTTTTTTACACGAAAAAGTCTTTTAACTTCAATAATTCATAACTAATTTATATGAACTCCGAATGGGGTGATTCAATTTTTATTGATCTTAAATTTTAATTACATTTCATACCATGTAAAGCTTATCCCTACCACTGTTCTACAAATTTCCGCGAAACAATTAAATTCGGGTGAACAGTAGCATAACATTGATTTTCAACATTTTCCAAAAATCTGATTTTCAAACTACTATAAATCTCTCTTATAAACTCCAAATGGAATAATTTTTGTACCTAAATTCATCTAAAATCATAATATAGCTACTGTATAAATTTCATGCATTTTGGAGCAACTTGAGTTTTTGGCTATTTCTCGGTGTTTATTCGATATCGTCTTTCTTTAGATTCCGAGTTGCCGGAAGTATAAGAGTAAGTAACCGAGAGTGAGCAAGTGAACTACCAGCAAGGCAAGCATCCTTTGAACTTTGTTTTTGCATCATGTTTGATCCCAGATTTGTTAGTATAGATGCAATGATAATTGCTTGCATGCTATTTTGATAATATCGCTATTTTTGTGATGAATAGTTAGACACATCCTATTATCTTGTCATTGTGGCTATCCATGAATTACCCCAGTACTGAAATAATTATGATAGGATGTTTGAAATACTGTTGTTCAAGTTGCTTAGCCATGCAAGTCTAGAACCGGTAGCTCGATTGTCGGGAATAGCCCGCCAATTATGGGACAAACATAACTCTCATTCTATACTTTTGTTTCAGATCTTCGTATCTGTTTTATAAGTGAAATTTTGTCATTTTAAATGAGCTTTTGGTCTGGACAAGTGTTGGTTAGTGATGGTGCCTTCGTGCACGAGATTTGGGTATGTGGTTTGGCTTGTCTGGACAATTAAGGACCGAACTTTGGGTTGTTGCGATTCAAGCAAAACTCGTGCTATCACGCGCGGTATATGGGTGCCGTATGGTTAAGTAGGGGGGAGATTTTATTGTGTTGGGTCCCACGGTGGTGAAATTGCAAGGGCATGGGACCGTGAAATCCCGTGTTCCTTTTGGGCCGATAGGATGGGGGCGTTAACGTCTTGTGTTTCCTAGGATATATAGGATGGAGGCGTTAACGACTCGTGTTTCCTAGGAGCCATGGGTTGAGGGACTTAGCTCAATGGGATCTTCTTGCTAAAACGACCGTATCTTGATTTATCTGCCGCATACCTTAGGAAGTATGCTATATTCGGAGGTATCCGGAGGTTTACGGCTAATCAAGTCGTGTGGGTAAGTAGTACACCCCCGCAGGTATAATCTATTCGAATAGCCGTGTCCACGGTTATGGACGACCGCTTGAAATTTGTGGTGCTTATTGTTAGACTTTTAATTAAAATTGTGGTTGAACTTGGTATTCGTCATGAACAGGATGTTCATGTGTTTAGTACATCAAAGTGGGCTGCCACTTTGGTCCTTGTATGATTAAATTGTTTATTACTGAGATGCTTTGCCATATGCTTTACTTCTACTTCAAATCTGATTTTAAAATGGGCACATGAAAAACTAGTATGTGTAGGATGTTATTTGTTGCGTCTCTTTCGCAAAACTAAACCAATATAAGCCATCCTTTGAATGACCCTTATGCATAACTATTTTTATTTGTGTAAGACTTGCGAGTACACTTGTACTCAGCCAGATGTTTGCTGGCTTTTTCAGGTGAGGAAGATTATGAGTTTGACGATCTTGTTAGTGTTGACTTGGGTGACACTAACGAGTAGTGTGCTATCATTTAACTCCCAGTTGGTTGCCGATGGGTTATGGGGCATACCATTGCTGGTCTTTTGGTCTATTTATGTGTTTCCACTGCTACTTAATACTCTCTTTTAAATTTGGCCGGTCGGCCACTTGTATTAGTTGTAAACTTGGAACTATGTGTATGTCTTTTGAACTATTTATGTATGAATGTTGTATGGATGTAATCAACGTTGAATGAGGGTATGGTTATATTGGTCGCTGATCTTGGGAGCCAATATAAGTCATACTCGCTGTTCATGGCTTCCGATTTAACTCACTAAGTGTAGCATTTGACTTGTTGGGGAATCGGCAATCATGTAGTGCTCGCAGAGGAGCGGCGCACATGATCGTCGGGGCTCTAGATTGAGTTAAGCCTCTCATTTGGATGGAGTTAAGTTGGAATCCATTCACTGGAGATCTAGAAATATGTCCCTAAGACTTTGATTAGTCTCGGTCTTATGGAGATAACTCCGGGGTCCCCACAGCGTTGGTATCAGAGCCATACTGACTGTAGGTTAGAGATAGCATGGGCGTTAAGTCTAGCAAATCCTTGGATTTCAGAAAGTTTAAGTTAGGAATCTCTTTGATTCCTCATCCATCTTAGTATTATTTCTCACCTTATTCTCATTCGAATTACAAACTAACTCATCTTGCCCTTCTTGTCCTTATATGAGTGGTCAGTACCTTGTCAAAGAGACCCAAGCAGAAGATGTAGATGGATACCCGGCACTACTTAGAACCCTGATGTGGAGAGTGAACTTTACATATCAGCCAACCTACTCCATCTATTGACGCGACAGAGGATCAGGGATGGAGGAGTACTTGGCAGTGGTCAATATCTTTGCCAGACGCATGACAAGGAGTATCCCATATGGATTCCAGGCGCGTGGCACCTCTGAGGCCATAACATTGCAGGAAGTGGCTCGTGTGGCACTGAGCCATCTTCATCATGACTTGATGAAGTTAGCTCAGCTTCCATACTACCACTTTCCTATGCAAGCACGTGGCGCAGAAGTGAACACTGTTGCCAGGATCTGGTATGGGAAAGACACTCAAGTACGATAGCTGGCAAGATTGATACACATCAAGGATCAAATCTATAATTGCTATGTGCATGAGTTATGGGAGACACAGCTTCGTCTCACCGTGGCTCAAGAGCGTCTACAACCCATACGCAACATGGGACTTGTGGACCGGCATGTGCTTTATGGGGAAAACGAGGTCTCCCCATATGCGTCTGCACCACCGGAGTACCGTCTTCCTGAAGTAAGAGGGCAAGTACTCAATCTTGGACCAAGAGGTCGAGCTCGTATGTTCATACGTTTCTCTCGTGTCCAGAGCATCGACGAAAGGACGAGAAGACAATGCCTTGCTGCGATATTAGGGTTAAATTAGGGTTTATTCTTATATTATATACACCCTAATGATATTATTACTTAGCTGGTAGACGCTGGATATATATCACCAAATTTCAAATCTAAATTCGATCCACACGTAGATAAATAAAAAAAATACAAATTCAGCTCAAAAGGAAATAAGAAAATAATTTTTTAAAAAATATTGTGCACTAAAATTTGTCTTCTTTGTTTCTCCTAACGTAAGTCATGTTTTCAGTTGAATTTTCGTAGGACACTTCCTCATATCATGGCCTATCTAACCAAATTTTTTAGAGATTTTTTTATAACTATTTATGTTGTATTTTGAGGAGGATAATATTATAGCACCATAAGGATAGGTATAGCACAAGATATCCTCTCATCGACCTAGGCAGTTAGCAGAGGCGGAACTAGAACAAAAATGATCGGGGTTCACCACTTCACTATACATATAACAACATATATAATTTCGAAGTAACAATGTACTAAATAGTAATTTATGCGGCAAACATTGGTAAAATGCATCATCCGATCGGAGGTTAGGCTGAACCAGGGTGCACAACTTTTAGAACAGGAGGTGCACACATAGTATATATATAAGCTAATCTCTGCTAAATTTTTTTTGACCTGGTGTCCTGTGACACCGGGTCATCCCATGCAGTTCCGCCCTTGGCAGTTAGGTCACGTTGTACGTAAGCAAGGCATACTAAATTGCTTATGCACGGCCTGACGCATGCGAATTAGCTAGTCTTGATCGACAAGGAATAAATGCTTGTTTGGTTGGTGTTCTGGATTCCATGCCTGAAAAAAATGGTGCTTAGAGGTAGCCTGGAAAGTAGATAATTTTTGCCTGATCAGACAAACCTGAAGATGAGTTATTTTGTTGAAAGTCTATACCTGAAATTAATTAATAAAAAATAGATCATTGAATCGAGCTATCAACGGTGTAGATCCTCGTAGCCTCCAGACAGACTCCCCTGGCTCCCAGGCCCTCACCTAGTGATCTGCCTGGGAAGCAACCAAACATCAACCGGCAACCTCCAGGGTGCAGTCCCGGCCAGTCATTGTGGTCCAGGCCCCAAAGCAAACAGGCCTTAACTGACTTGGTAAAACCTAGAAAGTAGTAACGTTATTCACAGGGACCGAGGTGTAGACACATGACCTTGATTTCTGGAAGCACTAGAATATATACATGCGTCGTCTCTGGTGAATGAGCGAGTCGAAATCGAGCTGAATAAAGTTCCAACATCCCCACATCGTAGTGGTACTATATGAATTGAGCCTGAGCAGCTTGCGTGAGTCACGAGCTTTTCAAGCGACGCATCAGAATCGGAACGCATGTGTATCCTTGGATGCACTACGTAAGCTAGCTTGCGAAACAAATATGACGAAACAGAACCGGTGATCTTCATCAAATCAAGGGTAGAACATAGAGACGAGTGCGGCATGTTTGGTTTGATGCTAGCTTAACTTTGCCACGTCAATCTTACCCGTTCTTAGGTAGGTGTTTGGCTCGTAGTCACAATGGTAACATATCAAATGTTCGAGCTTTCAAGTTTTTTTTTTTTTTTTTGTAGATTAGGTTCTCAAAAAATTCACAATTTTTCTAAAATTAATAAAGCTTAATCGGGATGCGATGAGATCCATCCGATCGGCCGATCGAAATGATCACCTGTTCTTGAACCATGTCATCGGAATTTGCAATCTTTGTCATTTGGCTCGGCAGGGGAATTAGGCGATGATTTCGTTGTTTTTTAATGTCATCGTGCGATGAGTTTCTTGAACCGATCGAAGCGTGTAGTAACTTGACGTCGATGGCTGAAATTTGATTCGTTGTTAGGAAATCATCGAAGGAGACCATGCATGCATCGAATTGCAATCGCCATCTTTTTCCCCTCTCCACCAAGCGAGTTAGGTTCGACTATGTACTCCATCTTGGATTTCATTCCAAAATCAACTAATTGCACATTTGCACTTGGTCATATCATACAAGAAAAGTTATACTTCATCCGAGTTGATTTATTCAACGTATACATCCATAAAAATACACCGATATGCATGATGCTCTAGTTATGACCGGTCATCGCTACGATCGATTCCGTACAAACTGTGGGAAGATGAATACGCTGCAATGAATTATTGTATTGAGACTCGAGAACGGTTTATATGGAGTACAAAGCTTGGAGAGCAAGAAGCCTCTTCTAGAGATAAGGCAGGTATCACGGATTACAAATCCTAAACTACCAAATATAGAGATATGCCAATATACTCTAACATCCCCGCGATCGTAGCGGAGCGTCGCGGACGGTCGGATCAAGAGGAAGCCAAAGGTGGGGAACCATCGGTGACACCCCCACCCCGCGCAAACGCAGATGGGAGCGTCGGGATCATTGTGGCGTCGCGGACACGGTGGTGCAGAGGGAACCGACGAGTTTGCTCAAGATAATGATAATGATAGCCCTTTGTTGTTGAGATAGCCGAGAGCAAGGCGACCATGGTCGTAGCCGTGGAGGAGGGAGCCATGTCGAGGTCGTCGCTGTGGTCGGGGTAGTGGAGTTGATGCAGAGGAGGCGTGAGCCGAGGTCGGTGAAGAGGTCGCCGACGTCGTCCGGTCGTGGTCGAAGATGAAGCAGAGTGGGGGGCGGCTGGATCCGACGAGGAGGAGGCCGGATCTAGGCAAAGCACCACCGGATCCAGCGCGGAGGAGGCCATATCCAGGAGCTGAGGCACCGAAGAAGGCCGGGGCCAGCTGGAGGCAACGGCGCCCTCGGCCGGGGAGCCTGAATCGGGGCCGTGGAGACAAGCAGCGGAGAGAGCCGACTGTACATCCGAGCAGAGAGAAGCTCGCCGACGCATCCGACGAGGAGGAGGCCGGATCCGGGTGAGGCACCACCGGATCCGGCACGGAGGAGGCCGGATCCGGGAGCAGCGGCACCGGAGAGGGAACTGATCAGCATTGACAAAGACGATGGCGTTGACGATGGTAATGGTGACCACGGGCAGCAACACTGCAGCCCGAAGGGGCACTACTACAAAAAGGCTAATACTAGATGCCTCATCACAGACGGTTGACCAAAACCATCAGTAGACATGCAACCACGACGGTTTTGGTTTAAAGACCGTCTGTGTAACTGAATGTGCTAAAAACCGTCTGTGAAGAGGTAATATCACAGACGGTTCATATTGAAAACCATCTGTGAAGTATCCCATTCTTCTTTAGCCTTCTGGTTCATCTGCAAAATTTGACGGCCGACATCTGAAGTAATAACTAGTCGATGCCTAGTCTTTTCCATGTCGATTCTCTAGCAATAAGAAAAGCATGGTTAGTATCCGTTAGAGCATTTTCCTACAAATGGAAACTTAATTAGCGAAATAATAAAGATAAAAGTGAAGTGTAGTTTCTCTCCTCATTAGAAATATTATGTCTGTGTGTGTACTGTCTGGGTTCAGTTCAGATGCAAACATGCAGGCTGCAGCCATGTCAATTAAACTCACCCATAACAATTGAGGCCAATGTAAAAGACCAACAAGTGGATAGTGATAGAAGCAAAGAAATTAACATATATTGAACTATATTTGGACAATGGATTATAAGAAGTAATTAGACAGGTAGATGATCCCTATAAATGAATTGGTTCAAGAACCAGTCATCGACTTTACACACAATAACACATTAACACTCTTTTATTGACTGCGTACCTTTTCAGTGAGTAAATTAAGCAGTCAACTTCAGTTCATTCACGTGCATTTCTCTCTCACTTGATAAAGTTCTTTCGATATTACGTTGTTCTGCATTCAACTATGAGATAATCTTCTCCTTGGCATTCAAGGAACTCTCAAGTGTATCACTTGAGTCCATGCAATCACTGCATAATTACAAAAGTCAGATAACAAGTTCAATTTTAAGTTTTGGATGACCATAAAATCCCAACTCTAATAAATAGCAAGCTGTTGAAGAGAATCGGGAATCTAATAGGGATGTCTATAGATGATGGTATAATAGATGAGATAAAGTATAGCTAGCTTCAGATAGCTAAGTGAAAGTTGTATAGCATTAAACATACGGTACTGAGCAAGAATACGAGTAAACAACAACTCAGGTCTTTACCTCTTTGAGTTGTGAAATGAGCAGATATTTTCTGATGTAGTTGCTATTGATTAACATGACAATGCCAATGCGATAGTACTATGCAAGTACTAAGGAAGCACATCTGAACAGAAATATGCTAGCACATAGCCATAGTCACACTAAGACGGCGAAAGAGCTCCACTGATTTGAGTGCACATTTGGCGAAACCTATGTAGCAAGTTTGACATTGCTGTGTCTATGAATGATGCAAGTTCTATAAGGAACGGGCATCTGTCGTTGCAAGTTTGCACCAATGCAATGAAAGAATAAATGGAGGATGTAAAAAAATAACTACAGGCTGCATGGATCTATATAGTAAGTTATTGTGTAGTGAAATTAAATGGGAAAGTAGAAAGCAAATCTATGTTGAATTAGAGAGCGGTAACTGGAGGCACTCTTCCTTTTTTATACAAATAAAAATCTTTATTTAGTATATAACCATGAAATGAAATGAAACCTCAAATGGATGATATTGACTATTAAACTTAAATATAATACAGATAGCAGCATGAGAACTCACCAAAAGTTCAGATTCCTGTGCTTGCAACAGGTGCCGTCTATTCTGCGAGTTTGAACACTACAGAGCACAACAGGATAATGCATCATAATGATGAACAGCTTGAGTGCTTAACTGTTCAGTGATACTTTGAATGACTGTACATGCAAACTCAGATAAACCGTTTTGTACATCATGGCATTAAAATTGCTGCCAGACTTTAAAATCATGCAAAGTTTTTAACAATTATCTTACATAAACCATGACTATTATGTGTTCAGTAATTCAGTTGAATTCTTCCACCATATCAACAAGATGCCAGTGCAACATAAGTACCTGGGCTATAAAATGTAATGCAGCTTAAGTTTTTTTAGAACAATGTTTTAGAAACATCATGAGCATATTTGCAAGCTAGAGAATTAAGTAACTTTTTCTCTACCCTATAACATCTATAAACAGAGTAGGACTCTATTCAGTTTATGTGTGTGAAATTCTATAAAATGGAAAACAAGTTGTAGCTTTTTACTATAAGAACCAAATGAGAAAAACCTTATAGAATATCGGGCTAAGAGCATGTATCACTGGTAAAAAAACAAAATGACTGTTCTCTGCTTGCTAACGCTAAAAGTTCACAACAAAGCCAATTCCTCTTAATTTTACTGATAAATGTCAAAGCACATTGCAATTTCCCAATTGGTGAACTACGCCAACCTGCAAGGTCATACAGTTCATTGTACAAAGTGCACAAGTGTAGCAAGTAGCAACATAAACGAAAAGAACTTGGTATAAGTATAACCGCAGTGTACAAAGTGCACAAGCTAACCTTTGAGAGTTCTTATGAAGATTGCAGTGTAAAAATCTGAAATGATTTTCCCCTGGTAGACCATTGTTTATAATCTTTATTGCTCTATCAAATTCTTGATGAAGTATAGATTCGCGTGTCTTGAAAAATTAGCAACAAAAATAAATGTAAGAGCATGAGCTATTAAAGTACTACCTCCAATCACAAAAAAAGTGACAATCTCCCAAACTCAACTGAATAAGCATATAGCTCTAACTAACTTAATTGAAAATATAGGCTTGCAAAAACTGCCGGAGAGGCAAACTCTTTTAGGGCCGCGAGTCGTGACAGATGCAACCAATTATAACTCCTCCGGTGCGCCAAACTTCTAAGCAGTCATTCCGACCTTGCTTTTATCAATTGCATTCGATAAATATCCATTCTGATGTCAAAAATAGCAAACATTACAAAAACAGAGACTTTTTACGTTCCTAACAGAATCATTGATAAATGTTGATAACCTGTTAAAGGAAGTTGAGCATCTTTAGATGAAACTTGATGATAGGATAACTAAATTACCAAATATATTGGGAGTTAATTGTCGGATAATTAAGCATGTTGGGTGTTAAGGTTATACATCTGCTTAAAACTATTGAAAAGCACGTATCTTTCAAAGTGGAATACTGAAATTACATAGAGCAAAAGAATGACAAGGATGACTCCAATTACCATATTTACTGACCAGCATTGATACACTCGATATGTCAATTGCCTTTAACGAAACAAGTTCGAGAAGCCTCCCTGGGGTAGATATAAGAAACTCCAGCTCACAACTCTTCAGTCTGATAGAGAAGTTCAGGCAAAATGAATTAGCAGTGAACATACCTCCCTGGGGCAGTTATGATATCCATAGGCTCTATGCTCATAGGCTCACAGATAACACATTCACATTCAAGAGGATAGTAATGATTGAGGAAAACATACCCAGACATCTGGTGTTCAATGGAAGCCCCAGGGTGCAAGCTTACTGAATGGATTCCAAGAGACTTTAGTGGTTTGCATATCGAATGCACCTGCACAAACATCAATAGAACAATAACCTTTTTGCGGAAACAACAACAAATGAGTCACTAATAAATTATTAACATTTTGTGCATACTTCCTAATACCATAAGATATCCTTGAACAAATAATGAACAATAGGATCCAAAGAGCACAATGTTAGTACTAACTTGCACGGCCTTTTCCTGGGTGGGGACGAGGTACAGTAAGAAGGGGGCAAGAGATGACTAGCTTCTCCTTCCTGGCGACAATGTCGCAGGCGGTGGAGACGAGCCATGCCATCTGCTCCCGGCTGGCGTACTCGCCGCTGGTGTCGAGCACATCCGAAGGCGATGCCGCGGAGTAGCACTTCCGGAGCTCCAAGCCCCAGGAACCGGTGTTGTGGATGTCGCTGCCGCCCTCGGAAGCCACCGCGTCCCGGATGGCGTTGAGGTAGACCACCAAGAACTTGGACGACCGTGGATGGAGCTGTCGTCCGGGGAGGAGGGGCGGCCGGGAAGGAGCGCGGTGCGCGCGGGGAGGATGGGGCAGCCGGGGAGGAGTACGGTGCACGCGGGGAGGTGGGCAACGGGGGGAGGGGAGCGGGCAGGGAGGAGGGGAGGCGCGGGACAGATGGGGCGGCCAGGGAGGAGGGCAACAGGGGAGTGGCGCTGGGAGGAGAGGCGGCGCTAGGAGGAGAGCTAGGCATTGGGCTGTGCCATGCCGGCATGGCCCGGGCCCATCGTGCTTCAAGCCGCGTCGTGCCGTGCCGGCTCGGTCCAGTCACCCCGCCGTGTCAAGTCGTGCCGGCCCACCTTGCCTTCGGTCAGGCCCAGGCATGGCCCAAAGCCCGTCGTGCCGAGGTCGTGCCGTGCCAGTCCAAGCTCAGCCCGAAATAACTATAGATGACGGAGGCGGCGACCGCCATCTTCATTCCTCTCGTGCCCTCTTCATTCCTTTTTCCCTGCTTTTATTTTTTATCGATCGGTCTACTACTAAATATTCTAACGCAGTTTAAAAATATATACTTCTGACGATTCGTCCGAAACTCACAGGTATGTTGCGTACGTGTTCTCTCTATCTATTTATCGAAACTCACAGGTATGTTGCGTCTGCGTTTTCTCTCTCTATTTTAAATTTTATAAAATTTTCTACATAATTTTCTTTTATTTTCATATTTCTCTCTCCACCCTATTCATTCATTTCTCTATTTTATTTCCACCTTATCCTCGCGTTTCGGCTGACACAGCCCCTGGTGCCTTCTTCCTTCCCCATTCATTTTCCCTATTCTTTCTCTCTCCATTGCTTTGCTCCCGGGAGCTTTTGCTCTTGCCAAAATTTTCCCCATGGCACTGCCTCCCTCTGCCCGGTCCTAGCGGCTGGCTCCTCCTCCGCCGTGGTGCCCTCTGCTGCTGCGCTGCCTCCTCTCCTTGGCCCGGCCCCGGCTCAGTTCACCCGCGTAGCCACGCTTGCGCGCTCGGCCGCACCCGCGGTAGCGTGCGCTGCCGCCTAACGCCCGGCTCTACTCCGGCTCCTGCTGCGCCTCCCCATGCCCGGTTCCCCTTTTGTTCATTTTGGATTTTGGGTTGGATTATTGGTTCTGATGTGGTCCTAATCTCCTATCTCTCCGGCCGGTTCTGTTGTATGTGTTGGAGGCGGAGCGGCGGGAGGCGATGCGGCCGCTAGCGCCTGCGTGCCGGGCGTGCCAACCAGGCCGGGCCGGCCCGAGCACGGCACGCCACACTGGGCCGTGCCGTGCCGCCCACCGTGTAACATCCCAATTTTCTGAGCTTAAAAATCTCTTAAATAGTTAGTAGGGAAAAATTCACCATTTGGATTTATTTGAATTTAATTCAAAAGCTTAATATTGGACTTTATAATCAAAAACATTTAATGTGAATAATCCCAACATGAACAATAGCCAAAACTATTTTATTTGGGTTCTATGTGCTCAGATATATTTTCTAGATTTTTCTACATTTTTCTGAGTTCATTTGCTATTTTCTATTGCCTATTTGAATTTCTGGTATTTTCTAAATTTGAAAACCTATTTAAAATCTCAGAAAATCAATCGGGCCGAATTCCTAAACCCCGGCCCATTCTCCCCGCCGTCAGCCCAGCTTCGCGCGGCCCAGCTCGCTCGCGCGCCGTCTCCACCTGACATGCGGGCCCCGCATGCCAGTCTCTCTCTTTCCTTCGGAGCGCCCGATCATCCTCCACCGTTGGATCAAGGATGAACGGCTAGATGCGCGTAAGGCAACCGGAGTTGTCCGAATGTTTCTTTGATTGTGGGCGTTCGATCAAGATCCAACGGCCGATCTCGAAATGCATTTTGCGGCGCGCCGTTTCGCACGCGGACTCACGCGAGCTGTGTCACTGACGTGTGGGTCCCAGCTTGCCACGTCGTCTTCGTTCCCGAATCCGTTAGGGATACGATCTCCGCCGCCGCCTCCGTTTTGGGCGTTCGTGCCCTGGACTCTCCCAAGCCGCCGCCTATATAAGGAGGGGTAGCCCTCGGTCTCCGCATCTCAACCCTAGCCGCCGTCACCCTCGCGCTGAACCCTAGCCGCCGCAAGAGCCCGAAGATCGATCTGCGCCGCCGCCAACTCCGACGAGCTCGTTCTCCACCGTCGGTGCCGCCCGCGCCTCTTCGTCTGCACCGTTGGCATCGCACGGAGTTCCTCTACCTCCTGGTGGTCTTCGCCTCGCCGGAGCGTCACCGGAGCGCCGTTGCCGTCAAACCCGAAGCCTCTCCGCCGCTCTTTGCTCGCCGCCGACCACCTCCGTTGTCCCCGACCACCCGGAGTTGCACCCAGAGGTTCGCAATAGCGAGAGCTACACGCCGGTACCACTCACCGCCGGTGTATCGCCGCCGTTCGCCGCCGCCGGAACCGAAGCGCGCGCGCCGTTGTCGGCCACGCCACGCCACCTCAGCCCTCGCGCTTGCGTGTCGTCCCACGTGGCGCTGCGTCAGCATCCACACGTGTGCCCATGTGGCATGGTCCACGGGTTCCCGAGTCTAGAGGCTCGGTGGACCTAGTCCACCGTGAGCCTAGCCTCTAACGTGTGGGTCCCACATGTCAGAGATTTCTTTTTATTTATCTTTTTCCGAAATCCCAAGGGCTGACGCCAGCATTGCGCAATATTCCGATTTTTCTTCAGAGAAATAATTCGGAAATTCCAGAAAATCAGAATTAGGATTTCTTTTAGTTTTCCAATCTTCCAAAGCTCATAACTTTTGCATCCTAACTCTGATTGAGCCCATTCAAATTTCTAAATTTGTCTAAATTCGAGATCTACCTAATTATTATTTTTATTTAATTTTTGGAGTTTGTTTTGCCTCTGTTATTTATTTGTTTTGGTTGTTTTGCTTCGTTTGTGCGTAGACGTCGATACTTCGGGGGTTTTCGTCGAAGAAGGCTTCAACCAAGTTCAAGACCAGTACATAGACCTATTCCAAGGCAAGTCATACCTTTGATCATCTTGAACCCAGTTTTCAAATTACTTTGTGCTAAATTATTGCATTCTACTTTAATTATTTATTTAAATGCTTTGGGCATAGTTATTATCCAAATTATCATCACACCTTGGCCTTGTATGTCATAATTCCTTGTCACCCTAGATTGGTTGAGTTGGTAATATTATAGCACCAACATGGGTTGGTTAGATGCGAGTACAATTGCTTAGCCATGCCACGAGTCATCATCTCATGTGAGTGAAATTATGAAATTGACTAAGTGATTATGGAACTGTGTGATAAAACTGTGTGTGCTGTGTGCTATTACTCGTGATGGCATGTGTTGCACTAAACCAACTGGGTGGTAAAAGATTTAGACTGAGGCAAGTGGTGGATACTGTGTGAACCTGGTGGCTTTGTGATTGGGATTTATCTGTGTGGTTTAGCTAGAAAAACTGAAAGTCTTGCCTTGGTCAATTAAGGACTTAACTTTGTGCGCCATTGAACTGAGCTATCCTGTACGACCACATGTCTAGTGACAGGCTTAACTTAGTAGGTTACGGAGTTTCAACATTGGGGTTCAGGTGGATAGGTTAAGCTTTGTGATATGGGATTGTGTGAATAAGAACGTCAATGTTGAGACAAAGTTGCGGCTGTTATGTTACGATTAGTGCTAGCTACACTAGTTGTATCGTGTGGGTAAAGTGTACAAACCTCTGCAGAGTGTTAATCAATCTATTCGAATAGCGCGTCGCATGGTCATGGACAATGCTCGGGATTTCACACGAGGTAGTTTTCATAAAACTATTGGGAAGGGACAATTGTGTGATTTATGTCATATGGTGTGTGAAAGAATTTGATTAGGCTATGTGTCTTTGTGAAAACAACTGTTAAATTAATATTGTCTATTTGTTTTGAATTATGCTTTCAATCTATTATTCATATTCAATTGCAAATGTTGCATTTCGCAAAATAACCACGAAGCCATTCCTTTGGAATAAGCTGCATATATATATTGCATTCGTGGTATGATTTAGAGTACGATTGTGTACTCACGCTTGTTGTAAAACTTGCGTCCAAACCTCTGTATGGAGGAGTCTTCGCCGCTGAGGAGGAGTTTGTGGAAGAAGGTTGATCGCTAGGTCATCGATCCCGATCGGTTGCCCGTGGTGTCTTGATTGGAGTTTGCGAGTTTATCTCGTTCACTGCAGATATTTCTTTAGTGTTAGCCCTGCGTGGCTTAATAAGTTGTAACCCCGACCTTAAGGTCAAAACTCTAAGTTGTTACTCAAACTATTCGTTTATGTTATATTTCGCTTGTGTGGATTGATATTCACCTATGTTACATTGTGTGCACTAGCGTGATCTGGACTAGTGCGAGAATACACAGAGGTCCGAATTGCATTTTGGGTCCCGACGGAGGTGGTATCGAGCCATCTTGATCGTAGGTCTTGACCTTAGTTAGATCGGCCGTTTTTAGAGAGTCCAAATTATTTTCTAAAAGAAAACTAACTTGCAAGAGTAACCTATTGCTTAACTCCTCTCATATCTCTCTTGCCTCAACTTTTGCTATAATCTTTTCTTTCCCCGCTGTTTTAAAATTGCTCTTACCCAGTTCGTCTGTCTTGACAGATGCCTCGCCTTCGGACCTATGGTGAGCGTTGTGGAGGTTACGCCGCCGAACTTTGGAAGCTTCTGCAGGTACTTGGAGGTTTTGATCGTCCGTTGTACCGAGGAAACAACTGGATGGTGGATGGACATAAGCGTGGTACGATCTGTCGCTTGACGATCTACGCCAGGATGAACACCAAGGCAAGCCAGCCACTGAACATCTCCATCAGGAGGATCACTTGGAGTGAAGGAATACAGAATCGCCGCTGGCCATGCCGGATCGCCACATCTACATGCGCGAGTTGCAAGGAACCGTCTTCCGTTACCACCCGAGGCGACCGCCGTGGAGCTACTCCGAACACTATCCATCCACAGAGGAGAAGAAGATGCCACGATGGTACACCTCGCCCGCACGTCGTTGCCCAAGAGGAATCCATGGAGATGATGGTCACGATCTAGACGGTGCCTACAAGAGCACGCACCAAGTCAAGAGAAGATCGCCATCTGGAAGAGATATCGGCGCCCACCACCAGCGGACCAAGAAGTGGAAGAAGAACATGAAGAATCAAGAAGATCCGGAGGAAGTGGAGCGAACGGAGGAGCTGTCGCGCCATCGGCGCTGTTCTGTTGCACCGATTCCGGGCACCGAGGATCGGTTTGCGAAGATGCCGGCCAAGTTCAAGGTCTACAACCGGGAGAGCGCAGGTGTGGTTGTGGAGGTTACCTCGGCATCGAGTTCGCTAAGGCCTAGGTTCGCAGTTGAGGCTTAGTGTGTTAAGCCGCGTCAGTCTAAGCCTAGTTGTGTCGCCCTTTAGGCGTTAGATTGTGTGCTTAGGTTCGCTATTTTCTTTGAGTGTGAGTATGAGCTGCAAAGGCCCTTAGGCATCTGTTGCAAGCCATACCAAGTTCTTAAGTAATAAAGTTGCTTTTGGTTCTCTCAGTTGTTGTTGGGTTTAACCAATCCCCCGCTTAGTTCTTAACTCACCCCATGCTTGCTACCTTATCTAACCCTTGGAGCTTCGCCAGATGGTTACAACTCGCCAGACAGTTGCAAGTGGTTCCGGTACCCCAGCATCAGGAGGCAATGAGCAACCAGCTACAGGAGCAGTTCCGCCACAAGCACCCCCAATTGACTTGCAAAACTTTGGAGCTTTCATGGCAGCACAGACTCAGCTGATGAATACCATGATGACTCAGATGCAAGCCATGCACAACCAGAACAATAACAACAACAATCACCAGCATGGAGCCCCAGCTGCTCATGGTCACCATGGACCATCCAAACTTGCAGAATTCATGAGGACTCGTCCACCAACATTTTCTGGACATGTCTCACCCGTGGAAGCTGATGATTGGCTTCGGGTGATTGAAAGGAAGCTGCTGATCACTCAATGCAGCGATCATGAAAAAGTTCTCTATGCCTCTCACCAGTTGGAGGGCATCGCAGCAGAATGGTGGGAGAAGTTCTGCGCCGCTCATGAGGCACCACAGAATATCACTTTGGAGGAATTCTCTACAGCATTCCGCCAATACCACGTACCAGAAGGAATTATTGAACTAAAGAAAGATGAATTTCGTGCCCTGAAGCAAGGAAACTTGTCGTGTGTCGACTATCTCAACAAGTTCTCACAACTTGCTCGCTATGCATGAGAAGATGTTGCAACAGCACAAGGCTCGCGAGTCGTTTCTGAAGGGTGAACATCGACTTCAGTCAATCTCCTTGCACATACCTTCCCAGACTTCCAAGAACTGATCAATAAAGCTTTAGTCATGGAGGATAAGCGCAAGGGCTGGAAGACAATCGCAAGCGCAGGATGATCCAAAGAGGAGGCAGCAATTCCAACAGAGAGCAAGGACAGCGCCACCGCAGTTCAACCGGTTTTCTCCACAGAACTCCGCCAGAACACCTGCACCAACCTCAGCACCTCGTCCAGTTGCTCAGAACACTCGCACCCCAGCACCGACCAACGCTAATCCAGCAGTCAACAAGTCGCAAGAGCCAAGGGTGTGCTATACTTGCCGTCAACCAGGCCACTACGCAAATCAGTGTCCACAGAGGGGAACGATCACTCCAGTTCGTTTCAACCTTGGAGCTACACCAAATAAGACACCGGCACCGGGTCACCAACAGGGAACTTTCCAAGCCCCCAACCAGCCAGGAGGAGGGACGCAGTCCGTGGTCCGAGGCCGTGTCAACCACGTCACCCTGGAATGTGGGGACCCCGGGGTTATCTCCTTAAAACCGAGCCTAATCAAGATCTTAGGGACATAACTCGGGATCTCCGGTAAATGGATTCCAACTTAACTCAGTCTAAGTGAGAGGCTCAACTCAAATCTAGAGCCCCGACGATCATGCGCGCCGCTCCTCTGCGAGCACTACATGATTGTCGGTTCTCCAACAAGTCAAGCACGACACTTAGCGAGTTAAATGGGAATCCAAGAACAGCGAGTATGACCTATATTGGCTCCCAAGATCAGCAACCAATATAATCATACCCTCATTACAACGTTGATCACATCCATACAACCATCATACATAAATAGAGCAAAAGTTACAACACAGTTTCAAGTATACAAATACATAAGTGGCCGACCGCCAAGTTTAACAAGTTTATAGCGAAGCGAGTAAATAAACCAAAAGGCCAGCGATGGTATGCCCACAACCCATCGGCAACCGATCGGGAGTTAGAAGATAGCATACTACTCGTCGGTGTCACCTAAATCGACACGGCGAACTCATCAACCTCGATGATCGTCCTCACTGTAAAAAGCCACAAACATCCGGTGAGTACCAAAGAGTACTCATAAGTCTTACACAAATAAAAATAGTTATGCATAAGGTTATTCAAAGGAAGGCTCGTATTGGCTTAGTTTTGCGAAAGAGACGCAACAATGTACAACCTACACATACTAGTTTTCAAATGCCATTTCAAAATCAGATTTGAAGTAGAAGTAAAGCATGTGAATAAGTAATGAACCAAGTAACAAATAAACATACAAATAACAAGGTGGCTGCCCACTTTGATACAACAACAAACATGAACATCCCATTCATGCTAATTACCAAGTTCACCCGCAATTTTACTTCCAAGTCTAACAATAGTAACTCCCGAACTCAAGCGGTTGTCCATAACCGTGGACACGGCTATTCGAATAGATTATACCTGCGGGGTGTACTACTTTACCCACACGACTCGATTAGCCGTAAGCCTCCGGATAATGGCACACTTCCTTTGGTATCTTTGGCGGGAGAATCGAGATCTGGTCATTTTCAGAAGAAAACCCTATTGAGCTAAGTCCCCATGTGAGATGTTTCGGTCTTAGTACAAGCAGCGTATAGCACTTGCTAAGGGGCTCACAAGTTATATTGGAAATACCGACGCAACATAAAGGGTAATTGGTGCTACCATGCACACTATAGAACATTACATCGGCTCCTAAGGACAAATGATCAAACACAAATGCCCCTACACCACCATGGGACTTAACACAATAGAACCTTCCCCTACTTGACCACACAGCACCCATATACTGCGTATGGTAGCACGAAAATACTTGAATCAACGACGTTACCAAAGTTCGGTCCTTAATTGTCCAGACAAGTCCAACCACATACCCAAATCTCGTGCACAAAGCACCATCACTAACCAACACTTGTCCAGACCAAAAGCTCATTTAAAATGACAAAATTTAACTTGTAAAACAGGTACGAAGATCTGAAACAAAAGTATATAATGAGAGTTGTGTTTATCCCATAATTGTCGGGTTATTCCCGACAATCAACTACCGGTTCTAGACTTGCATGGCTAAGCAAACTCGAAACAATATAACTTCACAACTCCTATCATATCATTTCAGCAATGGAATAATTCATGGATAGCCACAATGACAACATAATAGGATGTGTCTAACTATTCATCACAAAAATAGCGACATTATCAAAATAGCATGCAAGCAATTATCATTGCATCTATCCTAACAAAATTGGGATCAAATATGATGCAAAAGAAAGTTCAAAGGATGCTTGCCTTGCAGGTAGCTAAGTTGTTCGCTCTCGTTGCGTGAGGAGTCAATATCAATGGGCTCGGTATCTAGATAAATACAATACAGAATAAACACCGAGAAAGCAGACTCAAAACCAAAATGCTCAAAAATGCATGATTTTTCTACAGCAGTTAGGTCATGATTTTAGATGGATTTAGGTAAAGATTTATTCCATTTGGAGTTATGAAATGGAAGTTATGCCATCTTGAAACTCGGGTTTCGATATGCCTGTTTTGAGTAATTTTAATTATGAAGTGAAAATTTGTAGGGTAGTGGTGGGGTAAAGGATTGCACAGGTAAATAGGCAACATTATTACAAGTCCGAATAGTTGAGTTTGTCCTATTTGGAGTTTTTATGATTTAGTTATGTATTTTCAAAGTTATCAGCCTTTTATAGTACAACAATAATAGAGTTAAAGATATATTTTGCTAAAACACATTCTCTGTGACAGAGGCAACAGGGAAACCATTTTTAGAAATAAGTATACTGAAAATAAAAATTACCAGAGTTGGTTTCATTGTTTTTGGATGTTCCAATATTTACTTATGCATTTTAAGGATTTCAACCCATTTTCTATTGTAAATATAATGGTTTTTAATGAGTTAATCTCCAAGTAATGTTTTCTGTAACAGAGACATGTATGAAACTAATTTTGATAGGAAGTCCATTAAGAATGTAAATTTCCAGAAGTGGTCTCATGTGATTTGGAGTTAAGATGAAATAGTTATGCATTTCTAAAGTTAATACTAATTTCCAGTGTATAAATAAACTGATTTCGAATTTTACTAAAGTGATTTTTTTTTTACTCTTCTCACCGAGTGCAGCGCTAGCATGATCAACTGGACCGATGGGCCCGCTCGTCGTGACCTTTGCTAAGCGCGCGCTGCGATGTGCGTGCTAGGGCGATGGTTGCGGCCGTTGGATCGAGATCAACGGTCCATGTCGAATGCAATAGGGCGGTCGAATGTCTCACAAATCCAGCCGTTCCTTTCGCATCCGACGCCCATGATCGTGGCGTAATCGGAAATTCGAAGAGCCACCAATCTGGACCGTCGATATCGCATCGGACGGTCCACAACGATCAAGTGTAAGAGCGCGCCAAGACATGCGTGTTTAAATTTTTGGGCCCACACGTCGCTGGCTCAACATTTACCAAATGTGTTGTTTTCGCGGTGGGGCCGCATGTAATAGACTCATCGCGCCGCTTAAGACAACACTTAAATGCTAATGATTGGAGTTTAACGGCTAATGACATGCTACGATGGCGGTCGGCGACGACACGGCAGCGCGGCGTTGGTGGCTTGCGGCGGCTCGCGGCGCTACGGCGCCACGGCGGAGCTAGCCACTTGTTGCATTAGCCGCAATAGCCTTGTGCACCTAATAGAAGTGGTGGCAGAGTGCGAGGTGGGCCGTGCCGCGGCTAGCCGGAGATGCACTGGCGGCGGTTCATACGGCAAAAATGGAAATGGCTAACTCGAGCTCCTCGGTGCAAAGTAGCGAGTGCTTAAGCTACCTTAAGGTCTAGTAAAGTTACCCACAGCGTGAGGAGCTTGGGAGGTGGGGTTGGCCGGAGTCTTTGTCGGGCCGTGGAAGACAAAGGCGGTCAACACGGCTTCACGTGGACAAGGAGAAGCGAGCAAAGCAAACAAGTGTGAATGCTCGGGCTAGCTCGGAGGTTGTGCTAGGAAGGCTGTGGGCGAGAATCAACATGAAACTTACCGGACAAGGTGGGAGGTGAAGGGGTGCTCTTAGGCGAAATCACTCCAATCCTCAAATACACGCGGTGTTGTGCATTAACAAAATCAAGTGAGGGTTTGGACTCTGAGCTAGGGCGCACAAAGTGACACGAGGAGCGAGGACCATACCTCCGGAGACAAGAAAAGACCTACGGATGCCACTCGGGCGTGCTCGGAGGTGGGTTAGAGCACGAGGATGAGCCGTTGCTACAAGCAAAAACAAGATCTCGCGTGAGCAAAAATGGAGACATCAAGGATCGGGAGTGGAGGAGCACCACTCGGTAGAAGCTTACCCAAGAGAAGAGGCGAGCTTCCCTCTTCTCCGTCGGTAGGAGAAAAGTGGCGAAATGGAGGAGCGGGAGGGGGTATTATCTTTGGGCGATGGCGGCGTGGAGGCGGCGTCAAGTGGAGATTCTCGGGATTGGTTGCATGCGGCGGTGGAGTCACGGCGTGATGGAGCCGTTACGGCGCCGCGTCGCCGTCGCTCGGCCGCGTGATACCCGATTCTGGCGCCCGAGGTAGAGCGACGAACGACATCGGGGCCCACGGTCGGTGTCTCTAACTGCGCGAAAAGGAGAACGTGGACCAACGTGGGCGTTGGATGCATATCGGGTGGTGGGGTTTAAGGAGCCAAAGGGGGTGAAGCGATGCGCACTCGGGGCGTTGATCTTTCATCGGGCGGTCAGTGCGGTGCAACTAGTGGGTTGGGCTTAGCCGCCGCAGCGGACTCGGTCGGTACTCTGATGTCTAGGGTTTTAGGGTTAAGGTTTGTTGTGATTTAAAATCTGTCTTAGCAACTTTGACCGGGTTTATAATTAGAAAGAAATCTCCTAAAATCATGAAATAATTTGTGGGGTTCTTGGGAGTATATAGTTCCCATAAAAATTATTAAACCCCACTGTTCATAATATATTTTGGGATATTCAAATTCAAACATGTTGTATGTCTATTAAGTTGGTTTGAATTTTCATTAGGTTCAACCTAATTCCAAAAATTCTGGAAAAATTATATTTATTCTCAATAATTAATGTAGTATTTGAATAAATTGTTTCCAGATGATGATCAAAACTTTTTATTTCTGATTTGAATTGAATTTCAAACTTTGAAGGGTATGTTCATTTTTTTTAACAGATTTTCCAAGTGCAATATATTAGGAAATGGTTTGAATTCAATAATGCATGCTAATGAATTACATATTAACCATTTTAATTAGTTGGGTCTGTGACAAACCTCCCCCCTTCATTAGAAGTTTTAATTTACGTTGTCTTGATTTCCTTCACAGATAGTGTTGACATGTTATAATTATGCCATAAGAATAATTTTGTTTATATTGCTATGTTTTACCTTTCTTTTCTTGATCTGAAGGCACTTCATGTGGAGAAAAGGTGCGGATATGCCGCCGCATCCGGTCTTCACGTTCCCAAGTTGCTTCATCTTAGTGTGGTTGCTCCATTGAACCTTGACGAACTTGATGTTCCGATTCCTCGTCTTGCGCTCGGTTTCCTCAAGGATACGAATCGGGCTCTCTCGATAAGATAGATCGGGTTGCAAGTCGAGTTCGTCCAACTCGATTGCTTCGTTGGGACTCGAAGACATTTCTTGAGTTGGGAGACATGGAAAGCGTTGTGCACGCTCGAAAGTGATGGTGGCAACTCCAGCTGGTGGCCACCGATCCCAACTTAGCTAGAATACGGAAAGGTCCAATATAGCGAGGTGCTAATTTACCTTTGATTTGGAAGCGATGAACTCCTTTCATAGGAGAGACTTTAAGATAAACATGATCGTCCACCTTGAAACTCAATTCGCGGCGGCGGCGGTCGGCATAAGACTTCGGCGTGATTGAGCCGTCCTAAGTCGTTCGCGAATGACACGAACTTGTTCTTGACATCTTCCACCAAGGTTGGGCCATAGAATGGCCTCTCCCGACCGGACCAGTTCAAGGGTGTCCTACAAGCCCTCCCATACAATGCTTGAATGGTGACATCCGAATCTTTGGATTGGAAGTCGTTGTTGTAGGAGAACTCGACAAATGGCAAGCACTTCTCCCGATTTTGCTATAGGACAGCACACAAGCTCGGAGAAGGTCTTCTAAAACTTGGTTTACCCTCTCGGTTTGTCCATCGGTTTGTGGGTGATAAGTCGAGTGAAAGATAGGTTGGTCCCCATTGTTTGATGCAAGCACTTCCAAAAATGAGAGGTGAGCGAGGACCTCTATCTGAAACAATCACCTTTGGTACACCATGGAGACAAACAATTTTGGAGATGTACAACTCTGCTAGCTTGGCACCGGTGTAAGTGGTCTTGTGAGAATAAAGTGAGCAACTTTAAGTCGGACGGTCGACAATCACCCATATAGAATCGGACCCGGCTTGAGTCCTTGGAAGGCGGTGATAAAATCCATGCCAACTTCTTCCCATTTCCACTTGGGAATGGGCGGGGATCTAGAGTACCGGTGGCTTCAAATGCTCGGCTTTGACTCTTTGGCATACATCACACTCGGCTACATATTGAGCGATCTGTCGCTTCATTTGGCTCCACAGAGCCTCTTCTTCAAGTCTTGGTACATCTTGGTACTACAGGTGAATAGAGAATTTGGAGTCATGAGCCTCTTTGAGAATTTTCCCTTTCAAAGTATGATCAAATGGCACCACCACCGGTTCCCGAACCACAGTGTGCCTTGTGAATCTTCTCTAAAGCCTTTGGCTTTGTGTTTCTTCATTGCCTCTCAGTTTGAGCCATACTGCGTCAATTTCTTTGGGCTTCTCTAATCTGGTCCTCAAGTGTACAACTCACACTTAGGCAGCGGCGAACCTTCTTCAATTATTTCTATTGCAATTGTTGCATGGCGGCACACAAGCTGCCGAAGAAGGGATTCAGATAAGCGATTGCATTGAGATTTTCGCTCAATGCATCGCCACATTAGCTTTTCTGGATGATAATGAAGTCCCATGTCATAATCTTTGATTAACTCAAGCCATCTTCTTTGCCTCAAGTTTAGATCAGCTTGGGTGAAAATATATTTGAGACTCTTGTGGTGGTGTAGATCTCATAGCGATTACCGGCGAGGTAATGTCGCCAAATCTTTAGAGCATGAACAACCATTGCAAGCTCTAAGTCATGAGTGGGATAGTTAGCTTCATGAGGCCTCAAGCGTCTTGGCGCATAAGCCACTACTCGGCCCTCTTGCATAAGCACACAAGAGCCCATGGCGAGATGCATCACTGATAAATATCAAAGCTCTTGTGAACATGCGGAAGGATGAGCCTTTGAGGTGTGGTCAAGCATTCTTTGAGAATCAAAGCTTTGTTCACAATTAGTGACCATTCGAACTTCTTTTCCTTCTTGAAGTTGAGTCATAGGCCTAGAAATCTTGGAGAAGTTCTTGATGAACTGCGGTAGTAGCCCGCAAGCCCAAGAAAGCTGCGAATGTCGGTGGCGCTCTTTGGTTGTTTCGATTCAGCACATCCTGTACCTTACTTGGATCAATGGCGACACCACCCTTGGAAGTACATGACCCAAGAAACTCACTTCACGAAGCCAAAATTCACATTTGCTTTGAATTTGGCATAGAGTTGATGTTGTGAAGCTTTTCCAACACAAGTCTCAAATGTTTCGTGTTCTTCGTCGGACTTAGAGTAAATAAGGATGTCATCAATAAATACAACGACGAACTGGTCCAAATACTCCATGAAAACCGAGTTCATGAGATTCATGAAATAAGCAGGTGCATTAGTCAATCCAAAAGACATAACAGTGTACTCGTATAGACCATACCGAGTAGAGAAAGCTGTCTTCGGAATGTCCTCTGTCCTGACCTTGATTTGATGGTAACCCAACCTCAAGTCAATCTTGGAGAACACTTGGGCTCCACTAAGTTGGTCGAACAGGTCATCAATCCACGGAAGCGGATACTTGTTCTTAACAGTGACTTCATTCAACGGACGGTAGTCAACACACATCCGCAAGCTCTTGTCTTTCTTCTTAACAAAGATGGCCGGGCATCCCCAAGGTGAGGAGCTTGGCCGGATGAAACCCTTATCTTGAAGCTCTTGGAGTTGTGCTTTCAATTCTACCAACTCATTAGGAGGCATCCGATACGGCCGCTTTGAGATCGGCGCAGTACCGGGTGCAAGCTCTATGACGAATTCCACTTCACGGTCTGGAGGCATGCCGGGTAGTTCTTCAGGGAATACATCGGGATATTCACATACCACCGGAACTTTCTCAATTTCAAGAGAGGTACTAGCTTCCAAAGCATAGAGATGAGCGCCAGCGAAGGTGCAAAAATGACCTGACTGCCATCTTCGCTAGTGACTGAAATGGAACGTTGAGCACAATCGATCTTTCCCTGATTTTTGGACAGCCAATCCATCCCTAATATCACATCAATACCTACTGAATTTATCACAATTAAATTTGCTAAGAAGTTGATATTTTGAATTTCCACTTTTACGCCCCGGCAGACTTGATCGGTTTGG
This sequence comes from Ampelocalamus luodianensis, assembly GCA_036346255.1. Classification (NCBI taxonomy): domain Eukaryota; kingdom Viridiplantae; phylum Streptophyta; class Magnoliopsida; order Poales; family Poaceae; genus Ampelocalamus; species Ampelocalamus luodianensis. Next base: position 79,790,214 of record CM070634.1, on the reverse strand, counting down.
AAAACCAATCCCGGTGATTGAATTTGATAAGGTGGCTGAAGTTTGACTATTTCAAATTGATTAAGTGTAGCATATTGTTCTTTGATGAATGAATGAGATGCTCCTGAATCGAATAAAACTGATGCAGGACAAGAATTAACGAGAAGTGTACCCAAAACGACGTCCGGAGCGTCGCTAGCCTCCTCGGCGGTGACGTGGTTCACTCGGCCACGCGCTGAAATCTAAGGAGGGGTAGATGCTGCCCTCGGAGGTGGTGAAGGTCTCGCCACAGCTGGTGGAGTAGGAGCTCGATAAGTGCAGGGCATTCCTCGTTGCTTGGCGCGGCGGTGGTGTGCATAGTGGCCCTGGCGACCACAATGGAAACAGGTGACATTGGGCTTGTATGCCCCACTGATCTGGGAGTTCTTACCCCCGTTGTTCCGCTGCGCCACTGGTGGAGAGGGTCGTGGAGGTACCACGGGGGCCTCGGTGGTCTTTGGGGCACGAGAGCGAGGTGCAGGGTGGCCTGGCGTGCGAGAAGCGCTACTAGGCGAGAGGCGGGCTGCCCTCCTCCTCTTCTGGACTCCTCCTTTGCCACACTCTTATGCTCCACAACTATGGCCTTGTTCACTAGATGCTGGAAATTGCGGAAATCATGTGCAGCTAGAGCCAACTGCATCTCCTCTGTCAAGCCGCCCATGAAGCGGCGCTGGCGGCGGGCGTCAGTGGATACATCATCTGGGGCATAGCGGGCCAAGGAGTTGAACTCCTGGAGGTACTCCGAGACGGTCTTCTTTCCTTGCTTCGGGGCAAGGCTGCTGTTGCTTGATCAACATAACCCCCTCAGGAATGTGAGCCTCCCTGAAGGCTGCACAAAACTCGCCCCATGATGGAACTTCCCCATCCGGCTGCATGGCGGTATAGTTGTCCCACCACGCACTAGCGGCGCCCTCAAGCTGATAGCTGGCAAAGAGCACCCTCTCAACGCCTGTGCACCGAGCAATAGCGACTTCTTCTCAATGTCTCTCGGCCAGTCCTCGGCCTCCATCGGGCTCTCGGTGCGAGAAGGTGGAGGATTGGTTATTGGAAATCGCGAGACCTCCCCGCCTCTGCTTGTCCCCCTCCCCTGCTGCCGCGAGGCGGGAGAGGTGTTGCGAGCTATCGCCTCCGGGATCTGGTGCGATCCATCTGTTTCTCTCGATCGTGCCAAGACTTCCGCCATAGTGGGTGGCGGAGGAAGTACCTCCTCGGAAGAAGCGTCATGGTGGCGGCTGGTGAGAGGGCTCACCTCTCTCGCGGGCGTAAAGTTACTGCCACGGCAGTGAGCAGAGTGCCACAGGGTGGCGATCCCCATCGCGCGAGCTCTAGCCGAGTATTAGGACGACATCTGGATTGACAAGGAGGATTAGAAGATAAACATGAAGGTCACAACTTATTTGAGCAAGCAATAAGAATGATATTTAAAAACACAGAAATTTAACATCAAATAAGGTACAAAACATTAAGGCTAGTACAAAATCCATATGACAATTGATAGTCCTTTGGAACAATTACATCCGGGTTGGCGTAGACAAATGGCAAGCGCCCAAAGTCAAAGTCCAAAATAATACAAGAAGATCCAACGACTACTAACTGTTACAATAATTAAAGGATACACGCTTTGAAAACATGCACGACAATGAGCTCACTACCTCAACACCTAGATATTATTCGGTCAAAGTTCACGGAAACTCATCCAAAAGATGTGCCCGGGGATCCGGTATCATCGGGGTCCCCTAGGTTAGGAAGACACAAAGGTGATCCTATGGCATTAATATGACCTCCTACCACGGGAAGGCGACAATCTGGCAGTGCGAGAAGATAAGGGAGATCATATTAGTGCCATATAGCACATCGGGATGGATGAGCCTCATATCATGCATGAGCCTTAAGTGCTCACGGGCCTCAATGAGGCGCGTCGCGTCTCCCACAACTCATGCATGGTGCGGCGATGCATCCGGTCCATGATGTGCACCAGTCTTGCCAATTGTCGGACACGAGGTCTTCTCGAATGAATCTAGCAAACTGCTCACTTCCCTTCACATGCTTGCATGGGAAATGGTCATAGGGCGGTGGGATAGCTCGGTCAGTCATAGCGGAGGCGACTCATGGCCACCTAGCCACTTCTTGCGGCGCCATGGCCTCGAAGTGCCATAAGCTGAAAGCGATCGGGATACTTCCGTAACATGCCTAACAATAATATCGCCACTGACCAAGTATTCCTCCATTCCGGTCCTCGATCTCGGCGGTAAAGGAGTCGTCGGTGGTAGGTGAAATCGCCTTCCACATCATATCCCTCAGTAACTCCGGGTATCCTCCCACATCCTTAGCTTGGGTCTCGCGAACAAGGTATTGGGGGTTCATCTAAAGGATGAGAAAAGGCAAGGTAAGTTAGTTTTTGCAAAATCAAAACCTGAATAAGGCAAAGAATGATACTAGGATGGGTAAGGAATAAAAGATACTCCTAACTTAACTTTTCAAAGAAATTTTGATAATTTCGGAAAATAAATTGACCAAGGGTTTGCTAAACTTAACGCCCATGCTATCACTAACCTCTGATCGGTATGGCTCACGATACCAATTGTGTGGGACCCGGGTTATCTCCTTAAAACCGAGACTAATCAAGATCTTAGGGACATAACTCGGGATCTCCGGTAAATGGATTCCAACTTAACTCAGTCTAAGTGAGAGGCTCAACTCAAATCTAGAGCCCCGACGATCATGCGCGCCGCTCCTCTGCGAGCACTACATGATTGTCGGTTCTCCAACAAGTCAAGCACGACACTTAGCGAGTTAAATGGGAATCAAGAACGATGAGTATGACCTATATTGGCTCCCAAGATCAGCGACCAATATAATCATACCCTCATTACAACGTTGATCACATCCATACAACCATCATACATAAATAGAGCAAAAGTTACAACACGGTTTCAAGTATACAAATACATAAGTGGCGGACCGCCAAGTTTAACAAGTTTATAGCGGAGCGAGTAAATAAACCAAAAGGCCAGCGTGGTATGCCCACAACCCATCGACAACCCAGTGGGAGTTAGAAGATAGCATACTACTCGTCGGTGTCACCTAAATCGACACCGCGAACTCATCAACCTCGATGATCGTCCTCACTGTAAAAAGCCAGCAAACATCTGGTGAGTACCAAAGAGTACTATAAGTCTTACACAAATAAAAATAGTTATGCATAAGGTTATTCAAAGGAAGGCTCGTATTGGCTTAGTTTTGCGAAAGAGGCGCAACAATGTACAACCTACACATACTAGTTTTTCAAATGCCATTTCAAAATCAGATTTGAAGTAGAAGTAAAGCATGTGAATAAGTAATGAACCAAGTAACAAATAAACATACAAATAACAAGGTGGCTGCCCACTTTGATACAACAACAAACATGAACATCCCATTCATGCTAATTACCAAGTTCACCCATAATTTTACTTCCAAGTCTAACAATAGTAACTCCCGAACTCAAGCGGTTGTCCATAACCGTGGACACGGCTATTCGAATAGATTATACCTGCGGGGTGTACTACTTACCCACACGACTCGATTAGCCGTAAGCCTCCGGATAATGGCACACTTCCTTTGGTATCTTTGGCGGGAGAATCGAGATCGGTCATTTTCAGCAAGAAAACCCTATTGAGCTAAGTCCCCATGTGAGATGTTTCGGTCTTAGTACAAGCAGCGTATAGCACTTGCTAAGGGCTCACAAGTTATATTGGAAATACCGGCGCAACATAAAGGGTAATTGGTGCTACCATGCACACTATAGAACATTACATCGGCTCCTAAGGACAAATGATCAAACACAAATGCCCTACACCACCATGGGACTTAACACAATAGAACCTTCCCCTACTTGACCATACAGCACCCATATACTGCGTATGGTAGCACAAAATACTTGAATCAACAGCGTTACCAAAGTTCGGTCCTTAATTGTCGGACAAGTCCAACCACATACCCAAATCTAGTGCACAAAGCACCATCACTAACCAACACTTGTCCAGACCAAAAGCTCATTTAAAATGACAAAATTTAACTTGTAAAACAGTGCGAAGATCTGAAACAAAAGTATATAATGAGAGTTGTGTTTATCCCATAATTGTCGGGTTATTCCCGACAATCAACTACCGGTTCTAGACTTGCATGGCTAAGCAAACTCGAAACAATATAACTTCACAACTCCTATCATATCATTTCAGCAATGGAATAATTCATGGATAGCCACAATGACAACATAATAGGATGTGTCTAACTATTCATCACAAAAATAGCGACATTATCAAAATAGCATGCAAGCAATTATCATTGCATCTATCCTAACAAAATTGGGATCAAATATGATGCAAAAGAAAGTTCAAAGGATGCTTGCCTTGCAGGTAGCTAAGTTGTTCGCTCTCGATTGCGTAGGAGTCAATATCAATGGGCTCGGTATCTAGATAAATACAACAGAATAAACAGAAAACGACTCAAAAACCAAAATGCTCAAAAATGCATGATTTTTCTACAGCAGTTAGGTCATGATTTTAGATGGATTTAGGTAAAGATTTATTCCATTTGGAGTTATGAAATGGAAGTTATGCCATCTTGAAACTCGGGTTTCGATATGCCGTTTTGAGTAATTTTAATTATGAAGTGAAAATTTGTAGGGTAGTGGTGGGGTAAAGGATTGCACAGGTAAATAGGCAACATTATTACAAGTCAGAATAGTTGAGTTTGTCCTATTTGGAGTTTTATGATTTAGTTATGTATTTTCAAAGTTATCGACCTTTTATAGTACAACAATAATAGAGTTAAAGATATATTTTGCTAAAACACATTCTCTGTGACAGAGGCAACAGGAAACCATTTTTAGAAATAAGTATACTGAAAATAAAAATTACGAGTTGGTTTCATTGTTTTTGGATGTTCCAATATTTACTTATGCATTTTAAGGATTTACCCATTTTCTATTGTAAGTATAATGGTTTTTAATGAGTTAATCTCAAGTAATGTTTTCTGTAACAGAGACATGTATGAAACTAATTTTGATAGGAAGTCCATTAAGAATGTAAATTTCAGTGGTCTCATGTGATTTGGAGTTAAGATGAAATAGTTATGCATTTCTAAAGTTAATACTAATTTCGGTGTATAAATAAACTGATTTCGAATTTTACTAAAGTGATTTTTTTACTCTTCTCACGAGTGCAGCGCTAGCATGATCAACTGGACCAGTGAGCCCGCTCGTCGTGACCTTTGCTGTAGCGCTGCGATGTGCGTGCTAGAGCGATGGTTGCGGCCGTTGGATCGAGGATCAACGGTCCATGTCGAATGCAATAGGGCGGTCGAATGTCTCACAAATCCAGCCGTTCCTTTCGCATCGACGGCCCATGATCGTAGCGTGTCGGAAATTCGAAGAGCCACCAATCGGGCCGTCGATATCGCATCGGACGGTCCACAACGATCCAAGTGTAAGGAACGGCGCGATACATCGCCATGCGTGTTTAAATTTTTGGGCCCACACGTCGGTGGCTCAACATTTACCAAATGTGTTGTTTTTACGGGTGGGGCCGCATGTAATGAACTCATCGGTAGCGCTTAAGACAACACTTAAATGCTAATGATTGGAGTTTAACGGCTAATGACATGCTCTGATGGCGGTCGGCGTGCGACACGGCAACCGCGCGTTCGGTGGCTTGCACGGCGGCTCGCGGCGCTACGGCGCCACGGCGGAGCTAGCCACTTGTTGCATTAACCGCAATAGCCTTGTGCACCTAATAGAAGTGGTGGCGGTGCGAGGTGGACCGTCTGCGGCTAGCCGGAGAGATGCACGGCGGCGGTTCATCGGCAAAAATGGAAATGGCTAACTCGAGCTCCTCGGTGCAAAGTAGCGAGTGCTTAAGCTACCTTAAGGTCTAGTAAAGTTACAGCGTGAGGAGCTTGGGAGGCGGGGTTGACGGAGTCTTTGTCGGGCCGTGGAAGACAAAGGCGGTCAACACGGCTTCACGTGGACAAGGAGAAGCGAGCAAAGCAAACAAGTGTGAATGCTCGGGCTGGCTCGGAGGTTGTGCTAGGAAGGCGTGGAGCGAGGAATCAACATGAAACTTACCGGACAAGGTGGGAGGTGAAGGGTGCTCTTAGGCGAAATCACTCCAATCCTCAAATACACGAGCGGTGTTGTGCATTAACAAAATCAAGTGAGGGTTTGGACTCTGAGCTAGGGCGCACAAAGTGACACGAGGAGCGAGGACCATACCTCACGGAGACAAGAAAAGACCTACGGATGCCACTGGGGCGTGCTCGGAGGTGGGTTAGAGCACGAGGATGAACCATTGCTACAAGCAAAAACAAGATCTCGCGTGAGCAAAAATGGAACATCAAGGATCGGGAGTGGAGGAGCACCACTCGGTAGAAGCTTACCCCAGTAGAAGCGAGCGAGCTTCCCTCTTCTCCGTCGGTAGGAGAAGAAGTGGCGAAATGGAGGAGCGGGGGGGTATTATCTTTGAGGCGATGGCGGCGATGGAGGCGGCGTCAAGTGGAGATTCTCGGGGATTGGTTGCATGCGGCGGTGGAGTCACGGCGTGATGGAGCCGTTCGGCGCGCGTCGCCGTCGCTCGGCCGCGTGTACAGATTCTGGCGCGGTAGGAGGTAGCAGCGAACGACATCGGGGCCCACCGGTCGGTGTCTCTAACTGCGCGCTAAAAGAGAAGCGTGGACCAACGTGGGCGTTGGATGCATATCGGGTGGTGGGGTTTAAGGGAGCCAAAGGGGTGAAGCGATGCGCACTCGGGCGTTGATCTTTCATCGGGCGATCAGTGCGGTGCAACTAGTGGGTTGGGCTTAACGCGTCGCAAGCGGACTCGGTCGGTACTACGATGTCTAGGGTTTTAGGGTTAAGGTTTGTTGTGATTTAAAATCTGTCTTAGCAACTTTGACCGGGTTTATAATTAGAAAGAAATCTCCTAAAATCATGAAATAATTTGTGGGGTTCTTGGGAGTATATAGTTCCACAAAAATTATTAAACCCCACTGTTCATAATATATTTTGGGATATTCAAATTCAAACATGTTGTATGTCTATTAAGTTGGTTTGAATTTTCATTAGGTTCAACCTAATTCCAAAAATTCTGGAAAAATTATATTTATTCTCAATAATTAATGTAGTATTTGAATAAATTGTTTCCAGATGATGATCAAAACTTTTTATTTCTGATTTGAATTGAATTTCAAACTTTGAAGGGTATGTTCATTTTTTTAACAGATTTTCCAAGTGCAATATATTAGGAAATGGTTTGAATTCAATAATGCACGCTAATGAATTACATATTAACCATTTTAATTAGTTGGGGCTGTGACATGGAAGGAGCACAGGAAGCACCAGACGTCGTACTGGGTAAGTTCCTGGTTAATTCAGTACCCGCATCAGTTCTGTTTGATTCTGGAGCTTCGCATTCTTTTGTGTCTGAAGTTTTTGCAACTAAGAATAAGTTAGAGGCTATACAACTTAATCATACTCTATTAGTTCAATCGCTTTGGAGCGAGCTAAGCTCTAGAGTGGGTTGTTTAGGAGCTAAGTTACTCATAGCTGGAGTTGAGTTTCTAGCCAACCTAATTGTTCTAGACACCGGACCTAGATGTCATTCTTGGCATGGATTGGTTATCCAAGCACAAAGTCGTCTTTGGATTGTGGCGAAGAGCCGTAGCGGTTGAAATCGATGGAAGGAAAGTGGAGTTTCTAGCCACATCGGTTCGTGAAGGACACTTGCTAGTAAACAATCGAAGACCATTGCATTGTAGAATGTGCCAATAGTCGAGAATACCGGATGTGTTTCGGAAGAGTTACGGAATGCCACGGATCGTGACATCGAGTTCGTTATTGATCTAGTGCGAGGACGGCCCCAATTTCTAGCGACCTTATCGAATGCCGGTGGCGAGTTAGCGAAATGAAGAAGCGATTGAAGAACTTCGAGAAAGGTTTCGTAAGACCAAGTTCGTCACCGTGGGGAGCACCGTCTTGTTCGTCAAGAAGAAAGCGGAAGCATGAGGATGTGTATCGACCACCGTTCTCTCAGCGAGGTCACTATCAAGAATAAGTATCCATTGCCCGGGATAGGCGATCCGTTTGACGGATGAAGGGCCGAGTGTTCTCAAAGATCGACTTGCGATCGGGCTACCATCGATTGAAGATCTACCTAGGGATATACCAAAGACCGCTTTCTCAACGCGGTATGGACATTATGAGTTCTTGGTCATGTCATTTGGTGACAAATGCCGACTTACTTCATGAACATGATGAACAAAGTTTTCATGGAATACGGACAAGTTTGTAGTGGTGTTCATTGGCGATATTACGGTTTACTCCAAATCGGAGGAGGAACACGCAGAACACACGAGGTTAATTTTGGAAAAACTCGGGGAGCATCGGTTGTATGCCAAGTTCGATAAGTGTGACTTACGGAAGAAGGAAGTGGATTTCCTTGGCCATGTGATGACCGCGGATGGAGTAGCGATTGACCCAGAAAAGTAAAGGCGATGTTACAGGACCACCCAAGGCGTAACCCAGATTCGCGATTTCTTGGGAATGGCAGGTTATTACCGCCGCTTTATCGAAGGATTCTCATCGATTGCTAAGCCTCTTACGCAATTGTTGAAGAAGGAGAAAAAGTTCACTTGGACTCGGCTGTGAGGAAAGTTTTCGAGAGTTAAAGCGCTTGACCTCGGCCCTTGATGCTGATTTTGCGGATATTCGCAAGGATTTCGATATCTATTGTGATGCTTAGCGTCAAGGATTAGGATGTGTCTGATGCGGGAGGGAAAGCGATTGCGTATGCGTCAAGACAATTGAGACCACATGAAGAGAATTACCCTACTCATGATCTGGAATTAGCTGCCGTAGTGCATGCCTTAAAGATTTGGCGTCATTACCTCATCGGTAGTCGTTGTGAAGTCTACACGGATCATAAAAGTCGAAGTACATTTTCACCCGATCGGACTGAACATGAGGCGAGAAGATGGTTAGAATTGATCAAGGATTATAATCTTGGAATCCACTACCATCCCGGAAAAGCCAATGTAGTTGTAGACGCTCTAAGTCGTAAGAGTTACTGCAATGTTTTGGAAGTAAAGGAAAATTTCCCAGAACTTTATGAAGAATTTGAAGCTAAAGCTAGAAGTTGTGTCAGAGATTTGTGGCCAATTTGGAGTGCAGTCTACCTTGGAGAAACAGTTCGTGAAGCGCAACCAAAGGATCCGTGTTGTCGGACATCAAGATCAAAATGGCGGAGGAAATTCAAAGATTTCACCAAGGATGATCAAGACATACTACGGATTAATGGTCGTATCTGTGTACGGATATCGATGGTCTAAGACGATTAATCTTAAAAGAAGCCCATGACTCAAAGTATTCGATTCACCCAGAAGTACCAAGATGTACCGGGATGTTAAGAATAAGTTTTGGTGGCCAAATTTGAAACGAAGTCGCGAGTTCGTTGCCTTGTCGACACACATCGAAAATAAAGGCGAACACGAGACCAGCAGGTTTGCTGCAACGTTGAAGATTCGAATGGAAGTGGGAAGAAATCGGGATGGATTTCATCACGGTTTACCCAAGACTCAATCGGGTTACGATTCGATCACGGGTAATAGTCGATCGTTTGACCAAGGTCGCACATTTTCGCGATCAAAACCACGTACTCGAGAGATCGCCTTGCGAGTTGTACATGGCCGTAATTGTCGGTTTGCATGGGTGCCCAAGAAAATAGTGTCGATCGAGATCTCGATTCACCTCTTTTGGCGAGTTTGCATGAAGCATTGGGTACCCATCCGAATTTCGATCTTGCTTATCATCCACGACGGATGGACGGATGAAAGGTCAATCGAATATTGGAGGATATCTTTGAGCTTGCGCTCTAGCGAATGCTACCCGATGGGATAAAAGTTTGCCGTATGCGAGTTCTCGTACAACAACGATTATCAAGCGACCGCAAATGTCGCCATTTGAAGCTTTGTATGGCCGTGCTGCCGAACCCGTTAAATTGGTGAGACAGTGAGCGTCTGATGTTCGGTCCGATATCATCAAGAGGCGAAGAACAGGTTGCTATGATCGGGAAAGGCTAAAAATAGCCAGTCAAAGCGGAAGAGTTATCGCGATAACCGCCGTCGAGATCTCGATTTGAGCGAAGATTTTGTCTATCTTGAGTGACCCCGCCGAGGTGTCAAAGGTTCCATGCCAAAGGAAGCTTGCCCTAGGTATGTTGGTCCGTTCAAGATTTTGGGACGCCGTGGGAAGTTGCTTACCAATTGGAGCTACGCGATCGTTAGCGAGTACATGATGTCTTTCATGTCTCGCATTGAAGAAGTGTCTTCGTGTGCGGAAGAGCAAGCCCGTTGGAATCGATTGTTTTGAAAGAGGATCTTACCTACAAGGAGCAGCCAATCAAGATTTTGGATGTCGCAGAGCGCCTCACCAGAAGCAAGACTGTTCGTTTTTGCAAGGTTCAGTGGAGCAACCACTCAGAAGGAGAAGCAACGTGGGAGCGTGAAGAAGAGCTGAAAGCCGAGTTCCCTAGCCTTTTCTCTAACTAGCCTGAATCTCGGGGTCGAGATTCCTTTAAGGGAGGGAGGTTTGTAACATCCCAATTTTCTAAGCTTAAAAATCTCTTAAATAGTTAGTAGGGAAAAATTCACCATTTGGATTTATTTGAATTTAATTCAAAAGCTTAATATTGGATTTGTATAATCAAAAACATTTAATGTGAATAATCCCAACATGAACAATAGCCAAAACTATTTTATTTGGGTTCTATGTGCTCGAATATATTTTCTAGATTTTTCTAGAATTTTTACGAGTTCATTTGCTATTTTCTATTGCCTATTTGAATTTACGGTATTTTCTAAATTTGAAAACCTATTTAAAATCTCGAAAATCAATGGGCCGAATTCCTAAACCCGCCCATTCTCCCGCCGTCATTGACTTGGCGCTGTCTCCACGACATGCAGCCCCGCATGCAGTCTCTCTCTCTCTTTCCTTGGGCGCCGATCATCCTCCACCGTTGGATCAAGGATGAGCGGCTAGATGCCGTAAGGCAATCGGAGTTGTCGAATGTTTCTTTGATTGTGGGCCGTTCGATCAAGATCCAGCGGTCGGATCTCGAAGTGCATTTTGCGGCCCGCGTTCGCCGCGCGGGCTCACGCGAGCTGTGTCACTGACGTGTGGGTCCCAGCTTGCCACGTCGTCTTCGTTCCCGAATCCGTTAGGGATACGATCTCCGCCGCCGCCTCCGTTTTGGGCGTTCGTGCCCTGGACTCTCCCAAGCCGCCGCCTATATAAGGAGGGGTAGCCCTCGGTCTCCGCATCTCAACCCTAGCCGTCACCTCGCCGGTGAACCCTAGCCGCAAGAGCCCGAAGATCGACTGCGCCGCCGCCAACTTCGACGAGCTCGTTCTCCATCGTCGGTGCCGCCCGCGCCTCTTCGTCTGCACCGTTGGCATCGCACGGAGTTCCTCTACCTCACGGTGGCGCCGCTCGCCGGGCGTCACCGGGCGCCGTTGCCGTCAAACCCGAAGCCTCTCGCGCGCTCTTTGCTCGCCGACCACCTCGTTGTCCCGACCACCCGAGTTGCACTGAGGTTCGCAATAGCGAGCTACACGCCGGTACCACTCACCGCCGGTGTATCGCCGCGTTCGCCGTTGCCGTCGAATCGAGCACCGCCGCGCGTCGTTGTCGGCCACATCACCGCCACCTCGCCCTCGCGCTGCGTGTCGCCCCACGTGGCGTTGCGTCGGCATCCATGCGCGTGCCCATGTGGCATGGTCCACGGGTTCCGAGTCTAGAGGCTCGGTGGACCTAGTCCACCGTGAGCCTAGCCTCGGCGTGTGGGTCCCACATGTCGAGATTTCTTTATTTATCTTTTCCGAAATCCCAAGGTGGCGCAAAGATTGCGCAATATTCCGATTTTCTTCAGAGAAATAATTCGGAAATTCCAGAAAATCAGAATTAGGATTTCTTTTAGTTTTCCAATCTTCCAAAGCTCATAACTTTTGCATCCTAACTCCGATTGAGCCCATTCAAATTTCTAAATTTGTCTAAATTCGAGATCTACCTAATTATTATTTTTATTTAATTTTTGGAGTTTGTTTTGCCTCTGTTATTTATTTGTTTTGGTTGTTTTGCTTCGTTTGTGCGTAGACGTCGATACTTCGGGGGTTTTCGTCGAAGAAGGCTTCAACCAAGTTCAAGACCAGTACATAGACCTATTCCAAGGTAAGTCATACCTTTGATCATCTTGAACCCAGTTTTCAAATTACTTTGTGCTAAATTATTGCATTCTACTTTAATTATTTATTTAAATGCTTTGGGCATAGTTATTATCCAAATTATCATCACACCTTGGCCTTGTATGTCATAATTCCTTGTCACCCTAAATTGGTTGAGTTGGTAATATTATAGCACCAACATGGGTTGGTTATATCACAGTACAATTGCTTAGCCATGCCACGAGTCATCATCTCATGTGAGTGAAATTATGAAATTGACTAAGTGATTATGGGCGTGTGATAAAGCTGTGTGTCTTGTGTGCTATTACTCGTGATGGCATGTGTTGCACTAAACCAACCGGGTGGTAAAGATTTAGACCGAGGCAAGTGGTGGATCTTGTGTGAGCTGGTGGCTTTGTGATTGGGATTTATCTGTGTGGTTTAGCTAGAAAAGCGAAAGTCTTGCCTTGGTCAATTAAGGACTTAACTTTGTGCGCCATTGGCCGAGCTATCTTTATGCGACCACATGTCCGGTGACAAAGCTTAACTTAGTAGGTTACGGAGTTTCAACATTGGGGTTGGTGGATAGGTTAAGCTTTGTGATATGGGACTTGTGTGAATAAGAACGTCAATGTTGAGACAAAGTTGTCGAACTGTTATGTTACGATTAGTGCTAGCTACACTAGTTGTATCGTGTGGGTAAAGTGTACAAACCTCTGCAGAGTGTTAATCAATCTATTCGAATAGCCGCGTCCGCGGTCATGGACAATGCTCGGGGATTTCACACGAGGGGTAGTTTTCATAAAACTATTGGGAAGGGACAGTTGTGTGATTTATGTCATATGGCTGTGTGAAAGAATCTGATTAGACTATGTGTCTTTGTGAAAAAAACTGTTAAATTAATATTGTCTATTTGTTTTGAATTATGCTTTCAATCTATTATTCATATTCAATTGCAAATGTTGCATTTCTGCAAAATAACCACAGAAGCCATTCCTTTGGAATAAGCCTGCATATATATATTGCATTCTGTGGTATGATTTGCGAGTACGGTTGTGTACTCACGCTTGTTGTAAAACTTGCGTCCAAACCTACAGAAGTGGAGGAGTCTTCGCTTTGCTTTGAGGAGGAGTTTGTGGAAGAAGGTTGATCGCTAGGTCATCGATCCCGATCGGTTACTGTGGTGTGCTGATTGGAGTTTGCCAGAGTTTATCTCGTTCCGCTGCAGTATTTCTTTAGTGTTAGCCCTGCGTGGCTTAATAAGTTGTAACCCCGACCTTAAGGTCAAAACTCTAAGTTGTTACTCAAACTATTCGTTTATGTTATATTTCGCTTGTGTGGATTGATATTCACCTATGTTACATTGTGTGCACTAGCGTGATCTGGACTAGTGCAGAATACACAGAGGGTCCAGAATTGCATTTTTGGGTCCCGCCACACCGTGTCATCTTTCTAGGCCTGGCTCGGCCCACCGTCCGTGCCGTGCCAACCCGACCCACCACGTGGCGTGCACAGGGCGTGCCCGGCCGTGTCGGCCGGCGGCCGGGCCTCGGCGAGCACGGAATAGCTCACCGACTCCCACCTCTAGGCGGGAGGAAGGTGCCGTCGGGAGAAGCGTGGTGGGAGGATTTTGGGAGGATAAGGGGAGAGAAGTCCGAACCCTTGCGCGCTCTCTCTCCCCTTTTTTCATCTTAGCGCGTGTCTCTCTCTTTTTCACCTCTTGCCCAACGTTTTCTTGGCGATTCGTTGACCCGATTGACTTAGGCGTTTTGCAGATAGTTAAGTTGACCGGTTGACTTTTCAGCGGATGTATTGTAGCTAACATAAAAACATTACCGTGAGATATATTGTTCTAGAAAATAATTATTACCGTGGATAATGGGACTCTTAATCTCTTAGATATTGCGGCACATATTTTGCCACTAATCCAGCTTTTTCCCTGCAGATAATTGCCCTTAATACTATGCAATGGTGTAGTGACTAGTCTCATGATCGTAGCTAGTGTACATAGATTAAACAAGTGATGATAACACAACCATACAACGTCATTCAAAATACTTTGAGTTGTTACAAAAGGGGCATAAAGCCAACAAGCAGATTACATCGGAAGTAAAAATAGCAAAGTAGACCACACAATTCACCACAGCAATAAATCTCAAGCGCGACCTAGTCGTCCAAGATTTCAACATCCTCGTAGCATTCTTCCCTGCTCAATATTTGAATTAAGCAAGAGTGAGCACAAACAACCGTGCTTGCAAGTCCCACACCCGTCAAGTAATAGATTATAATGCATGCAAGGATTTATCAATGGGCGGGTTATACAGCTCAATTTGTATAAAGCAACATTTTCCATTTAAATATTCATACTAAGTTTCTAAAGTAGTTTATTACATAGATAAAATTCATTTTCTAAATCTTAAGTTTTATAGTCAGATAACATTCATCAATAAGTGGTAAAGGATACCCTCCTATCACATGGCTAACCGCCCAAAACCCAATTGGATAGAAATCCAAAACCATTTGATGAAATCTTTCGAAAATAAAAACCAAAATTTAACTTGGAGTGGCATTACCAGCATGTCCATAACCGTGGACACAGCGATTCGAATAGTTTTACACTCTACAAAGGTGTATAGCTTTACTCACATGACACGACTTCTCTACTTTGTTTGGCATCCGTCGATACCACCGCTCACTACCTTAGGTGAGCAGTCTAGAGCACGTGATAAGGCCTTTACAAAGCGTCATCCCACCGTAGTCCCGCCTCGCTAAGGTTTCGCCCCCTTTGGATAGAAACCCGCCGGGTTCAGACCCCCTCTTGTGGCAGGTGAAAATACATAAACGTAGGTCATAAAAGACACCCATGTAACCGAATGACACGACCACGATGAGACGATGCAAATTAGTTGGTCAGGTCCCACCCACTCAGGACATGTGGTAGTACGATGGGGCATAGCAAGATGCGGCTCGAAGACCAGTTCTTAACTGACTTGGGCGACATCCGAACAAACTCTGGGCCTTAACCATAGAAATGAGTCGATCCCGTGCATAGACATGCACCCATCTAAACATCTATTTTGCCCAAGTCCAAACTAATTTTTATTTTTTTTAACAAGTCAAATCATTTTATAAATCTCTATGGTAAAGACATACCATAGTGTTATTTTAAACTATAGTTGAATTTGTGACTAAATTCTGTAAAATAAATATTTTTGAGGTAAGTTTCGACTAAGCACAGAGTTTTTGCAACATGTTCTAGTTCATACTAATGCACCAACTAGCTTTTAACTAAAGCATCAAGGGTGATTTAAACAACATTCAAGTGTGGATGTACAAAGGAATTGGGAATAACTATAAAGTTAAAACAAGAATTTAAATTACTTGAATTTAAATACGCATGCAATAATAGTTTAAAACAGAATTTAAATACTTTGAAATACTGGAATTCAATATGATCAAAGGTGTAACTTGCCTTGCTCGAATGCTTGAGGATATACTTCTTCGAAGTATTCGGGTTCCCCGGAGTCGTCGAAATCTACACGTGAAAAGGAGCCGACTTCAAATAAACTTCAAATAAATACAAATGACATCAAATGAACTCCAAATTAAATAATTTTAGTGTAGATAGCTAGATCTAGAATTTAGATGAATTTATAAATCTAAATCGCTCGAATCGGAGTTCGAATGGAGGAGAACAGGCTCTGGGAAGTTGAGAATTACATGGTCAAAAGGATGTTCGACTACGGTGGTCGGAAGGACTACACGTTGGAAAGAGTTTGGCTACAAGTGGTCGGAAGGACGGATCGACTACTCAAAGTGGTCGTAGGAAAAATACGAGAAGGATACGACTACTCAACATGGTCGTAGGAAATGTTTCAGAGGGATACGACTACTCAACGTGGTCGTAGGAGAACGGGGATTCGACTACTCAACAGTGGTCGAAAGAGAAGGGAAATTCGACTACTCAACAGCGGTCGAAAGAGAAGGAAGGACTCGACTACTCGACGCGGTTGAAAGAACAAACAGCAAAATAGGTGTGGGGACCCCGGAGTTATCTCCATAAGACCGAGACTAATCAAAGTCTTAGGGACATAACTCTAGGTCTCCCGTGAATGGATTCCAACTTAACTCCATCTAAATAAGAGACTTAACTCAAACTAGAGCCCCGACGATCATGCGCGCCGCTCCTCTGCGAGCAATACATGATTGTCGGTCCTCCAACAAGTCAAACGCTACACTTAGTGAGTTAAATAGGAAGCCATGAACAGCGAGTACAACTTATATTGGCTCCCAAGACCAGCGACCAATATAGTCATACTCTCATACAACGTTGCTCACATCCATACAACATTCATACATAAATGGTTCAAAAGACATACAACATAGTTCCAAGTTTACAACTAATACAAGTGGCCGACCGGCCAAATTTAAAAGAGAGTATTAAGTAGCAGCAAAAACACATAAATAGACCAAAAGACAAGCAATGGTATGCCCCATAACCCATCGGCAACCAACTGGGAGTTAGATGATAGCATACTACTCATCGGTGTCGCCTAAATCGACAGACAAGCAAATCGGTTTCAATATTCTCCTCACCGTGAAAGCCAGACAAACACCGGCTGAGTACAAAGAGTACTCGCAAGTCTTACACAAATAAAAATAGTTATGCATAAGGTCATTCAAAGGAAGGGATCATATTGGCTTAGTTTTGCGAAAGAGACGCAATACTGAACAACCTACACATACTAGTTGTTTTTCCAAGTGCCATTTTCAAAATCAGATTTGAAGTATATAAAGAGAGTGGTGTTTATCCCATAATTGTCGGGTTATTCCCGACAATCAAACTACCGGTTCTAGACTTGCATGGCTAAGCAAAACTCAAACAATATAAATTCATACATCCTATCTTAAGCATTTCAGTATGGGAATAATTCATGGATAGCCACAATGACAAGATATTAGGATGTGTCTAACTACCCATCACAAAAATAGCGACATTATAGAACTACCATGCAAGCAATTATCATTGCATCTACCCTAACAAAATTGGGATCAAATATGATGCAAAAAGAAAGTTCAAAGGATGCTTGCCTTGCTGGTAGGCTAATTGCTCTCCTCGAAGAGCGTAAGAGTCAATATCAATGAACTCGAATCTATATAAATACAATACAGAATAAACATCGAGAAATACTCCAAAAAATCAAGATTCTTAAAAATGCATGATTTTTCTACAGTAGCTAAGTCATGATTTTAAATAATTTTTGGTGAAAGAATTATTTCATTTTGATTTAGTATATGAAAGTTATGGTGGTTTGAATTTCAGATTTCAATATACCTTTATTTGTGTAATTTAATTATGAGGTGAAATTTTGTAGAGCAGTGGTGAGTACAAGGATTACATGATTAAATAGGAAATATTATTACAAGTTCAAAACAGTTGAGTTTGCTCCAATTGGAGTTTTCATGATTTAGTTATTGATTTCTAAAGTTATCAGCATTAATAGTGTAAAAATAAAGCCCTTTAGGATCATTCTCCTCAAACTATAGTTTCTGTGACAGAGGTAAGTTTGGAACCGTTTTTATGATTAAGTTCCTTTGAAATATAAATTATCAAAATTGATTTTACTATTTTTGGAGTTTCCAAGAAGTTATGAATTTTTAAAGTTATCACCCCTATTTCTATTGTAAAAATAATAGTGTTAATGACTCATTTTCCAAAATAATGCTCTCTGTTACAGAGACATGTTTGAAACCAATTTTAATATATAGTTCATTAAATTTGAAAACTATCAGAAGTGGTTTCACTCAGTTCGGAGTCAAAATGAATTAGTTATGTATTTTCAAAATCATACATATTTTTCAGTGTACCAATAATTCATTTTTGGATTTTATAAAACGTTTACATCTTTTCTCACCGAGCCACACGCTATCCACAGTGACAGACGTGCGGGACTGGGAATAGTGTGTATTCCATTTTACCTCAGATTTTTAAAATCCATTCCGACACGTGGGGCCCGTCGTCAGTGGCACGGTCCAATGGACTCGGCCCACTGTGCGCCGCGACGGTGCACGTGCTTACGCGGTGGTCCACACCGTCGTATCGTCGCTATTCATTTAAACCTACGGTTTACGTACAAGGCCCACTCGTAGCGACTTATTACTACGGCTAAGACATCATTTATAACTAATGATTGGAGTTAACGTTTAATGACATGCTACAGTAGCGGTTGGCGTACGACAACGGGTTTTCGATCCCGCGCGTTTCACCGGCGACTTGCCGGCGATTCCGGCCATGGCGGCGTGAACCAAGAGCATGTTTAGATGCACAATAGAGTCGCGCTCCTCATGGAAGTGATCTCGACGGCAGAGCTGGCCTGTACCGGCGGCTAGCCGGAGGTGAGCGACGGCAAACTTACGGCAAAACCGCAACATGCAAAAGCGAGCTCCGCAACGCAAACAAGCGGGTGCCTGAGGTCCTAAGGACTATGAGTAAGCTACCTGAGCTAGGAGAGGGCCTGGGGAAGCTTGGGGATGCTGGAGCTGCGCCGGCGCCGGAGAAGAAAGATGGTGAGGACACGGCTCCACGAGGAGAGATGACTGGAGCAAAACCTAAGTACAAATAATGGTCAAGATAGCTCAAGGATGCTACGGAGATGCTAAGGACACGAGTAATTGAAGAGTAGCTACAAAACAAGGTGGGAGGCGAAAAGTTGATTCACGGCCGAAAATAGACAAAACTTGATTCACCGAAAGCACATCGTGCAAGAAAGAAATAAGATGAGGGTTTTGATCGGTGGCCTAAAGCACGTAAGGTGACGCGGTGGATTGAGGATAATACCTCCCGGACACCGAGAAGGCACGAATGTGTCCGCGAGGGCACGCCTGAAGTCACCGGAGCAAGACAATGGACGGCGACCTACAAGCGAGCGAGGAGCTCGCATAAGCAAAAATGGACATGGGGATGAACACGAGCGAGGAGGAATCACGCGGAGGAGCTTACCCGAGAGACACGCACGGAGAGCTTCCTCCTCCTCTGCCGAAAGAGGAGAAGTGAGGAAGAGCGAGTGCAGAGGGTATTATGCCCGGTCAATGAGCGGCAATGGAGGCGGCGTGAAGCGAAGAAGCCAGGAGTGGTGGATGGAGCGGTGGATTGACGGCGTCGGAATCCCTCAACGGCTCATAGCAGGTTGCCTCGGCCGCGTGGAGCTCAGCTCCTACGCGAGGTCAGGGACGAAGCTGACAGCTTGGGCCCACGTCGTCAGCGAGACAATGCGGCGCGCACGGTCGTGAGTTAAGTGATTCAATGCGCACCGTTGGATCTCAGCTAGACGGCTGAGATTAGGGAGGTGTTCGGACAGGTCGGAAGGGGTACGCGATCTAGGCCGTTGATCCATAATCCGACGGTTGCATGCGATAGTGCGATTAGGCGGTTGGTGAGCCGCCTCGTCAAAGTCGGACTCAAGCCCGAGGAACGATGCGCTGGTTTGGTTTAGGTTTTGACTGGAATTTTAATTGTTTTCCTACTTTAACCAGGGGCTTAAAAATAGAAATAAATTTCCTAAAATCATGAAATAATTTGTGGAGGTTCCTGGGATAACCTAATGTCCACAAAAATTATTGAAACCTACTATTCATGATATATTTTGTGATATATAAATTCAAACTTAGGCTAGGTACTGTAAGGATGTTTGAATTTTCATAGGGTTCAAACCAGTCCCAAAAATTTGGGAAAAATTATATTAATTCATGATAATTAATATAGTATTTGAATAAATTATTTCCAGATGATCTTTAGTAGCATTTATTTCGGTTTCTAGTTTGGTGGTTAAGTTGAAGTGTATGTTTCAATTGTATTTTGAGATTTTCCAAGTGCAATATTGAAATAAAAAGTTTCAAAACATGATGCATGCTAATGATATGCATAATAAACTTCTTTATTAATTCGGGGATGTGACAAACCTCCCCCCCTTACAAAAGATCTCGACCCCGATATCGATGGGTGGAAGTGGGATAGGAAGGCTCTAAAAGAAAACATACATCCGTTGTCTTGATTTCCTTCAAAGATAGTGCTAAGATATCTTTGTAAGGTTCTGAGGAATGGCTATTAAATTTTTCCTTCCCATTGCTTTGTTTAAACTTTCCTTTCTTGATTCAAGACATTTTAAGTAGAAGGAAAAGATGCGGATAATTGGCCCGCACTTGGTCTTCCCGCTCCCATGTTGCTTCATCTTGATATGGTTACTCCACTGAACCTTGATGAATTTGATATTGCGACACGTGTCTTGCGCTCCTTTTCTTCAATAATGCGACCGGGTGCTCCGATAAGAAAGATCGAGTGCAGTCAAGTTCTTCTAGCTCGAGGCTTGGTTGGGACACGAAGACATTTTCTTAGTTGTGAAACATGGAAAACATTGTGCACATCCGCAAGTGATGGTGGCAATTCTATTTGATAGGCCACCGGTCCCAACTTTGCTAGAACTCGGAAAGGTCCGATGTAGCGAGGTGCCAATTTGCCTTTGATTTGGAAACGATGTGTTCCTTTCATTGGAGAAACTTTAAGATAGACATGATCGTCCACCTCAAAACTCAAATCACGACGACGGCGGTCGGCATAGGACTTCTGACGAGATTGAGTCGTCCGTAGTCATTCACGAATAACCCGAACTTGTTCTTCCGCATCTTCTACCAAGGTTGGTCCATAAAATGGCCTCTCCCCGGCTTCGGACCAGTTCAAGGGCGTCCTACAAGCTCTTCCATACAAGGCCTCAAAGGGGGACATTTGAATGCTCGATTGGAAGCTATTGTTGTAGGAGAACTCCGCAAACGGTAAATATTTCTCCCAGTTCTTGTTATAGGACAGTACACAAGCTCGAAGAAGGTCTTCTAAAATTTGATTCACTCTTTCTGTTTGTCCATCTGTTTGCAGGTGGTATGCGAAGCTGAAAGATAGATTGGTTCCCATTGCTTGGTGCAAGCGCTTCCAGAAGTGAGAGGTGAACTGGGGACCCCTATCAGAAATGACCACTTTTGGTACACCATGGAGACAAACAATTCTAGAGATGTACAACTCTGCTAGCTTGACCCGGGTGTAAGTGGTCTTGACAGGAATGAAATGGGCAACCTTCGTCAGACGATCAACAATCACCCATATGGAATTGGACCCAGCTTGAGTCTTTGGAAGGCTGGTGATAAAATCCATGCCAACTTCTTCCCATTTCCACTTGGGAATGGGTAGGGGTTGTAGAGTACCTGCCGGCTTCAAATGCTCAGCCTTGACTCTTTGGCATACATCACACCCGGCCACAAACTGAGCGATTTGCCGCTTCATTCGGCTCCACCATAACCGCTTCTTAAGATCTTGGTACATCTTGGTGCTACCAGGATGGATAGAAAATTTGGAGTCATGAGCCTCTTTGAGAATGAGTTCTCTCAAGGCGCGGTCAAAAGGCACCACCAACCGGTTTCCGTACAACAGAGTGCCCTGTGCATCTTCTTTGAAACCTTTGGCCTTGCCTTTCTTCAATGCTTCCCGGATTTGAGCGACTTCCAAGTCAGTCTTCTGGGCTTCCCTAATCTGGTCCTCGAGTGTAAAATTCACACTAAGGGCAGCGAGAGAACCTTCTTCAATTATCTCCAGGTGCAGACGTTGCATCGCAACACATAAGCTCTTGAAATGGGAGTTCTGATAGCGGTTGCACCGAGACTTTCGCTTAGGGCATAGGCTACCACATTCGCTTTTCCTGGATGATAATGGAGTCCAAAATCATAATCCTTGATCAACTCCAGCCATCTTCTTTGCCTCAAATTCAGATCGGTTTGGGTGAAGATATATTTAAGACTCTTGTGATCGGTGTAGATTTCAACGACACCAGGATGAGATAATGTCGCCAAATCTTGAGAGCATGAACAACCGCTGCGAGTTCCAAATCATGAGTGGGATAATTCAACTCATGAGGTCTCAATTGCCTTGATGCATAAGCTACCACTCGGCCCTCTTGCATAAGCACACAACCGAGCCCATGGCGAGATGCATCACAGTAAATGTCAAAGCCCTTGTGAATGTCGGGCAGGATAAGTACTGTAGCTTTGGTCAGGCATTCCTTTAGGATCTAAAAACTCTCCTCACATTCAGGCGACCATTCGAACTTCTTTTCTTTCTTTAGAAGTTGAGTCATTGGCCTCGAAATTTTGGAGAAGTTCTGGATGAATCTACGGTAGTAACCCGCAAGTCCGAGAAAACTGCGAATATCGGTGATGTTTCTGGGTTGTCTCCAATCAAGGACATCTTGCACTTTGCTAGGATCAACAGCGATACCGCCCTTGGATAGGACATGGCCCAAGAAACTAACTTCATGAAGCCAGAACTCGCATTTGCTGAATTTGGCATAAAGCTGATGTTGACGAAGCTTTTCCAACACAAGCCTCAAATGCTGCTCGTGTTCTTCATCGGACTTTGAGTAAATCAGGATATCAACGATGAATACAACCACAAACTTATCCAAATACTCCATGAAAACTGAATTCATAAGATTCATGAAGTAAGCCGGTGCATTCGTCAAACCAAAAGACATGACAGTGTACTCGTATAGACCATACCGAGTAGAGAATGCTGTCTTCGGAATGTCTTCAGTTCGAACCTTAATTTGATGATAGACCAAGCGCAAATCAACCTTGGAGAATACTTGGGCTCCACTCAATTGATCGAACAAATCATCAATCCACGGAAGAGGATATTTATTTTTGATAGTGACTTCATTTAACGGACGGTAGTCAACACACATCCGCAAACTCTTATCTTTCTTTTTGACAAAGATAGTCGGGCATCCCCAAGGTGAGGAGCTCGGCCTAACAAACCCCTTGTCTTGAAGTTCTTTGAGTTGCTTCTTCAATTCTTCTAACTCATTAGGGGGCATCCGGTATGGCCGTTTTGAGATCGGCGCGGTACCGGGTACGAGCTCGATGACGAACTCGACTTCTCGATCAGGAGGCATGCCTGTGAGTTCTTCGGGGAATACATATGGATATTCACACACCACAGGCACTTTCTCAAGTTCAAGGGAGGTACAAGCTTCCAAAGCATAGAGATGAGAATTGCCCACTGAAGGTGCAAAACGACTGATCCGCCGTCTTCACTAGTGACAGAAATAGACCGTAGAGCGCAATCGATCTTTCCCTGATTTTTGGACAGCCAATCCATTCCCAAAATCACATCAATACCCGCTGATTTTATCACAATTAAGTTTGCCAAGAAGTTGATATGTTGAATTTCCACTTTTACGTCCCGGCAGACTTGATCGGTTTGGAAAACCGATCCCGGCGACTGGATTTGATAAGGTGGCTGAAGTTTATGGATTTCAAATTGATTAAGTGCAGCATATTATTCTTTTATGAATGAATGAGATGCTCCTGAATCAAATAAAACTGATGCTGGACAAGAATTAACAAGAAGGGTACCCAAAGCGACGTCCGAGCGTCGCTGCCTCCTCGGCGGTGATGTGGTTCACTCGCCACGTCTTTGGAATCGAGGAGGGTAGATGCTGCCCTCGGAGGTGATGTAGGTCGTGCCACAGCTGGTGGTGTAGGAGCACGATAAACCTGAGGCATTCCCCGCTGCTTGGCGAGGCAATGAGAGACATAGTGGCCAAGGCGACCACAATGAAAGCAAGTGACATTTTGCTTGAAAGTACCACTGTTTTGGGAGTTCTTACCCCCATTGTACCGCTGCACCGTGGGTGGAGAAGGTCGTGGAGGTGCGACAGGAGGTCTCGGTGGCACTAGGGCCTGAGAACGAGGTGTCCGAGGCGGCCGGTGCGCTGCTGAGAAAGCGTCGCTAGCTGAAAATTGAGCGGCTTTCTTCCTCTTCCTGGACTCCTCTACAGCCACACTCTTGTGCTCCACTACAATGGCCTTGTTCACCATGTACTGGAAGTTCCTGAAGTCATGCACGGCTAAAGCCAGCTGCATCTCCTCAGTCAAGCCGCCCATGAACCGGCGCTGGCGGCGGGCATCTGTGGAGACGTCATCCGGGGCATAGCGGGCCAAGGAGTTGAACTCCTGAAGATACTCAGTGACAGTCTTCCTTCCTTGCTTCAAAGCAAGAAATTGCTGCTGCTTGATCGACATGACCCCATCAGGAATATAGGCCTCCCTGAAGGCTTCTCGAAATTCATTCCATGATGGAACCTCTCCTTCAGGCTGCATGGCGGAATAGTTATCCCACCACGCACTAGCAGCGCCTTCCAGCTGATAGCTGGCAAAAAGAACTCTCTCAATGCCCATGCACTGAGCAATGGCTAGTTTCTTCTCCACATCCCTCAGGCAATCTTCAGCCTCCATAGGGTCTCCGGTACCCGCAAAGGTGGGAGGATTTGTTCGCTGAAACTCGTGAGACCCCACGCCGCCTCGATGTCCCCTCTCTCCCGCTGCGCGGCGGGAGAAGTGTTGCGAGCTATAGCCTCCGGGATCCTCGGTCGATCCATCCTGTTTTCTCGATGCAGGCCAAGACTTCCGCCATAGTGGGTGGCGGAGGAAGCACTTCCTCAGATGAGCTGTCCATGGACGTGTCTGCTGAGAGGGCTCACCGCCGCGCGGCGTACACACAGTGTTAGGGCACGACATCCTGGAGTGACAAGGGATGTTAAAAAGAGGCCAAGATTGCTGAAAAATGCGAATAATAAAACTTTGGACAGCAAGCACAAAGTTCTTAATTAAGCATGCATAATGATATAAGATGCACCAAAAACATAACACCGAATGGGCGTACAAAGGCGCTAATGCCGGTACAAGATCCATAACTTCAAATTATAGTTTTTCCAATGCAATTACATCCAGAAAGGCCCGTGGGCGAAAAACAACTGTCGGAATTAAAAGTTCTTGCAAGAAGGACAATAATAGTTCAAGTACCACTAACCTATTACAGGGAATCAAAGATACATGCCCAACCATGAGCTAAGACCTACTACATCCTAAATGTTATTCCGATCAAAGTTTACCGGAAACTCGTCGGAAGATGTGCCTCGGGATCCGTATCATCGGGTCTCCAAAATTAGGAAGACGTAAAGGGGAGCCTTGCTCTATCACATGGCCTCCAGCGAGTTCCATCTCACGAGCACGAGCAAATCCAACTGACATGCGAACCTGGCGTCTCGCCCCATAGTTGGGTATATGCCCTGGCACTTCTAGAAGACGGTACATCGGCGGTGCTAAAGCATATGGGAAAATCTCATTTGCGCCATAAACCACATGGCGGTCAATGATCCCCATACTACACATGAGTTGCAAGTGTTCTTGGGCCACCACGAGACGCTGACGAGTCTCATACAACTCATACACAGTGCACCGATGGATTTGGTCCATGATATGAACCAATCTTGCCAAGCGCCTAACACGGGATCTTCCCAAATCGAATCCGGCAAAGGTGTCTACCTCGCGCCACGCTCTCTCATAGGAAAATGGTCGTGGGCGGTGAGACAACTCCGTCGAGATCATAACGGAGGTGGCTCATGGCCACACGAGCCACTTCTGTAGAGCCATGGCCTCATAGGTGCCACGTGCTCGAAACAATATGGGATACTCCCGTGACTCGATGGCGAAGATGTTGATCACGCCAAGTATTCCTCCATGCACAGCCCCCTGTCGCGGCGATAGATGGCGAGGTTGGTGATAAGCAAAATTCGCCCTCCACATCATCTCTGAGAAGCGCGGTATCCATCCACGTTCTCGCTTGAGTTTCTTTGACCGGTATTGGCGACTCATCTAAAAGCAAGAACAACAAGGTAAGACTTCTTTAAAAGAGAAATAGGGTAAGAAAGGATGCTAGGATGGATGAGGAATAAAAGATATTCTCAACTTAAACTTTCTGAAATTAATTTGATAATTTCAAAATATTTTGACTCGAAGGCTTACTAACTCTAACGCCATGCTATCTCTAACCTATAGTCGATCGGCTCGATACCAACGTGGGGACCACGAGTTATCTCCATAAGACCGAGACTAATCAAAGCCTTAGGACATAACTCTAGGTCTCCGTGAATGGATTCCAACTTAACTCCATCTAAATGAGAGGCTTAACTCAAACTAGAGCCCCGACGATCATGCGCGCCGCTCCTCTGCGAGCACTACATGATTGTCGGTCCTCCAACAAGTCAAACGCTACACTTAGTGAGTTAAATAGGAAGCCATGAACAGCGAGTACAACTTATATTGGCTCCCAAGATCAGCGACCAATATAGTCATACTCTCATACAACGTTGCTCATATCCATACAACATTCATACATAAATGGTTCAAAAGACATACAACATAGTTCCAAGTTTACAACTAATACAAGTGGCCGACCGGCCAAATTTAAAAGAGAGTATTAAGTAGCAGCGGAAACACATAAATAGACCAAAAGACCAGCAATGGTATGCCCCATAACCCATCGGCAACCAACTGGGAGTTAGATGATAGCAAACTACTCATCGGTGTCGCCTAAATCGACACCGACAAGCTCGTCGGTTTCAATATTCTCCTCACCTGTAAAAGCCAACAAACACCTAGCTGAGTACAAAGAGTACTCGCAAGTCTTACACAAATAAAAATAGTTATGCATAAGGTCATTCAACGGAAGTGCTCATATTGGCTTGGTTTTGCGAAAGAGACGCAATACTGAACAACCTACACATACTAGTTGTTTTTCCAAGTGCCATTTTCAAAATCAGATTTGAAGTAGAAGTAAAGCATGTGAATAAGTAATGAATTCAATAACAAATGAATCATACCAACAACAAAGTGGCGGTCCACTTTGATACAACAACAAATATGAACATCCCATTCATGTCGATACCAAGTTATAACCACAATTTTAATTCCAAGTCTAACAATAGTAACTCCCGAACTCAAGCGGTTGTCCATAACCGCGGACACGGCTATTCGAATAGATTTATACCTGCGGGTGTACTACTTTACCCACACGACTTGATTAGCCCGTAAGCCTCCAGATGCCTCCGAATATAGCATACTTCCTATGGTATGCCGGCTGGGTAAATCAAGATACGGTCGTTTTTAGCAAGAAGATCCCATTGAGCCAAGTCCCTCAACCCATGGCTCCTAGGAAACACAAGACGTTAACGCCTCCATCCTATATATCCTAGGAAACACAAGACGTTAACACCCTCATCCTATCGGCCCAAAGGAACACGGGATTTCACGGTCCCATGCCCTTACAATTTCACCACCGTGGGACTCAACACAATAAAACCTTCCCCCTACTTAACCATACGGCTCCCAACCCGCGTGTGATAGCACGAATGTACTTGAATCAACGACATTACCAAAGTTCGGTCCTTAATTGTCCAGACAAGTCCAACCACATACCCAATTCTCGTGCACGAAGGCACCATCACTAGCCATCACTTGTCCAGACCAAAAGCTCATTTAAAATGACAAAATTTAACTTAGAAAACAGATACGAAGATCTGAAACACAAGTATATAAAGATAGTGGTGTTTATCCCATAATTGTCGGGTTATTCCCGACAATCAAACTACCGGTTCTAGACTTGCATGGCTAAGCAAAACTCGAACAATATAAATTCATACATCCTATCTTAAGCATTTCAGTACGGGAATAATTCATGGATAGCCACAATGATAAGATATTAGGATGTGTCTAACTACCCATCACAAAAATAGCGACATTATAGAACTACCATGCAAGCAATTATCATTGCATCTACTCTAACAAAATTGGGATAAAATATGATGCAAAAAGAAAGTTCAAAGGATGCTTGCCTTGCTGGTAGGCTAATTGCTCTCCCTCAGTAGCGTAAGAGTCAATATCAATGAGCTCGGAATCTATATGAATACAATACCGAATAAACATCGAGAAATACTCCAAAAATCAAGATGCTTAAAAATGCATGATTTTTCTACAGTAGCTAAGTCATGATTTTAAATAATTTTTGGTGGAAGAATTATTTCATTTTGATTTAGTATATGAAAGTTATGGTGGTTTGAATTTCAGATTTCAATATGCCTTTATTTGTGTAATTTAATTATGAGGTGAAATTTTGTAGAGCAGTGGTGAGTACAAGGATTACATGATTAAGTAGGAAATATTATTACAAGTTCAAAACAGTTGAGTTTGCTCCAATTGGAGTTTTCATGATTTAGTTATTGATTTCTAAAGTTATCAGCATTAATAGTGTAAAAATAAAGCCCTTTAGGATCATTCTCCTCAAACTATAGTTTCTGTGACAGAGGTAAGTTTGGAACCGTTTTTATGATTAAGTTCCTTTGAAATATAAATTATCAAAATTGATTTCACTATTTTTGGAGTTTCCAAGAATTACTTATGATTTTTTAAAGTTATCAACCCTATTTCTATTGTAAAAATAATAGTGTCAATGGCTCATTTTCCAAAATAATGCTCTCTGTTACAGAGACATGTTTGAAACCAATTTTAATATATAGTTCATTAAATTTGAAAACTATCAGAAGTGGTTTCACTCAGTTCGGAGTCAAAATGAATTAGTTATGTATTTTCAAAATCATACATATTTTTCAGTGTACCAATAATTCATTTTTGGATTTTATAAGACGTTTACATCTTTTCTCACCGAGCCACACGTTATCCACAGTGACAGACGTGCGGGACCAGGAACAGTGCGTATTCTATTTTATCTCAGATTTTTAAAATCCATTCCGACACGTGGGGCTCGTCGTCAGTGGCACGGTCCAATGGACTCGGCCCACTGGTGCGCTCGCACGGTGCACGGTGCTTACGCGGCTGGTCCCACCTGTCAGCGACCGTCGCTATTCATTTAAACCTACGGATTTCTGTGCAAGGGGCCGACTCGTAAGCGACTTATTACTACGGCTAAG
Source organism: Ampelocalamus luodianensis (assembly GCA_036346255.1). Classification (NCBI taxonomy): domain Eukaryota; kingdom Viridiplantae; phylum Streptophyta; class Magnoliopsida; order Poales; family Poaceae; genus Ampelocalamus; species Ampelocalamus luodianensis. The sequence continues at coordinate 79,761,079 of CM070634.1, read as the reverse complement.
ACATCATTTATAACTAATGATTGGAGTTAACGTTTAATGACGTGCTACAGTAGCGGTCGGCGTACGACAACGGGTTTTCGATCCCGCGCGTTTCACCGGCGACTTGCCGGCGATTCCGGCCACGGCGGCGTGAACCAAGAGCATGTTTAGATGCACAATAGAGTCGCGCTCCTCATGGAAGTGATCTCGACGGCTGAGCTGGCTTGTACCGGCGGCTAGCCGGAGGTGAGCGACAGCAAACTTACGGCAAAACCGCAACATGCAAAAGCGAGCTCCGCAACGCAAACAAGCGGGTGCCTGAGGTCCTAAGAACTATGAGTAAGCTACCTGAGCTAGGAGAGGGCCTGGGGAAGCTAGGAGAAGAAAGATGGTGAGGACACGGCTCCACGAGGAGAGATGACTGGAGCAAAACCTAAGTACAAATAATGGTCAAGATAGCTCAAGGATGCTACGGAGATGCTAAGGACACGAGTAATTGAAGAGTAGCTTACCAAAACAAGGTGGAAGACGAAAAGTTGATTCACGGCCGAAAATACACAAAACTTCGATTCACCGAAACTCGCGTGCAAAGAAAGAAATAAGATGAGGGTTTTGATCAGTGGCCTAAAGCACGTAAGGTGACGCGGTGGATTGAGGATAATACCTCGCGGACACTGAGAAGGCACGAATGTGTCCGCGAGGGCACGCTCTGGAAGTCACCGGGAGCAAGACAATGGACAGCGACCTACAAGCAGAGACAGGAGCTCGCATAAGCAAAAATGGACACGGGGATGAACCTAGAACATGGAGGAATCACGCGAAGGGAGCTTACCCGAGAGACACGCACGGGAGAGCTTCCTCCTCCTCTGCCGAAAAGAGGAGAAGTGAGGAAGAACGGGGTACAGAGGGGTTATTATGCCCAGTCAATGACGACAATGGAGGCGGCGTGAAGCGAAGAAGCTTCAGGAGTGGTGGATGGAGGCGATGGATTGACGGCGTCGGAATCCCTCAATGGCTCGGAGCAGGTTGCCTCGGCCGCGTGGAGCTCAGCTCCTACGCGAGGTCAGGGACGAAGCTGACAGCTTGGGCCCACGTCGTCAGCGAGACAATGCGGCGCGCGTGATCGTGAGTTAAGTGATTCGATGCGCACTGTTGGATCTCGGCTAGACGGCTGAGATTAGGGAGGTGTTCGGACAGGTCGGAAGGGGTACGCGATCTAGGCCGTTGATCCATAATCCGACGGTTGCATGCGATAGTGCAATTAGGGGGTTGGGCTGAGCCGCCTCGCCGGGTCGGACTCAAGCCCGAGGAACGAGCGCGCTGGTTTGGTTTAGGTTTTGATGGAATTTTAATTGTTTTCCTACTTTGACCAGGGGCTTAAAAATAAAAATAAATTTCCTAAAATCATGAAATAATTTGTGGAGGTTCCTGGGATAACCTAATGTCCACAAAAATTATTGAACCCTACTGTTCATGATATATTTTGTGATATATAAATTCAAACTTAGGCTAGGTACTTTAAGGATGTTTGAATTTTCTTAGGGTTCAAACCAGTCCCAAAAATTTGGGAAAAATTATATTAATTCATGATAATTAATATAGTATTTGAATAAATTATTTCCAGATGATATTTAGTAGCATTTATTTCGGTTTCTAGTTTGGAGGTTAATTTGAAGTGTATGTTCCAATTGTATTTTGAGATTTTCCAAGTGCAATATTGAAATAAAAAGTTTCAAAACATGATGCATGCTAATGATATGCATAATAAACTTCTTTATTAATTCAGAGATGTGACAATAGGGCACAAGAAGTTGGCTAAAAGAATAAGAGAAAGCAGGGTACAGGGACTCACTAGAACAGAGAGAGACTAGAGGAGGCTAGTGGAGGACGGCGAACGACGACAGGGAACTCGCAGCCGAAGGCGAAGGGGTCAGCCGGGACTGACGGGGAAGAGGAAACGTGGCGGCTCCTACGAAACCAAACTGAAATAGGGAGAGAAGATTGCTTCAAGGAGCTCTGGGATAAGAATTGATGCGGGGCTTAAACTCGGAGCGCAGTGCTTCGGGCAAACCACAACAACAAGAGCGAGGGAGGGAGAGTTGGGTGCACACGGTGCTCACCTAAATAGGCGAAGGCGGCACAAGGTTCGACAAGGATGGAGGTGGTTCAGCCGTCGGCAAGAGAAGCTTGACAGCGGCCCTAGAGACGATGGCGCGAGCTCCAGCCAGCGACGGTGAAACTCGAAGCGTGGTGAATGGGGCGAGAGAGAGGGAGAGCTGAAAGTTTAGGGGGAAAACAGGAGGGCAAAAGCTCCCTGGTGCTCTATTTATAGAGGAAGGAAGGAGAACCGGGCAACAAGATGAAGCGGTGTGAAAAGAGAAGGAAAAAATGCGGCGGGCAGAGACAACAGCAAGATGGAGCGGTGTGAAAAGGGAAGGAAAGACGCGGTGGGGCGGAGATGACAGCATTTAATGCACACATCAGAGGGACGGGACGGGGGCAGGCACCACAGAGGACGAGTAATCAAATGTGCTGATTGCATTTAATGCGCAAGGACTTTTGTGATAGCCGTGAAGCGACTGAAGGAAGAAAAAGGTGAGCAGGGGCTGACAGGCGGGGCCGTTCAAACCGAAAGGCTGGTCAAACTAAGAGAGAGGCGGGGGAGGAGTGGTTAGGGTTGAGGGATTAGATCCAATGGTTGATATTGAGGTGGGTTAGATCCAACAGTCCAAAAAAACAAATGATTTTTGGGATGAAATCATGCGCATGATGACTAGTCAATCTCTAGTATCTTTATTTCCCTGACAAAAACAATTAAACCGTCAGGGGAAAATGCATTTCTACCGTACTCTGTAAGCCTGCAAGAAATTCTAGCCATGAAGAAAGGTTCGAATTCTGGTAGTACAGTGAAGTCGTACACGGCATCTCTGCGAATAATCGGCAAAGTAATTTCCACCGTACTCTGTAAGCCTGTACTAAGCTTGTCAAATCTGTCATGCGTGCATTCTAGAACTACTTCAGCAAGTTAATTTTGGCCGACAAACGGTTTTTGTGCAGACCAACTGCATCGCATGCACGGTTTATTTGAGAATATTTCCGGTTTCACATCATTAAGTAGACTAGGAAAAGTTTACATGGATTACACGAGTGTAGATGATAAAGAGCTAATTTACCGCGAGAAATGATCAGTACGTCCAAGATAAAAAAAAAAAAAAACCTGCCGTTCGTACTAGAACGACCGAATCTCGGCTCGATCTCTCTAAAGTCTAAACCGCATCGGACAAGACCGAAGACATCGATCGGCTGCTTCGGAATTACCTACGGATGGAGAGATGTACAACGTGAGCTCAAGGGAGCTTACCGGTCGGCTGGATCGATCGATCCTTGCAGTCATGCGTAGATTACGACTTTTCACACCGTTTAATTTAGTTTAGTTCTCCAGGTTTGTAGTGGTCTACGCATTCTTCAGTCCACACGCTTCGAATTAATTAACCAAGTGTGATGACGTACGCTTGACTGCGATGCGATGCATGCACAGTATTCGTTTCAACATATTAATTTGGCCGTCAAATGGGTCTTACAGCCGGTCGTACATAGCTCAGAATTTTACACTGCTGGCTCCAGCTCTATGCATGGAATAATCTTCAGTCCAGTCCTGGAAGTTGAAACTTAATTGGATCTTAAGTTAGGTCCGTCAATAATACAGGACATTTCATGCAACACAAATAAGTTACACGCCAGTTTAATCCGTCAAAAACGTTTTCTGCACCGGCGACAATGTCGTGGAAACTTTCAGCTGGACGTTATCCATCGTCTCGTCTGAGCGATGAGAACGAGCTGCATGCGACCGTGAGCCTCCGCCGTCGGCACAGGCGCAGTCGCCTCCGCTGGTGTCCGTCAGCAAGGCATCATCAGTGCCTTCTGGCTGCGCCCTGTTAGAATCTAACAATAGATAGCTATTCTTGTAGATATGCATGTGTATTCAAAATATGTGCGGCTATGAGAACGAGCTGCATGCGATGCGTTAATACTATTGATATTTACTATAAAACACATGAAATTCAGAGGCATTGACCTCACAGAGTTTGAGTTCTGGCTCTACCACTGGCTACAACTGCATCCACTGCAACTGCGCTTGGTTGTGTGCGTATGGAGAACTTGTCCACTGCGGCTGCTGCTGTGCATCCGAGATGCACTTGTTCCTGGTACGCGCAGAATTAATCGAGTCCAAGGCTGGTTCTATTCGACTTCATTTACGAACACACAGGACTGCGCTTGGTTGTGTGCGTTTTGGTTGTGTCTTGTGTGCGTATGGAGTCCGCATTTTTGTGCTACAGGATCACGGACATAAGATTTCTAGGAGATCAAGGAAAAGGATATATTTTTTTTGGAAACACACAGAATCAGGTGGTTTCCATCTGTCAGAGGACATGCAAAAGAATAGGTGTGCGTAGCAATTTCCAAAGTGTAGTGCTGGCGCATTATTTTCTTTCTGGAAACACACAGAATCAAGGTGGTTTCCATCAGTCAGAGGACGTGCAAAAGAATAGGTGTGCGTAGCAATTTCCAAAGTGTAGTGCTGGCGCATTCCTTCTTTACTTTACACATGCTTCTTTCCCTACGTGATATGGGCTGGGGCCCACCTGCAGCACAGGCAATGAATTTCCAAAGTTTGTTTAGTTGAGTTGGTAATTTATTTTTGATACCTAAGTAAACCGGTTACTCCACAAAATCGGAAAGTTTTATTATCATGTTTGTTTGCAGGACGAGCTAGTCGAGTCCAAGTCAGCTGTAGGCCTTAAGTCGCGAGGTATGTCACTGTGTGTGTATGCTCCACGTGAAATTCGACCCATGTTGGGTGTGTGCGCTAAGTCGAATAACAACCTGGTTCTTCGGTTTTGCATCGAGCGGTAGTGCTCATCTTCGCACTTTAATCTGTCCGGATTGAGTTTGAAAATTTTGACTGCACGCTTTCTAGAACGCCATACATTTATGAACGAAGAGAGTATATAGTTTCTACAATTACGTGATACTAGCTAGCTTAATTAGTGGCTCGTTGTTACATGAAAAAAAAAATCATATATCTTCAGTTTCCATCGTGTCTAATTGATTGATCAGTATCATCCCCTAGAAGAAACGAACTAAATATTGATCGATTAATATATACGCCCATATTATTGCCGCCACCATCGATAATAATTCTTATGTACTTGTACACAGACAATTGCATATTCCACGGGTGAGAACCTGAGGTGACAATGACATGCATACCAGCATAGGCGGATCCACCCACGTAAAACTACAGAGGTGCACGGACATCGGATCTAAAGTAGTTTTACATTATCAAAACCCACGTACGCCCATATTATCAGCAATCTAGCCGGTCTTTCCCAGTTAAGTGTGAAGTACATATATGTATGTACGTACCTATAATACCTAGCTTTCAGTTTTCAATATATTCATATTTGCTGAAAATGATGGAATTACGTACGATCAGATCGATCGCAGAGTCTCTTGAATCCGTCAAGAACGTGCGAAAAGCCTTGAATCTTCCTAGTGATTCCCAGCTTCGCTCGCCCGCACGCTAGCTAGCTAGGTAGCTCGCGCATGTACTCATGCAGATGCAGGCTATAAATAACGGAACCCGGCCCATGCATCAAACCCACAAGGCCCCGGCGGCGGGAGCACTTGCCCTGCGAACGTCAAGTGCCCGCCGTAGCCGAGCCCGTAGCTAGCTAGCGAAGTATGATATTAGTTGCATCGACTTAATATTTGATCGGCGTCCACATAGGTAGCTAGGCGTACGTCCCAAATTTGTTGTTGTTGTTGTTGTTTAGGTTTGAATAAACTAGCCCGGCCGTTAATCAGCTTGCCCGGGCTCATGCAACGCAGATTATTCGGTTTGTTCAATTTGTTTGTGTTAGAGTATACTAGTCGTCAACCCGTGTATCCGCACGGACATGATACTTTTTTTATATTTTATAATTTTTAGCTCCTAACTAATATAAATTTGACATATATTTTTTAGTTTGAAATTATCGCTCAAAATTCTAAAGTTTTAAATTTATGCAATTTAAAATTTTGTTTTATATTTAAGTGATAAATCTATATATTTTCGCCTTCAATTTTTGGTGAATCCAGATTATAACATAACGCTATAGATTTAACGTTAACCTTAAGATCTCATTTAGTAAGTATCTACATCCTACACGGTTATTTGGTGAAGCTATATGTGTTCAAAACAAAAACATCATGTACATTTGGATATTGGAATGTCATAGTCCAACTCTAATTAGTAAATGCAACGTGGGACAATCAGCATGCCTGCAAGTGGGCTAAAAAAATAAATCCAAGCCACAGGTTGTACCACATGATAAATTGGATGGTTAGGATTTTTCCCTTTTTCTCTGATTAATATGGGAATTTCTAGCATTTTTTCTTTTTCTCTGATTAATGTGGGAATTTCTACCTTTTTACCTCCTAGGATTAATATGAGGGCTTCTAGGAGAGCCTCCAATTAGTATAGATATAGATAGATTGGTATATCTCTATATTTGATAGTTTATAATTTGTAATCCCGTGATACCTGCATTATCTCTAGGAGAGGTTTCTTGCCCTCCAAGCCTTGTACTCCATATAAACCGCCCTCGAATATCAATACAATCATTCATTGCAGCGTATTCATCTTCCCACATGGTATCAGAGCGGTGCCGCTCCTGAGGTGCCGCCTCCACAGCTTCCGCTGCGCCGCCCCTGGGAGATGATCTCATCTCCATGATCTCTCCCGGGGGCTGCGCAACCCGTAGTTTAAGTCGTGTCACCGATCGTCCGATTGGTTACCAATTAGAGTTTTCCCCGGTCATCTTCAGATCGGGTTTTCTCTATTTTTTATTATCATAGATCAGTTTGCGTCGCCTTACTGACCCGTCGACGTTCCTCAGCTCCGGACTTCACCGCCTCAGCTTCAACCTCTCTGGCGCCTCCTCTCCTCCGATGACTTCGTGGTGTGACGTGGCGCGCTTGTCGATACGACCCTCCCTCCACGGCCTTCCGAACGCCCCGTCTACAATCGTCATCACGCCGGATCATCATCGCTGGCCCGTCATCCATGAGTACAAGCCGTCGCACCACGAGGAGCCTGCATTTGTGGTCATGCCATCGACATGCACGGGTGTAAGATCGAGTAGGCCGACTAGAGGGGGGTGAATAGGCGTTTTAATACTTTTATGCACTAAAACCGATTTCTAAAGCGGAAGTTAATATTAATACGGTTTTGCACAATTAAGACCTAAAATCACTAGTCTCAACTAAGTGCTCCAACAATACAAGTATAAAGGTAATAATCAATAGAGCATGAACTTGTAAGCTTCCAACTAATGATATGATCAATCAAGCACATACGATAGCAATCAAATAAATAAGCAATTATCCAATGAATGTAAATTGCAATAAGGTAAAGCTCAAGAAAGCAAACCACAATTGACACGGCGATATTTTTCCGTGGTGATCGAAGACTTGCGGTCTCCCTAATCCACGTTGAGGTAAGTTCAATCTTTTGGATCGGCTCCAAAACGCGAGGCAACACCTGCGAGGTAAGTCCAAACAACTTGGACCGGTTCCAACCGAACCAACACCTCTAAGTGAGTTCAACCGCTTGGACCGACTCCAATTTGAACTTATCACCCCAATCCACTAGGGTTGCTCTTACTCCGCCCGAGATGGCGAGCACCAAGCCACTCACAAATCGCCTGGTCTTCTCACAAGCTTCACTTGAGAAGATCACCGACGCACAACGTCTCCACGCCGTCTAGGTGTCGGCAAACACCAAGAGTAACAAGACTCAACTTTCACTTGAACCAATCAAGTGTCAAAGCTCTATGGATAAGCAATCCACAACCTAATGCAACACATGCACTTAGGGTTTGCTCTCAATCACTCACTAAGTGCAACACATGCACACAAGAGTATGAGAGGCTTGCTCTTAGCTCAAAGAAACTCAATGGGGCACCAGCAACTACTTTCTCACACACCAAGGTGGGTATTTATAGCCCACACACAAAAACTAGCCGTTGAGAAAAGATTCAGAGGCTCGGACAAAATCGGTCGATCGCCAACTAATGGCGGTCGGACCGCTTTAATGCCAACGGCTATAAAACTAGCCGTTGGACTCCTGAACCGGTCTGACCGCCAACCAATGGCGGTCGGACCGCCGCACCGATCCGATCGCGGAAGGGCGGTCGGACCGCTCGATCGAGCAACGAGCAAAACCGAAAACAACCTTACGGAAAACACATACCGCCAAACAAAGTTGGTACTACACGCACTCTGGTAGTACCGCTTCAAACTCCCGGTACTACCGCACCCCGGTAGTACCGATTCTTATGGCCGGTACACACAAGAATCGGTCAGACCGCCCAACCCATGGCGGTTAGACCGCTACCACCGGTCAGACCGCTACCAGGGGCGGTCAGACCGCCAGCAGTCAGCAAGACTGAGAATAGGCTTTGTACATTTGCCTCAACTCAATTTGCAAAACATATTTGCCAATTGATGCAACATGTACACAAGAGATAAAAGCTAGATTCTCAACAAGTTGCAAAACACATTTGCCGACTTTTAGAATCATTGCCACAAGGAATAAGGTGCATGGACTTAAACCGTTTGCAAAACACATTCGCAAACTAAAGTCACATGCTACAAGGATTAACCATGAGCCACAACCATTTGCAAAACGCATTCGCAAATATAGGCAACATGTTAAGTTGAGCTAGAGCAAACACAATGAGCTATCAACACATGACTAACTCAAGCTACTAATTAAGACCCTCTTAATAGTACAAAGAACCTATTCTAGCAATCCGATCTCTCAACCAAACACCGAGATCGGTAAAGACTAGGAACAAATCCTTAGCCCTAGCTAGTCATACCTTAGCCTTGCACATCTCTTGAAGCTTGACAATCATCAGCGCACGATGATTTCCTTTGCTTCATGATTTCGACTTGATGTCCATCATCACATGATGACACATTCTCTTGTCTTGATGATCAACCAATGATCATCTCATCTTCTTGAACTTGACACACATCAACTCATGATGCATCCTTTACTTCAAGCTCTTCACTTCAAGAATCACGACTTGATGACAATCAACATATGATGTCATCCAAAGTCTTCAACCACCTAGAACGTAACCTATTCATCCAACTCAAGGAGAAACGTTAGTTCCATAATGTGATTATCATTAATTACCATAACATACCATCAACTCATAATGGTTGGGACAAGATACCAAAATCTTTCCCTCTTTGGTAATTGATGATAACCAACACAATTACAGATAATTGAATGTAATTGGTATGAGTATATATAAACTACACAAGTTATATATACCAAAATGAGTGTATACAAACTACACAAGTTGTATATACTCATATGAATATATTAACTACACAAGTTAAATATATTCAAGGATATATTTCAAGGTAAAGATCCTTAATATATGTGGACAAAGAATTATGGATCAATACTAATGAAACCACAAGATATAGATTGAACTCCCCCTAAATGCGTGCATACACGAGTGTGTAAATAAAACATATGCACATTTACAAGTTTTCCTTTTTGGTGAAGTTCAACCTATATATTGATCCGAGAATGCAAACAAGATATAATTAGATGTTGTCGAATGCATACCTCTTTGATCTTTAAATCCAATTGAGACTAAACAATAGGTATATCAAAAAGAGTGTTAGTCTCGCAAAGCATTTGTCATTAATAACCAAAAACACCATTAACATATAATGGCGGGTCTAGATTCTTCAATCTCCCCCTTTTTGGTAATTGATGACAAATCCTTTATCAATAGCCATATTTGAATATTATCAACATTTATTGAGTAATTGAGCTATTGAAATGTAAATCATGCATATGAAGGAGATATGTAAAATATTTGATATACAACCAAATATGGAAAGATATTGATCCATCATTCTCCCCCTTTTGGCATTAATCACCAAAAACTTCAAATCAACCTTAAGCAACGTAAAAGATTTTGCATGATCAAGAGCTTGGCAGGAGAAGGCGTTTTATTGAGAGATTAAATAAACATTCTCCCCCCTTTTAAAGATAGGTTTCGTAACCAAGAACCAAACAGAGATAAAAACTCCCCCTAAACATGTGCATTAAAGATCTGAAAGGAATACATGCACAATAGATTTTATGAAATTTTGTGAAGTTTTCTCTGAATAATAAATCCAAGGAAGCATGACAATAAATAATCAAGATAAGAATATTCATGCAACAACAATAAGGATTCAATAACACAGATCAGACAAGGATAATAAACACAGTTCATAACATTAACAACCACATACCCAAGAGTCGACAATAATAAATAACATAACGAGGTTCAATAAGCTCATAACAGAGATAATAAAAGATAACACATAGCTTATCCCACAACAAAAGGTCTATCGACCTACATATAACAAGATAGAACTAAGAAGGAGGAGCCTCTGTCGAAGGAGCAAAGGCGGTGAAGTGGATGGAAGGTCGTCTGCGAGCGCTGAGGATGTATGTCGGCGTCTCCCAAACCTCGATAAACAACGGTACATGCTCATTGTTGATACTCGGAGAGTCTAGCATCCATATGAGTGACTCTCAAGTCCAAAGAATCCAACCTCGCTGTAGTCTCTGCACGCATCTGATCATATCTCGCATCCATGCGATCAAACCTAGCATCCATGCTCGTCTGAAGATGCAAGATAGCTGCCGATCGCATCCCGCTCTCCGAGGAGCTGCGACTGGATGTCCTCGAGAGGATGATCCACGCTTCGATGTTGGAGAGGAGCTGGAGGAGGCACCTGAGGAGGAGTATCTCTAGGTCTGTACTCCTTGTGCTCTAAGTCACAGTCCTGATCAAAGTCTATCTTACTCTGAATAAGCTTCATGATATAGGGAGCAAAATAAATGCTCTTGGTCTTGTCTCCCTTAGAGGTAGCAATCTCTCTAATCATTAAGTCCATAACATCAAATCTAGTGCCATCCATAATATACTTAATTACATTCCAGGCACGCCCGTGTATCTCATCATTATTCCCACTCCTAGGGAAAAATGATGCTCTCATGATCCTATTAATAACACTAGGCAATGGAAGAAGTCATGTTACTCTTCCTCGCATAAACCGATGCGCTGGATCATAAAACTCATCTACCTGAGTTAGGTCAAGAGATTCCTGTAGATGTACCTTTAGACCACTTGAATCTCCTAGGCTTAGGGCACTAATGAAGTCATCTTTTGTAGCTTCCAATTTTTGATGTCCAGTCATCCATTCAAGATAATCATGATCAGGAGAAACATAGACTGTAGCATAAAACTGTCTGATGGCTTTTGCATGAAAATTGCATTATAAAGAGACCAAAGACTCCAATCTGACAGCTCTAAGCAATCTAAGCAACCCATTGTAGACTGGATTCTTGCCAATATAGCTCCACTTGACAAATCGATGATTAGCAAACTTTTTCTTAGCATAGATTATCTGAAAGACATGCTGCTGAAACAAAGTGTGGAACAT